>BPLQ01005872.1:0-600000 GCA_021605075.1 Caerostris darwini
ATACTTACGGTATATTACAGTATTATTCTTTCGGTAATTAAGGTATTATTCATTACTTACGGTATTCTTAATGCTTACGGTATTATTCTTTCGGTACCCCGGTACTACGGTATTATACTTACGGTATATTACAGTATTATTCTTTCGGTAATTAAGGTATTATTCATTACTTACGGTATTCTTAATGCTTACGGTATTATTCTTCCGTTTTATGAGTTCATTACTTACGGTATTCTTGTATTATTTATGCTGTACATTTTGATACTTTTCCGTTAGCCGAGTGCCAGTTTGACCAACATCAGAGGATTCGTTTTGGCGACGGCACCAGAACACCAGCCACATAAACAGTTTCGAAATGAAAACAACTCATGTGATCTTGCTGGCCACTTTGGAAAAGCATCATAATTCCGCAGGTCGCGTATAAAATCATATATTACCGTATTAGATTTAGACATACTATATATATTTTTGGAGTGAAAAAATGAAACATAATCAGTTATTATTATTGTGTTTAAAATTATTCTTATGCAAACATAGACGATATAATAATAATGGTACCAAACGCGCATTGTAAAGAAATATATAACACTAAAAATGAAATATATAAATATAAACGAAATAAAAAAAATGAATGCATGGTATAAAAGGGGGACTAAAAAGTTCGTCGGCTGACACATAGATGGCACTACTAGTATTAAATCCACATGAATTTTATTTAGCCCTAACCTTCAAAAGGCACGTGTATAAATTTGACAGCTGTTGCACTATTAGTATGGGAGTTATAGCATTTTTAGTGTTCATCACGTGCAGTCCACTCGCCTGACTGTCGATTGGTCTCCCGTGTGAAATGATGGAGCCATGTTTCATCCATTGTCACATATCGACTCAAAAATTCGGGTTTATTAATATTGAACAGCTCCAAACACTGCTGAGAATCATCCATTCGTTGTTGTTTTGGGTCGATTGTGAGCTCGCGTGGCACCCACTTTGAACAGAGCTTTCGCATATCCAAATATTCATTCACGATATGTCCAACACGTTCCTTTGATATCTTTAGGGTCTCAGATATCTCAATCCACTTCACTTGACGGTTATCAGAAATTATTGCGTGGACTTTTTTGAAGTTTTCGTCGGTAACAGCCTCTTTGGGGCGTGCATCGACCTCGGTGCTCATTTCGTCTCGTTTAAATTGAGCACACCACTTCTCTACGGTTGATTTTCCTGGTGCAAAGTCCGAATAATGTTTATCAAGCCAAGCCTTGGTTTCAATAATGTATTTTTTCGCCAAAAAGCAATGCTTTATTAACACACGAAATTCCTTTTTATCCATTTTTTCAAACTAACAAAAGTAGCTTCACTAAAAATGCTATAACTCACATACTAATAGTGCAACAGCTGTCAATTTTATACGCGTGTCTTTTGAAGGTTAGGGCTAAATAAACATCATGTGGATTTAATACTATTAGCGTCAGCCTATGAACTTGTCAGCCCACTTGTTATATATACGAGTGCAGAAAAGATACCACTCTGTACGTCTAAAACGTCTGTGCGAATAAGGTGTACTGCTAATTTTTGACTATTGACACTAGATTATGATCAGTCATGATCCCGACACAATTTTCAGAGAGACATCTTTTTTTTTTTTTTTTTTTTTGTAATTTTCTGTCCTACTTGCCCATCTGTTCATAGCTTTTCGATAAGCAAAGGCACTGAGGCTTCCTGAAAATAAGAACTTATACAAGTTATTCCAATTTTTTTTTAAATCGACACGAATTAAATATACAGTATCTTTATGCATAAAATGCACCATTTTCTATGACTTGTCTTGGGCTATTCTATAATATTTCGGTATCTCATTATTGGGGTATTTTTATTTTTATTACTTTTTTTTAATTTAGGAGGTATATAGTTTTTTTGCGCTAATTAAGAATGCGAGGATGTCTTTTCAGTGAGTGCCAATACGACACCTTTGAAGTGAAATGATATTCTGTTATGTAAAAACTAGATAGATAGACGATTTACGGATTGTAAGGTTTAATTATTCTTAATATATAACCGCTAGAGGTCGCGGTTATAACCGGTAACTGGGACCTTAACTGTGTGGTCCAATGTGGCAAGTGGCAGTTGCGGTGAGATCTTCAGACCACGAGGTGAACGCTAGGAGCGTCAGATCGAAACAGACGGTCAGGGACCGGCACTTGGTTTTTTAACTATTAATACTATTGTAGAAGAGGCGCAGGGTGTTGTTGTTGTTGTTGTTTACTATCCCACTTGGCTTGCCAAGCCCACGAGCCCATATGTACTCATGATTGAAGGGGAAGGAAGCAGCTTCTGTTGTGATGGAGCACCCGTAGGTAGAAGTTTGACTTTGGCTCCGTGACGCTCTTACAGAGATGGGAGACCGGGACCTACGGCTTAAAGTGGATTCCGAACCACTACAAGCATCCATGGTACCGCCGGGATTTGAACCTGAAACCTGTGGCACCGAGCACCAGAGCGCTAGACACTCTCGGCCATTCAGGTCCCAAATTTGTGAATGCCAACGGCATGCGGTGTTCCCAGGTGATCACCCACCCAGGTACTGACCACGCCCAATGATGCTTGACTTCGGTGATCTAACGAGAACCGGTATATTCAGCATGGTATGGCCGTTGGGTGCCATATGTATGTACTAATAGTGTAAATAAATCAATGTAAATAGAAAGAGAGAGACTGGTATTTCATCCTGACATAACGAGCTGCTAGCATAGCAACTTACAGGATAGATGAGATCAATGACTCTCATTGAATTTAAGTCATACTAAACACATTACACTGAAGTAACAAAAGTCATGGGATACCTCTTAATATCATGTCGGCCCTCCTTTCGCCCGGCGAAGTGCAGCAACTCGACGTGGCATGGACTCAACAAGTCGTTGGAAGTCTTCTGCAGGAATATTGAGCCATGCTGTCTCGATAGACGTCCATAATTGTGAAAGCGTTGATGGTGCAGGATTTTGGGCACGAATAGAACTCTCGATGATGTCCCAAAAATGCTCGATGGGATTCATGTCGGGCAATCTAGGTGGCCAGATCATTCGTTGAAATTGTCCAGAATGTTCTTCAAACCAATCGCGAACAGTTGTGGCCCGGTGACATGGCGTATTGTCATCCATAAAAATCCCATCGTTGTTTGGGTACATGAAGTCCATGAATGGCTGCAAGTGATCTCCAAGTAGCTGAACATAAGCATTTCCAGTCAATGTTCGGTCCAGTCGCACCAGAGGACCAAGTCCATGCCATGAAAAAACAGCCCACACTATTACGGAGCCACCACCAGCTTGAACAGTGCCTTGCTGACAGTTTGGGTCCATGGCTTCGTGGGGTCTGCGCCACACTCGAACCCTACCATCAGCTCTTACCAACTGAAATCGTGACTCATCGGACCAGGCCACGGTTTTCCATTCATCTAGGGACCAACCGATATGCTCACGTGCCCACGAGAGTCGCTGCAAGCGATGTCGTTCTGTTAGTAAAGGCACTCAAGTCGGTCTTCTGCCGGAATAGCCCAAGAAAGCCAAATTTCTCCGCACAGTTCTAACAGACAAGTCCCTTGTACGTCCCACATTGATTTCTGCGGTTATTTGACGCAGTGTTGCTTGTCTGTTAGAATTTACGACTCTTTGCAGACGTCGCCGGTCTTGGTCGTTAAGTGCAGGCGGTCGACCACTGCGCTGTCCATGGTGGGATGTTATGCCTGAAATTTCCTACTCTCGGCACACTCTTGATGCAGTGGATCTGGGAATGTTGAATTCCCTAACGATTTCCGAAATGGCATGACCCATGCGTCTAGCTCCAACTAACATTCCGCATTCAAAGTTTGTTAATTCCCGTCTTGCTGTCATCATCACGTCAAAACCTCTTCACATGATTAACTTGAACAGAAATGAAAGCTCTGCGAAAGCACTGCGCCTTTATACCTGTTCTACGCGATGCTACTGCCATCTGAAAATTTGCATATTGCTATCCCATGACTTTTGTCACTTCAGTGTAGTAGAGATCATAGTACATAAAATGATGGAAAAGACTCAAGGGTATGGAATCAATATGAAGAGTCGACTGAAAAGGTTTGACAGACTTTCCACCCCTAATTGTTACGCAGGACCCACATTTGGAACCGAGGATGAGAGGTTTGCGTTCTTTTCCTCAAGTTTAAAAGAAGCTTTTCCGACCTACATACACCACTGTGTTAAAAAAATAAAACTAATTTTCATTTTAAAATTTTCAATTTAAAATTCCCAATTTTTTTTTTTTTAGATTTCTGGCACTGTCCTTGACATCTGTGTGAAATTTCTCGTCAAAATATTCATTAGTACTTGAGTTACGCTTGAAACGCTAAAACAGATTCCGTTTGAAAAATGTTTTAATTAATTGAGCAAAGAACTTGCATTCAATTTTGTTTGCGGAAACGTACAGAATGTTGCAGAAGGCATTCGGTGAGCATTCCTACATCGGAAAGAAATGCTTAGAAGTGGTATAAACAGTTCAAAGAAGCCAGAAAAAGCGTTGAAGAACAAGAACCCTCTGGTCGACCACCGACGAAGTTCACGTCCAAAAAATTAAAGATTGGGTGCTTGCAAACCGTCAATTTACAATGATAGACCTTGCTGATGAATTTGGAATTTCAAAAGGATCGGTCCATTCCATTTTGAGCCTCAAACTCGTCAAATCTCGATGGGTACCGAAAACACTGAAGGGGCCAGATCACACTGCATTGATTCTTCGTTACTGTTTCGCCAAAAATTAAACCCATATCATTCCTCAATCACGGTAATCATACCTTCTGGCTATTCCCTAAACTCAAAAGGCCACACCGTTTTGAGTCGATATAAGAGATTCACTGTGAATCGGCGCGCGCTTTGAAGGCCATCCCTGCCGATGACTTTTTAGCATGCATTGAGGGTTGGAGAAAAAATTGGCACGAGTGCATTGTGTCCGGAGGGGATTACTCTGAAGGCTATGAAATGAATTTGGAAGAATACGTAAAGAGTTTTAGAAAAAACAAAATACTTGGTCTTATTTTTTGGGGCACAGTAGTATGTAATAATTATCGATATATATATATATATATATATATATATATGGAAGATTTCGCTCCGGCGTCGCTTGTGAACCAAACTCTTTTACCTGGAAAAAACGACAGAACAATCGTAGAAAAATATTTGTTCCGAGGAAGATGTCGAAGAGGATGGGGGGAAGGGGTCAACATAAATCGTCGGCATTTAGAAATTTCTCTGGGATGTCATCTCTCTTTTAATACGCTTTTATTAGTTTCACCTGTATGTTTGTTTGTTTGTTTGTATGTAACTGACTTTTTGGGCTCGATTTTGCCCTACTTTAAGAGATCCGATTTAATTGAAACGTTGTAGACTTATCAATTACCGACGACACTAAAATAGTTTGATAAGTGTATTATCTCATCATGATTAGGATCCCCAGGATGAGTGATTAAAACACACAGCCTTTGAAAAGTCATCTTGATCTGCGCAACTTTTTTCCCCTGGAGATCTGTTTCTCCTCATACACACTATTTAAGCTGCAAAGAAACATTTACAGACATCTTTCAGATGTTCAAACCTACGTGGGACGGCGGCACAATGGATAACGCACCTGACTACAGATCAGGGGATTTCCTGTTCGAATCCTGGCTGGCTCGACCTATTCGCATTTAGCCTTTGTTTTACTCACATCTCATTTAAATATTATAGTTTAAAACCCTAAAAAACATGCTTTTAGAGTGAATCAAACTAAAAAGTAAAAAATAATTGTTAACATAATAAAATGACTGACGAGAAAATGAATGTCACTCTTCTAAAAGCGTGGGGTGCTTTGTAACACATTTTTAAAGTAACTCTGCATTTCGTAATGAAACTAGTGAAAAATGATAACGATTGATATAGAGCACCCCACGCTTTTAGAACAGTGACATTCATTTTCTCGTCAGTCATTTTATTCTTATGTTAACAATTCTTTTTTACTTTTTAGTTTGATTAATTTTAAAAGCGTTTTTTTTTTAGTTTTTTTAAACTATTCATTTTTTTCGGACGAGCCCACCACGCCATTTTCTTCCGCAGCAAGGCGGACGACCCGCTTCGAGAGTATCGTCTGCTTTCCCCCCCCTCCTTCCCCGCGGGTCGTAACTCAAGAGGCAACGGTAGTAAAACGACGACGATCCTTTAGGCACCGAAGAAGATCGTTTGGTAGTGCTCTAATAGAGAAATAATACACCCCGGGGGAGATCTCCACCCCTCCCTTTAAATATTGATGCCTCCGAAAAGCGCGGCTTTCAAAGGAAGGATCTCCTCTTATTGGATTAGATTTTTACGTCCACCCCCGCTCAGACGAGAAGACGATGAAAGAAGAGTGAAGTGAAGAAATCAATTCCCGCTGATGCTCAGATGTCTGTGATTCGGTAGATGAGGCACTGAAAACCTCACTCATCTATTGGTAACCGTCTCAATAATTGCCTCAGTATTCTTCATGATAGTTTTCCTAATATTTCCATTAAATAACAGTTGGGCTGACATGTTCGTAGGCTGACACATAGATGGCGCTACTAGTATTAAATCCATACGATTATTAGTTAGCCCCAACCTTCAAAAGACTCGTGTATGAATTTGACAGCTGTTGCACTATTAGTATGTGAGCTGTAGCATTTTTAGGGAAACGTCTTTTGTTAGTTTGAAAAAAGGGATAAAAAGGAATTTCGTGTGTTAATAAAGCGTTGCTTTTTGGCGAAAAAAAATACTATTGACGCCAAGGCTTGGCTTGATAAACATTATTCGGACTTTGCACCAGGAAAATCAACCGTAGAGAAGTGGTTTGCCCAATTTAAACGAGGCGAAATGAGCACGGAGGACGATGCACGCCCCAAAGAGGCTGTTACCGACAAAAACATCAAAAAAGTCCAGAAAATAATTTCTGATAACCCTAAAGTGAAGTTGATTGAGACCCTAAAGATATCAAAGGAACGTGTTGGACATATCGTGAACGAATATTTGGATATGCGAAAGCTCTGTTCAAAGTGGGTGCCACGCGAGCTCACAATCGACCCAAAACAACAACGAATGGATGATTCTCAGCAGTGTTTGGAGCTGTTCAATCTTAATAATTTTGCTTCGATATGTGACAATGGATGAAACAGGGCTCCATCATTTCACACCGAAGTCCAATCGACAGTCAGCCGAGTGGACTGCACTTGATGAACACTAAAAATGCTATAACTCACATGCTAATAGTGCATCAACTGTCAAATTTATACACGTGTCTTTCGAAGGTTAGAGCTAACAAAAACTCATATGGATTTAATACTAATAGCGCCATCTATGTGTCAGCCTACAAACTTTTCAGTCCATCTGTCATGTACTATGTGTTCTAAATATGTATAATTAATATTATTATTATATAGATATATATTTTCAGGTAAATATTTTTCCTTTGTGTATTCAAAATTGCTTTTTTTGTCCAAACTAACCCATGTAGAGTGCGTTTGCATGATAAGCTTAAAATTCACACTCAAGTGTTGAAGCCTTTTCAGAAACCACGTTGTGGATATTTGTAACCACGTCAGAGCACTGGAAAATATATCCATAAAGCTACATTTTATTTCAAAATGAATGTTCACGATTTTCTTCATTCTCAACCATTGGTGCTTTTTTGCTTTTTGACGTGTTGTTTCTCAATGTCATCTGTTTTAGTGTGTTTTGGATTCCGGTAAATCTTTTTTTTTTTTTTTTTACATTAGTACCGGTAAATTTTACCGGCAAATTTTTTTTCTCCCAATAGTAATTTTTCACGAGGATTGAAGAAAAGTTCAGAATTTTACAGAGAAAATGCATTGTGGAATATTTTAGAGTGAAAAACCTTTTTGCAAAACTTCTTCTAACTAATTGCAATTGTTTATAAAGAATATACAGTACACAGTTTATACAGTAGCTAAGAAGAAGAAGCTACTGTATAAGCTACTTACAGTTTCTCTTGTAAAAATTATACAATCAATCAAACAAACAAACAAGGTGTAAATAATAACGCTTTATATTTTTGATTACAAGCACACACACAGTTACGTGTGTCGACATATTGTGTCCTTTATATACATATATATATATATATATATATATATATATATATAGTAGAATCTCTGTAAGTCGAACTTCAAGGGAGATGCCAAATAATTCGAGTTATAGAGTTTTAGACTTATGGAGGATTTCGACTTACGCGGATTTTGTAAGGTAATATTCGACTTGTAGAGGTTTAGATTCTTTCTGACTTATTTTGAGTTAGAGAGGTAAAATAAATAAAAATTCATGTTACAAAGGTAATAAATATGTTTATTTGCAACTTAAAAGTAATATTATGTACTATAATAAAAAATCAAAATAATTCCAAAACAACCTTAAACTTAAAAATATTACGTATTGAAAAAGTCAGTTATTATTATTATTATTATTATTATTATTATTTTTTTTTTTTTTTTTTTTTTTTTTGCTTGAGACAAATCGATCGTTCTCGATGTATTGCATTATCTAAGCTATAAACAGCAGAAAATTCTTTTTCTTCCGAGTTGCGTCGAGATTTCATAAAATTGGTTATTCTGTACTATATACTCATGCATCGTTTTCTAAGAAACAATGACGTGCAAAAGTCGGTAACTTGTTTTTCTTCGAGCTATAGAGGTAATTACTTTCAAATGATTGAATTGTATAGGTTGTAAAATCAACATTGCTAATGTTCGAGATACATTGGTCCAATTTTTTTTTTCGAGTTACGGAGGGAAAATCTATACCAAAATGGCTTGTGGAGATTGACTCATTATTTCGACCTATAGAGGGTTGAAATTTTGAGGCATGGAGGTTTTGGGGCTTGAAGGGAAGGGAACAAAAACTTTTTCGAGTTGTGGAGGTTTGGTTTGGTTTGGTTTGTCGCTCTACGGTCAACATTTGCGCACGAGGGCTAAACACAGACCGGGACCTACAGTTTAAAGTGGATTCTGAACCACTACAAACATAAATGGCACCGCCGGGACTCGAACCCGAAACCTGTGGCACCTAGCGCCAGAGCGCTAGCCACTCGGCCATTCAGGCCCCTTCGAGTTGTGGAGGTCTTCGATTTATCGAGGTTCGACTTAAAGAGGTTCAACTGTATATACAGAGTCCAGTCACATTAATGTGACCACCTGTCAAAACCCAGAATAACCACCTTTGGCAGAGCTAGTTATTAAATATAGTAATATTGTAACCAACGATTGAAATGCTTTCTGATCCCCTAGGACAGGGGTCGGCAACCTTTTTAGTCGGAAGAGCCAAAAATGGCAATTTACAAAATTTAAATTTTTAAAGAGCCACAAAACTTTTTCTTGCCAACAATAAATACCAGGTGGGCTGAAAGGTTCATAGGCTGACACATAGATGGAGCTACTAGTATTAAATACATATGATTTTTAGTTAGCCCTAACCTTCAAAAGACACGTGTATAAATTTGATAGCTGCTGCACTATTAGTATGTGAGTTATAGCATTTTTAGTGTTCATCACGTGCAGTTCACTCGACTGACTGTTGATTGGACTCCGATGTGAAATGATGGACCCATGTTTCATCCATTGTCACATATCGACGCAAAAATTCGGGTTTATTACGATTGAACAGCTCCAAACACTGCTTAGAATCATCAATTCGTTGTTGTTTTTTGTCGACTGTGAGCTCTGCGCGGCACCCGCTTTGAACAGACCTTTCGCATATCCAAATATTCATTCACGATGTGTCCAACACGTTCCTTTGATATCTTTAGGGTCTCAGCTCTTTCAATCAACTTCACTTTACGGTTATCAGAAATTGTTTTGTGGACTTTTTTTATGTTTTCGCCGGTAATAGCCTCTTTGGGGCGTGCATCGTCCTCGGTGCTCATTTCGCCTCGTTTAAATTTAGCAAACCCCTTCTCTACGGTTGATTTTCCTGGTGCAAAGTCCGAATAAGGTTCATCAAGCCAAGCCTTGGCTTCAATAGTATTTTTTTTCGCCAAAAAGCAATGCTTTATTAACACACGAAATTCCTTTTTATCCATTTTTTCAAACTAACAAAATTTGCTTCACTAAAAAGGCTATAACTCACATACTAATAGTGCAACAGCTGTCAAATTTATACACGTGTCTTTTGAAGGTTAGGGCTAACTAAAAATCATATGGATTTAATACTAGTAGCGCCGATTTAATAATACTAGCCCACCTGTTAGTACTCGCATAAATAAAGTTTTTTGATAAAAAAAAAACTAATCTATTTATTCATAAGAAAAAATATCTATTTATTCATTATATCATTCTATTTATTCATTATTAGATAATTACTTATTATTTAAGTAAAAAATTAAAACAATTAAACATTTACTTACAACACTAACTTGTACTTCAATAACAAACAATTGAGCAAACAAATTCAATGGGAGCATTGGCTTTGCATGGTTTTAGAAAGTTTGGATAAATTTGGCTCATAACTTGTTGCTTTAAGTTTCAAACACGACTCTAAATTTTCATTTGTTAGTTGGCTTCTTACTTTACTTTTAATTATATTCATGCAAGAGAACGCTTGCTCGCACGAATATGTCGATCCAAAGATAGTCAGCACTCCAAATGCCAACTTCTTCACCTCACTGTAGCAATCTGGAAGACTATTCCATGCGTCGAATATAAGTGCCTCAACTCGCGGCATTTCTTTTAAAGTTGTCCACTTTTGTTGCGTTACGTACATACATTTCTGGACCTCCAACTCTTCCAACTTGCTTTTCAACTCTGTAAATTTTCCACTCCACAAAGCTTTACTTTTTAAATCGATCAATTGCATTTCTAGAGATCCAGTATCAATTCCAAATGGCTCAATGTGGATTTCGTTACTATTTGTGTTGAGAGGATTTACTATGAATGCTAGAGTGGTTTTGTTGGTTTTGAATTGCTCAAATCTGTCAGCAAATTCATCTTTAATTTTTTTTATAACTGTGCTGAAGTACCTCGTGTCAACAGTTGCACTAGTTTTATCACGATATTGCTTTAGAAATTGAAAATGAAGTAATTTACCGCTCTGAATATCTTCTGCAAAAAGAATTAATTTTTCTTCAAAACAAACCAATTCTTCTACCAAAACATAGGCTGGGTTTCCCTTTCCTTGCAGTTTTAGATTCAGCTCATTTAATTTCGCTGTGATATCCACCATAAAGTAAAATTTTTGCAACCATTTGTCGTTCTCTAATTCAGGGTGATTAATGCGTTTTTCATTTAGGAATGTATTTATTTCATTCAAGCACAAAGCAAAACGTTTCAATACCTTACCTTTGGAAAGCCATCGCACTTTATTGTGAAGAAGGAGGTCGGTATACTAAGTCTCCATTTCGTTTAAGAATTCTTTAAACTGACGATGGTAGAGTGCTTTTGACAAGATGCTGTTAACAATCTTGATTACAAAATTGATGACATCAACTATTTCGGCCGGAAATGTTTGGGCACAAAGCGCTTCTTGGAGAGAAGAACGGCAGTGAACGGAAGAACGTTATGTAGTGAAACGTAAGAATTTCGTGGTTTATTTTGCTCTGAAAAATTGTTGTTGCCCCTTTATTTTTTCCTGTCATACTTCTGGCTCCATCAGTTGCTATTGAAACGATTTTATTTAAATCGATCTTATTGTCTTCAAGGCATTTTTGCACGGCATTCGCTATATCTTCTCCTCTAGTTTGTCCCGAGAGCGGTAGCAATCCTAGAAGTTCTTCTTTTGGACCTTGGGAAGACATATACCTGACAAAAATTGCAACTTGTGCTGTGCCTTTTATGTCGCAAGACTCATCTATAGCAAGTGATAAGGCAGAAGAAAGTTGAATATCTTCCACCTGCAAATATGTTACATTTGAAGACATTTTAGCTATTCTATCTTGTACTGTTTTAGCGGATAGTGGCAAATCTTTGATTTTTTTCAAGATTCCTGGTTTGTTTTTGAAATCACGAAACAGTTCTTCAGATGCACGTATGAAGCAATCTTTGACATACTCACCATCTGTGAATGGTTTACTTTACCTACCTTTACTTTGGTTTTTTTTTTTATTATTATTATTATATATATATATACGTACATACATAACTTTGAGAAGATAATTCGCTTCTAACTCTTTTACTTGAAACAACAAATTATACGTCACGCCAAAGCACTGATGAAGACGCCAAATTGTCTTGCGTCGAAAACGAATTAAAACCTACATAGAAACATCCGACGACGGCGTCATTCGAGAGCTTCCGATGGACTGACGACAGTGACGACGCGTGTCACGGGGGGGGGGGTGCGGTGAAAAGCTAGTACAAGTGGCTGAGAGATAGAATCGGTGCCTAATCCTCGTTAATCGATTCAGAACGATTCTTAAATTTTTTTTTTTTTTGATAAAATAAATAATATTTGAGTAGGGAACTAAAGAGCCGCAGCTTCACATCCAAAGAGCCGCATGTGGCTCGAAGCGATCCGATTTAATTGAAACCTTGTAGACTTATCAAAGACACTAAAATATTTTGATAAGTTTATTATCTCATCATGATTAGGATCGCCAGGATGAGTGATTAAAACACACAGCCTTTGAAAAGTCATCTTGATCGGCGCTCCACTTTTTACCGTGGAGATCTGCTTCTCCTCATACACACTATATAAGCTGCAAAGAAACATTTACAGACATCTTTCAGATATTCAAACCTACGTGGGACAGCGACACAACGGATAACGCGTATGATCAGGAGATTCCCTGTTCGAATCCTGGCTGGCTCGACCTATTCGCATTTAGCCTTTGTTTTACTCACAATTAGATTATTGTAAGAACCAGTCCTCCGTACCGGGACCTCATTTAAATATTATAGTTTAAAAACAGTAAAAAACACGCTTTTAGAGTTAATCAAACTTAAAAATTAAAAACTAAATGAATAGTTTAAAAAAACTAAAAAATACGCTTTTAAAAAATCACGCATTGATATCGAGCACCCCACGCTTTTAGAACAGTGACATTCATTTTCTCTTTAGTCATTTTATTCTTATGTTAACAATTTTTTTTTCCTTACCTTTTAGATTGATTCACTCTAAAAGCGTGTTTTTTAGTTTTTTTTTAACTTTTAATTTAGTTTTTCTTTTCTTCTTCTGTTAAGTACTTAATTTAAGTTCAGACACGCTCCTCAAGGTAAAGGTGAAATCGTGTTTGGCCACCCCCGAGTACTGGACTCAAATAATAATAATAATGGCGACATCCGCTTGTCAAAATTCAGTCACATTAAAAATACTGTACGGTCTCGAACAATGGAAAAAGAAACAAAATTTGGAGCAAAAAATAGGAATTGAACCAGTTGGATGACACGATTCATGACAATCATGTCATCGCAGTGGTTAACAGCAAAACCAACAACAACCAAGAAGCTTTAACAATTACTGCCAGAGGAAATGTTTACGTTATCAGTAACACTTCAGTTTGGGCTCTTCTGTCGCTGAGGTCCGCTGCTTCGTTTATGTTGTTTGTTGTTTCTTATCTCACTTGGCTGGAGAAGCCCACGAGCCCATACGTACTCATGATTGAAGGGGAAGAAAGCAGCTTCTGTTGTGATGGAGCACCCCGTAGGTAGAAGTCTGACTTTGGCTCCTTGACGTTCTTACAGTCATAGGAGACCGGGACCTACGGCTTAAAGTGGATTCCAAACCACTACAAACATCCATGGCACCGCCGGGACTCGAACCCGAAACCTGTGGCACCGAGCGCTAGACACTCGGCCATTCAGGTCCCAAATTTGTGAATGCCAACGGCACGCGGTGTTCCCAGGTGGTCACCCACCCAAGTACTGACCGCGCCCGTTGATGCTTGACTTCGGTGATCGAACGAGAATCGGTATATTCAGCATGGTATGTTGAATATACCGTAGGCCGCTTCGTTTATTCGCAATCAATTCTAGTCATCGCTACAAAGTTTGAGTTGTCAATGCACATGTTCATTGTACTATAACAATAAATAGTTAGAACTGAGGTTACATTTTTATTTTTGTTGTATATTCACCTGTGGAACAATCTTACATTTCTATTCTTCAACAACATTGAAATTAAATATGACTCAAAATTTAATTTTTAATTTTCACAATTTTAGAATAAAAAAGGATTTTCATTTCCTTGCCTTTTTTACTGCCTGTCAACCCCGAAAAGAAGGAACGAATAGGCCGCACTTTATCATAAACGTGATGACCGCATTCTTCTTACAAATGCGACTCAGTTTGGCGACGAAATTTCGGAATTTTGTTTTACTTGAACGAAACAAGTAATATAACAATTTTTTTTTTCAAGTCAATTCCTACTTCTTTTTTTTCACTCTATTACAGAAAAGTCCTTTACAAATTAAGTTGAACTTTTCCTTTTACATCTGGCGTCATCTGTTATTAGAAGCACGCAACTTATATCTAAAAAAAAAAACCTAAAATTGTTTAATTAAATTTAATGAATGAATTAATATTTGAAAAAAGAAAAAACTCCACCCACTACAAGTTAAAAAAAAGACTTTGAACTTGAGGGGATGAATAGAAAGTATTTTATGAAAGATTGAAAATTAGAACAAGATATATATAGGGATATTGTGAACTAATAGTAGGAATTGAATAAATACTGTTACACCGACAGTTAATACTGTTATACAAACTCGTAGACCAACAGTGGCATTCAGGAAAGCTGTGGTTGCGCACAGTTGCGGCTGTGGAAAAAGCTGTGGTTGTGCACTGTCCACTGTTCGGCGTGATTTGCAGTCACTATTTTCACAAACGATGAAAAAAGGAGAAAATGGTGTCAGCGTATTTAAACGTTTGACATCGAAAGTTGACTCTTATGCTGCAAGGAAATGCCTTGCAGTTATCTTTAAAAGGTCTGTTTAACTAGCTTATTTAAGTTGACGTCAGTCAACTTCTTGTCTATGTTAGGGATGCACACGATAAATCTGAAGGTCAAAGTATCCTTCCACTAGGCTTAAAATGGAGGGTGTAGATGGAATAGTCGCTCAAAATTGTCTGGAATGCAATGCTGCGGTCTGTTCGGATTGTAAATAAATGGAAATGAAACAAATAGAAAAAAGGCTGCAAAACACTGTAGAAACAACTTAAAATTTTTATCAAGTAATACAGATATAACTTTCAACTTATTTCTGTTAAGTTCTAAAATTATACATATATATGTATAATTCCCGTGTCACGATGTTTGTTCGGGATGAACTCCGAAGCTAACAATCCGATTTTGACTTCTTTTTTTCTTCTTAAATGTGTGTTTTGTTCCAACTTGAGAGATGGGATAGTTTTGATTCAGATTTTTTTTTTATTTCAATGCAACATCGGTTAAAATCTACCCCTGAGGAAGTCGCCAATCTTGCAACCCTGTATATTTCGCCAATTTCCTTAGGGTTGCAATACTGTAATCAGAGGAATTCGTAGCGAAATTTATATTATTTTTATGAGAAATAAATCAAATGTATGTAAGTATTACCTGATTTAATTAACAATATTTTTTTTATTTTCTAAGTTTGAATTTGAATTGGAATAAAATATATTGAATGAAAAGTTGTGAATCAAACTGTTTGTGAATTAAAACATTGAACTTTTCTATGCTTAATGTTTGTCAACATTTTTAAAGGATATATGTTGTGAACTGTTATTTCAAACACTGTGTTGTATTTGATTAAGAATTCTAAAATGAAATGTGATCTACAAGATAATATAATATAGACAATATAATTTTAAAGAAAGATGATGAATTTTAAGGATTTTTTGAAAAGTGTGAAAATTAAGTAAACTTTGCAATTATTTGATATAATGATAACGTTAAAATTTTATAAAAGGTATTATAATAGTTGCAAGTTGAAAATCAAGGACATTTTATTTTAAAAACTTTTGTTATTTGAAAAACAAAGAATTTGAGTGATTTGAATATTGTCGAAGAAAAATTGATAAATAGTACTTTTAAGTTGGAAGTTATTTAAAGAAAACAAAACAAATAAATAAGTGTTTATATTAATAACGGAGAATTTAAAGCTCAGTAACATTTTTATGTATGTACATTTGTTTTTATTTACATTTAAAAGTTGGTTTTAATTCTTTCTTATTTGAATTTTTATGCATTTTGTATTCATTCAAAACACCATAATACTAATATTTCTGTTCTAAATGCTTTGAAACTTCATGTAAAAGTTTTCTTTAAGTGTATGAAAGGAATAGAACACGGAAAGTAACCTAAATTCATAAATTATTTTTATTTAAGTTTTTAAACTAAGAATTTTTGTAAATTTGTAAAAGAAAAGTTTGTGTCAACAAACTTTAAGCATACAAAAATGTATAAATAATTAAGATATAAATTTGAAAACAATATATTACCTACACAAGGATATTCCCAGCATAAAAATACTTGCAAAGGAAAAACTATTCATGTTTTATTCATTTATTTATTTTTGAATTATCAAGTTTTGCAACAATATCACATTTTTGCAATGTTTATTCATATTTTAAAGAATAAATTGTATAAAAAATAGTTAAAGTTGATATTTTTATGTGAAATTCAAAGGTTTTTAATATATTTAATCAAAACACTTCTAAAAAGCCTAAATATTTTAAATCCAGGGCATTTCATATTAAAAAAAAAGCCTTTGCAAATAGAAGGAAGTTGTAAAAAAATTTTTGTCGAGCAAATTTTAACTTTTTCAAAACAAAGCTCAGAAAATATTTAGAGCCTTAAGGAAAAGTAAAACTATATTTTTTAATAAATAAAACTATGAACTTGATAATTCAATGGCATTTTAATATATTTACAACATTTTTAAAAGTAATATCTCTAATTAAAAGTTGTTTTTAGCTTTTTCTCAGAATGAATTTTTATGCATTTTGTTTTCATGTGAAACACCATAATAGAAGTAATTTTGATCCAAATGCTACAAAACTTTGTATTTAGGTTTTTCATAAATGTTTACGGCGTATAGACCTCTGAAATGATTATAGCTACATAAATATTTTTTATTTTAATTGTTAAACTTGGAATTACATGCAAATTTTGGAAGAGTTTTGTGTCGACAGCTTTTAAACTAGCACAAAATAATAAATAATAAAGATATAAACTTACCAGAAGTCTATTCCCTGCAAAATGTTAGTGCAAACGAATACAAACTTATAAATTTAAAAATAATGATTTCATTTTTAGTTATCATGTTTTGTAACAGCATCAATTTTTGGGCATTTTTACCCTTATTTTAGCTTATAAAAAATAAAAAATAAATAATAATGAAATTTTTTTATGTGAAATCATTAGTTTTTAGATACATTCAATCCAAAAATTTGCACCAAGATAAAAAATTTCAATAATTTCAAAAAAATTCCTTCTAAGATGTTCGTGTACCTTAAACGAACGTTTGTATTTGTATTTTATTGTGAATTTTTTTTAAGTCATTTATTATTATATCACGATTTTATTTTAATTGTATTGTATTTTTTCAATGCGCATTCAGCATTGAAGCTGCCATTAAACATTCACAGTAAACCAAACGCAATGTGTAATATTAAAAAAAATAAATAAAAAAAAAACCGGAATGGCTGCAGTGTTGCAAAAAAGTTCAATTATTGTCTGGGATGAGTGCAAGCAAAGTACAAAGAGCTATTGTAGAATTGTTGGAAAATCTTTTAGAAAATCATAACCAACTTATTAAATTATTTAACGAATTTATTTATTTTGACGAAAGACAGTTTAACAAGAAATAGTTTTCATCGCTTAGTTCTTTGTTAAATGAAAGTAATGATTATTAAAAATTAAATTAGGTAGAATAATTATAACTAAAATTTGCGATTTCTCATCCGATGGACGTAATTTTGAAAGTACATTCAAAATACAAGGTCAGATGTACCATAAGATCGGGTCGTTGATAGCAATACCTAAGGAAGAGCCAAAATTTCTTCAAATTTATTTTATAGGCAGTTCTGAAGAACGTGTGAAAACTCGATGTCAGTATAATTTTATCGAACAAGCAAGTACAAAGAGCTATTGTAAAATTGTTGGAAAATCTTTTAGAAAATCTTAACCAACTTATTAAATTATTTAACGAATTTATTTATTTTGACGAAAGACAGATTAACAAGAAATAGTGTTCATCGCTTAGTTCTTAGTTAAATGAAAGTAATGATTATTAAAAATTAAATTAGGTACAATAATTATAAAACAGTGTTAAAAATCAACATTATCTACCTCATTCCTTAAATTAATAAAAATTACACATTTTCTATTCGTTGAAGCTTAATTTGAACTTTTTTCATCATTCTTTACCAATCACTTCCTTAACAATACCAATTGTAGTATCTAATAATTGAACGAAATACAAGAAAGCCACAGCAACGCGTAGCCAGGTCTGCTATTATATTTATATAAACAAAGTGATCAGAGGGGCTTCAGCTGCGCAATGGAGTAAAAGAAATTAGAAAAAAATCACAAAATATAAAGAAGAAAATGGTTCGTCTTAAACGAGTAAATAGAAAAAAGAATACTACTAAAACGTAGGAGATATTTAAAGGAGACATGAATCCCAGCGGAGAGCGACAGGAATCCAATTCCCTAGAAAGGTGGCGCTCCGAAGCCACGTTCGAATGCAAATTGAATTCCGATTGTTCGAAGGAAGGCCGAAAGGCGACGGTTGCGGTCAATCTAGGTAAGTGAGAGAGGGAGAGCCGCGTCCGGTGAATTTTTCATGGGTCAGATTGAGTTGATGAGTGCCCATCAAGGCCCTACTCAAGTCGTGGGGGGGGGTCATAGAAATCTTCAAAATATGCAAAATGTGTTGCGCTTACTCAATACATTTGCACTCCAATAGACAGCTCCCATCTAGAAGCCATGCAATGGAGGAACAGTGTTTTGCATGCTGGACATTTTGATATGAAATCATTTGCGGTTACAGCGGCAGCAGATACAAACTTTGCCTTGGAAGCACCATGAGATATCTACTACTACTACTGCTACTACTACTACTACTACTACACGACACCACATCACTGTACCTAGAGCTGAGCTGCCCCTTTACCGTTTGGGAAAGATGGATTCTGTGACGCTCTACGGTCATAGGAGACCGGGCCCTACGACTTAAAGTGGATTCCGAACCCCTACAAACATCCATGGTACCGCCGGGGTTCGAACCAGAAACCTATGATACCGAGTCCCATGAGATATCTACTACCTAACACACCAATACATAGTTACATCCAATACATCCAATACATCCCTTCCGATATCTCCTACGAGTTGGGTGACGTGCGGCATGTTCATTACACTCCGCCCTCTCACGGACAGATGAATATCGGCTGACTCCGTGTTCGTACAATAATCCATTCGACTACTTCTTCATTGTGTGATATAAAGAATTTTTGACGAGAAAGCTCGGAATTACCGTATCTACTGAATAGGGTAAGCATTTTTCGATCCAGCACTGTCAAGTGATTTCCTGTTTAGGTTTACCATCCCTTTCCTGATAATTTGTAAATCTGATGCTCTGTATACGTGCTGGTCTCTCGGCCACTCTGTCACCTGAAAGCACTTCCGACATCACAGAACCGGAACACAATACTTAGCACAGATTTAAACAACAGATGTAAAATGAGGAAGGCAAGATAGGAATTGTATGGAAGGATACATCCGATTTTTTAAATACTTTTGACAGTACTTTTTCTTCACTCATTATTTCAGATTATAAGCGATAATTTTATAATAATAAATTTATACAGAATTTTAATTTTTTGCATGAAAGAAATTAATTAATCACTTCATATGACGAAACACCTCTGTAACTCGTCAAATGTAAGGCGATTGGCTCATTTCCTATACATAAAAAAACAAAACGTAATTGGCACACGAAGTTATGTCATTGTAACCATCTTATGCAGCGCGACAGAGTTCAGGCGAGCACCTAGGATTTTGTCTTGTAGAGGGAAGAGGGAGGGTCCACAAAGCAAAGCGTAACCGTTTATGAAAATTCAATAGGATATACTGTAGTGTGATAAGTAACAGAAAAGGTATCTGAAATCAGGATTCCATCTATTTAAGAGTTTATTAATAGTTTTACGTTGAACTCATTGGGTTCAAATACATATAAAAAAAAGAAAAACTTAAACCAAAAATTATCTACAGCATCTACTTTCAACTACAGATGTGCTACACCACAGCCGATTGTGTGGAAAATTAGCGTGTGGCCGAATGGACAGCTCGAGTCTAGCCCGGTTTGCTCAGCTGGCAAGTAGAAGTGGCGAGGTTAAAATCCGATGGCGGTATTGCTGTAGTCACTGCCATCAGAAACGAGGCGATTACTACACTATGTATAAAAAGGTAGTAGTAATATCGGTAGTAGGCTGCCTGGCCAGAGTTCTTGTGGATTTTCTTTAATATGACATGCACATGCTGGATAGTTACCCTTAAATGTCCTCCCGGAAGGCACTACCCTCCGTCGATGAACTGTTCGTGGTATTCGTGACGCCCATTCATGTTTCACTCTATGATGGTCGCCTAAACCTATTTATGGAGTGTGGAGAAAAAGAAAAGACAAATCCGGTGGATTCCAGCAGAACGGAGTCATAGGGTACACAAATATTCTCGGATGGATTTGAACTACAATAGAGACCATTTAAAATTTTTCACTCCATAATATTTTAAAATATATACACTGAAGTGACAAAAGCCATGGGATACCTCTTAATATCGTGGCGGCCCTCCTTTCGCCCGGCGAAGTGCAGCAACTCGACGTGGTATGGACTCAACAAGTCGTTGGAAGTCTTCTGCAGGAATATTGAGCCATGCTGTATCGATAGACGTCCATAATTGTGAAAGCGTTGATGGTGCAGGATTTTGGGCACGAACAGACCTCTCGATGATGTCCCATAAATGCTCGATGGGATTCATGTCGGGCGATCTAGGTGGCCAGATCATTCGTTGGAATTGTCCAGAATGTTCTTCAAACCAATCGCGAACAGTTGTGGCCCGGTGACATGGCGCATTGTCATCCATAAAAATCCCATCGTTGTTTGGGTACATGAAGTCCATGAATGGCTGCAAGTGATCTCCAAGTAGCTGAACATAAGCATTTCCAGTTAATGTTCGGTCCAGTCGCACCAGAGGACCAAGTCCATGCCATGAAAAAACAGCCCACACCATTACGGAGCCACCACCAGCTTGAACAGTGCCTTGCTGACAGTTTGGTCCATGGCTTCGTGGGGTCTGCGCCACACTCGAACCCTACCATCAGCTCTTACCAACTGAAATCGTGACTCATCGGACCAGGCCACGGTTTTCCATTCATCTAGGGACCAACCGATATGCTCACGTGCCCACGAGAGTCGCTGCAAGCGATGTCGTTCTGTCAGTAAAGGCACTCGAGTCGGTCTTCTGCTGGAATAGCCCAAGAAAGCCAAATTTCTCCGCGCAGTTCTAACAGACAAGTCCCTTGTACGTCCCACATTGATTTCTGCGGTTATTTGACACAGTGTTTCTTGTCTGTTAGAATTTACGACTCTTTGCAGACGTCGCCGGTCTCGGTCATTAAGTGCAGGCGGTCGACCACTGCGCTGTCCATGGTGGGATGTTATGCCTGAAATTTCCTACTCTCGGCACACTCTTGACACAGTGGATCTGGGAATGTTGAATTCCCTAACGATTTCCGAAATGGCATGACCCATGCGTCTAGCTCCAACTAACATTCCGCGTTCAAAGTCTGTTAATTCCCGTCGTGCGGTCATCATCACGTCAAAACCTCTTCACATGAATAACTTGAACAGAAATGAAAGCTCTGCAAAAGCACTGCACATTTATACCTGTTCTACGCGATGCTACTTCCATCTGAAAATTTGCATATTGCTATCCCATGACTTTTGTCACTTCAGTGTAATATCAAAGGCAGAATTAGTTTGAAAATTTTTTACACTAACTATTTAACTTTCTTCCTTCAATATTGCTTTATCACTAGCATCCCTCACCAGCAATCGACTTGCTCGTTTCCGCTTTTCGACCGGATGTTTACTTTCTCCACTATCCGTGGTCTAAATAAGTGTAACGTTGTTTCCTAAAACTAACGTAGTACTGTAGAACCTCTTTAAGTCGAAAACCTCCACAACTCGAAAAAAAGTTTTGTTCCCTTCCCTTCAAGTCCCAAAACCCTCCATGACTCGAAATTACAACCCTCTATAAGTCGAAATAATGAGTCAATCCGCACAAGCCATTTTGGTATATATTTTCCCTCCATAACTCGAAAAAAAAAAAAAAAAAAAAAAAATTGGACCTCTGTATCTCGAACATTAGCAATGTTTGATTTTACAACTCGATCATTTGTAACTAATTACCTCTTATAGCTCGAAGAAAAATAAGTTACCGACTTTAAGGATGCGCGCAACAATGCACGTCATTGTTTCTTAGAAAACAATGTATGAGTATACAGGAAATGGAATAACCCATTCTATGAAATATTCTTATTATAATTCTTATTATTGCTATTGATTTCATTTGAACTCTAACAAATAAACATGTTTATTAACCTCTGTAACTTGAATTTGTATTTATTTTACCTCTCTAACTCCAAATAGGTCAGAAAGAATCTAAACCTCTACAAGTCGAATATTACCTTACAAAATCCGCATAAGTCGAAAGCTCTATAACTCGAATTATTTGGCGTCTCCTTTGAAGTTCGACTTACAGAGATTCTACTGTAGAACGTTTTTTATGCCTTAATTATAGAGATTTGAAGTTTTCAGCGTAGAAACGGCGCATTATTGGGAAGACACTACGATAATATTTTTGTAACTAATACATTGATGTGAGAAAGGTTAGTTTCCACCAGAAATCAAGGGGGGTCTCCTTTTTTCTCTCATATGAACTCGAACAAAATGACAATTTTTCTTCCAGCTGTTCGGATATGTAAGGAGGCTTCTAAGAAAGCCCCCTCACCGCTGCGTTGGTTCCTTCTTTTTAATCTGGCTAAGGAAGAGACGAGGCGATGGCAGCGAGCTTCTCCCCCTTCAGCACCGAGAGAAAATATCCGGTAAAACAATCGGGGGTTCCGGCACGATCGTGTCCGGTTCGTGCGCCTCAAGACAGGACTGGATCACGTTCGCCGGCTGGACGTGATTGGCTACGGACGTGAGGGGGAAGCAGCGAGTCCGGGCACAGAGGAGCGCAAGAAATATGGATCCGGCACTTTTACATATTGCGTATTATTTTACAGCCGCATCTGAGAAATGGATCCTTTTCCTTTTGCCGGATTGCGCACCCGGAGTCCGGTCACTGAGTTGAGCAATGGGAAGAAAGAGAAAGGAATCACGAATGTATGCATCTGAAAGAATTGTTCAAAATTGTTTCCGAATGCATGTTAGGTCATTAGGAAGGAAGAGATTTGACGCAACCCGCTGCCACATTTTGTCGCCAGAGCTTAGAATAACAGTTGGGCTGACATGTTCGTAGGCTACACATATATGGCGATACTAGTATTAAATCCATATGATTTTTAGTTAGCCAAAAGACGTGTGTTCAAAAGACACGTGTATAAATTTCACAGTAGAGTACACAGTATTAGTATGTGAGTTATAGCATTTTTAGGGAAGCAACTTTTGTTAGTTTGAAAAAAATGGGTAAAAAGGAATTTCGCGTGTTAATAAAGCATTGCTTTTTTGGTGAAAAAAAATACTATTGAAGCCAAGCCTTGGCTTGAAACCATTATTCGGACTTTGCACCAGTAAAATCAACCGTAGAGAAGTGGTTTGCTCAATTTAAACGAGGCGAAATGAGCACCGAGGACGATACACGCCCCAAAGAGGCTGTTACCCACGAAAACATAAAAAAAGTCCATACAATAATTTCTGATAACCATAAAGTGAAGTTGATTGAGATAGCTGAGACCCTAAAGATATCAAAGGAACGTGTTGGACATATCGTGAATGAATATTTGGATATGCAAAAGCTCTGTTCAAAGTGGGTGCCGCGCAGAGATCACAATCGACCCAAAACAACAAAGAATTGATGATTCTAAGCAGTGTGTGGAGCTGTTCAATCGTAATAAACCCGAATTTTTGCGTCGATATGTGACAGTGGAGGAAACATGGCTCCATCCTTTCCCACCGGAGTCCAATCGACAGCCAGCCGAGTGTACTGCACGTGATGGACACTAAAAATGCTATAACCCACGTACTAATTGTGCAACAGCTGTCAAATTTATACACGTGTCTTTTGAAGGTTAGCGTTAACTAAAAATCATATGGATTTAATACTAGTAGCACCATCTATGTGTCCACCTATGGACTTTTCATTCCTCCTGTTAGTGTACGTAAAGCATTGTTAATATTGTAATTAAACTAATATAAAGAGAGAGATTGGAGTGTTTCCATCCAGCAGACGCCTACAGCACAAAACCACCAAGTTGTCGCTAGCAGGCGACAACAGTCGTTTTTAACGTGTTGAGGGCACACACGCATCGCAAGGGACTTTCGACGCTCGCTTCAGACGGAGAGATTCCCGATCTGCATTCCAGTCTTTGTTCGGAAAGGGTGAAATATCGGTGAAAACTTTAGCCCAGTATTTTGCAAGGTTATTTGTCCTGCTCCCCTTTTTTCGAAAAAGAAATACTGTATTCGTGAAGGACTTTTATATGACCGCACTCTACCACATTCTTATTAAATTGGATAGAAAAAAAAAGCCAACTATCCTTATCTTTCCCTTCATTAACTTTTCGCTATTAACTTATTATCAGAGAGTTTTTGCACACCGTATTTTGGACGTCCGTTAGCTTTTTTCTCCCTAGTGCGCATGCTCATAGGAAACATTATTACAGGTAAGCATGCGCAATTTCCTATGAGCAAGCACGCTAGGGAGAAAAAAGTTAACGGACGTCCAAAATACGGTGTGCAAAAACTCTCTATTAATTGCAACCCAAGGCAACTATCGCCACCTTTGGAAAACCAGTGTTCCAGTCGTTACCGCGCTGCATAAAAATGGAAAAGTGTCCGAGAGGAGGCATGGTGACATGTTAAAGTGCCGTGCAATGCTGCAATGTTTTCCTAAGCAAAACTACTACTTACCAGAAATGAGAATACTGGACAACGAAATGAGAATACTGGAAATGAGAATACTGGACAATACACCAACGGATCCTTGATACACACTACCCTCGACTACAGCTCGCCGCAGTAATTGCAGTGCAAACTTTATGCAGTCGTAATACCGCAAGAACATTGTGCATACGTCAACATACTAACATCGTTCTGATCAAATAAACATCTACACCCTTTATTCATTCTTTATTTTTATCACACAACTTCACCCTCGTTCATCGAGTTCGTTCGTCTCCGCACACAGGTCCTACACGGTCATACTGTGCTAATCTGTCTGTTCTATTGGACAATTCATTCTATTGCCATCTATGTAGAAAAACTTATAATTATTTTAGCGACACAAGCATTTGAAAATGGTTTAAGTATACAGTTTCAATTTAATTTTTTTTTTTTTACATATTTTTAAATTATTTTATGACATAAAAATAGCTAAAAATGTTTCATTAATAAAATTAAATTGTATTTTTACTGTTTTATTTATTTACTTTGGAGAGGAAACCTCCGTGTCACCGATCAGTTAATGATTCTCTCACAATCTGAGACTCTCAATCTCTGCCCCTACTGAGACACTTTTGTTTTTTCCATCATAAAGTGAGAGCATTATTAACTCGCAACCAAATGTGATGCTCAAGAACAGGGGTCTCCAAACTACAGCCCGCGGGCCAAATCCGGCCCGCCAGTGTCATCCATCCAGCCCGCGACAGAGAATAGCTTATTGTTGCTGTAATAAGTTGGATAAAAAAAACACAGAATGATAATAACTCGGTTTCATTGACTTGCTAGGTAAAGCTTAATGACAAGCATAATACGCAGAAAATTTAACTTAATCATAACAACTAACACATAATTGACATGAATCCCACTCACATTATAAACTAGTGAACAACCCGCGATTACCCTCGGTAGTTATAGCTACCTATTTCCGCTTTTAAGCGGTACCTATTTCAGCCTATACCTATATTAAGCCTATAGTTCAGCCTATTATATAACCTATATTTCAGCCTATACCTATATTAAGTACCTATATTAAGCCTACCTATTTCCGCTTTCAAGTGTCACGATCGTATCGATACACACAATAGTAATTGTAGTCATTGAACCAGCGAATTTAGCAAGCGTATGCTCGCTCAGAGCGCGTACTCTCGCGACTTGTATAGAAATTATAGATAATGGCAGAAAATTGAAAATGGTTTTGGCCCTCGGTACTTACTGGAGTAAACAGTATGGCCCTAAGGCTGGAAAGTTTGGAGACCCCTGCTGAAGAATAATGATCTGGACATTCATACTGGACATTTTATTATTATTATTATTTTTTGAAAGATAGCTTAATATACTGTTTTAGAGTGCATTTCTGAGGACTAGGAAAAAAAATTTCGGGGCTCAAAAAGTGATCAAGAGCTGAATTTTTTTTTTTCTTCTTCTAAACTGACGTTTTGTAAGTCACTGGTTCCAATGAAGCGCACTTCCCGTGCACCGATATAGACCCAAGCAGGTGCTCTTCGGACCTATTCGTCGCGCGACTTCTGGATATTGCTGTATTTAAAAATACACACAACTTTCATAAATTAAAAAAAAAAGGCGAATTTGAGCGTACTTTATTTGATTTGCTCTGCTTTGCGTTCTTAGAGGCTGTGGCGTGGGTGGCCTTGTAGTAAATCAGGGTTAGGCCTCCCCCCCGTATGCCATGCATAATATATGGGTGCGATATTTCTGCCGCCCCCAAATTAAAGTGGCTCCTGCTCTCCATACTCGGTCGCCAGGTAGGCAGCGGCAGCGGCCGTTAATTTTTGATGAAGGCTCAGCTGACTTTATTAAATTTGTCGCTGCGATCGATCGCCCCACGTGAACATCGCGATCTGGGAAAAAAGGCGGAGACGCGAGTAGGAACCGCCATTCCTGTCCACGGACGCCGGTGGTCAACGCACAGAGACCTTGACTCTTTTAGAGCAGGGGTCTCCGAACTTTCCAGCCTCTGGGCCAAACTGTTTACTCCAGTAAGTACAAAGGGCCAAAACGTTTTTATTTTCCTCCATTATCTATACTTTTTTGTTAGTTGTTATGCTTAAGTTAAATTTTCTGCGTATTATGCTTGTCATTAAACTTTACCTAGCAAGTCAATAAAACCGAGTTATTGTCATTCTGTGTTTTTTATGCAATTTATTACAGCACAAATAAGCTATTTGCTGTCGCGGGCCGGATGGATGACACTGACGGGCCGGGTTTGGCCCGCGGGCCGCAGTTTGGAGACCCCTGTTTTAGAGTGAAGAGTCAAGGTCTACTCATATCTACATCTCTCAGTTTAATCTACTTTTAGAATAAATTAAGTTCACGTGGATTTTGGAGAAACTCAGTAATAAATCTTGAGGTGTTTTTTTTAAGTCAAAAACTACTGGAAATCTTCCTTGGTTTGAGTCTTATTGCGGAAATAGATGCACATAACAGTGGGAAAAGAAACTTAAGTGCACAAATTCTTCTGATCTGCCTTCATGTGTGAAGCCATTTCAGTGGACAGCTGTGCAGGTAAGGGGGATAAAGTAAGGAATGGAAGAATGGTGTAGTCATTGAAACAGAACGATCATCCTATACACTGACCCTCTTCCAATCAAAGTCCGTGGGTTCTTCTGCAGTCACCCACATTAATTATATTCACTGGTTCAATGACATCAATTATACAAGGTCCATCAAACATCGCCCCCCTAATCTTTATTCCCGGCCCCTTTTCTTACGTCTGGCTTCTTGTGCTTTTTGCATTTTTCTGTTTACCTTCGTCAGTGCGGCTTTTCGCATTTTACTTCTGTATATGTTGCCTAAAAACTCACATTATAAAATATAGCCAAAGATATCACTCATTTTTGAATTTCACACATTTTATTTCATTGAGCATTTTTCACGTTTTCTTTCCAATGAGCCCTGTAAAATTCGCATAGTATGTCTGGATCCCGAGATATAACGGCGGGAACTGAGCATCAGATTATAACATGAACTCTCCAGTAACTAATAGTAACACTAACTGTAACACTGCAATTGAAAGATCGTTTCGAACACGAAAAAAGCGATAAAGATATCAAATTACTGTAAGTGTTTTTAATTCCCCAAAATACAAGTCAAGCGATATTCTATTAAAGCATAATGATTCTAGATGCATAAAAAGAAATGGAATAAAGAATGCTTCAAGAAGATGAACTGTTATTTATTAAAATTAAGTAATTATTTAATTGAATGACTTTAAAAGGGTATTTTCGTCTTTGGAAATTGTACAAGTCTATTATTGGGTGCATACTGGCAACCTCGGTTCTAATAACATTTTTAATGTGAAAAAGGATATTCAATTTATGATCCCAAATATAGCATTATTTGGGTGTGTTTTTTTTTTTCGTATGAATACTGTATTTTATGAATAAATTGATTTTTAATGTCGACTGTGAGATTCAGCATAATAATTCACCAGGCTGTGAGCCCGGGTGCATTTCCCTCCACTTTTAACAGGTAGGCTGAAATGTTCGTAGGCTGACACATAGATAGCACTACTAGTATTAAATTAATATAATTTTTAGTTAGCCCTAACCTTCAAAAGACACGTGTATAAATTTGACAGCTGTTTCACTATTAGTATGTGAGTTATAGCATTTTTAGTGTTCATCACGCGCAGTCCACTCGGCTGACTGTTGATTGGACTCCGGTGTGAAATGATGGAGCCATGTTTCATCCATTGTCACATATCGACGCAAAAATTCGGGTTTATTACGATTTAACAGCTTCAAACACTGCTTAGAATCATCCATTCGTTGTTGTTTTGGGTCGATTGTAAGCTCTGGCGGCACCCACTTTGAATAGAGCTTTCGCATATCCAAATATTCATTCACGATATGTTCAACACGTTCCTTTGATATCTTTAGGGTCTCAGCTATCTCAATCAACTTCACTTTACGGTTATCAGAAGTTATTTTGTGCACTTTTTTGATGTTTTCGTCGGTAGCAGCCACTTTGGGGCGTCCACTGCGTGCATCGTCCTCGGTGCTCATTTCGCCTCGTTTAAATTTACCAAACCACTTCTCTACGGTTGAGTTTCCTGGTGCAAAGCCCGAATAATGTTTATCAAGTCAAGCCTTGGCTGAAATGGGTTCCAAAGCTTTTCTAGTTCACAACCCAAACATAAATTTTTAAATTTCCTAAACTCTCAAACATATATACGCAAAAAAATAGGAAAAAGAAATTTCTACCCGATTGTTTTACTATTTCTCTATATAATTTATTAGGCAAATTTAATAAATCATCTTGACATCTATATTTTCATTACATAAAGCCATTCAATCGTCTTTGGATCACTTTCTATAAAAATTGAATATTCATTCATATTACACTCATGTCCATAAATTAAGGATAATTCAGAATCACACAGAAATTGAACTCTAAAATAAAAATTTCACCTGTAGAATTATCACACACATCTTGACGAAGAATATGCAAATTACAGGAAACCACCAGATGGCGTGGATAGTACGTCACAATGACGAGAGTGTAAGAGAGGGGTATATAAGGAATGGTGGCAAAGAAGTAAAATTGTTCACAAGCGCTTTAAAAGCCTTTCAGTGCAATAACCACATAGTTATGGCACAAAGGAAGCATTTGGATGATTTTTTACGTGGTAGAATTATTGGACGACTGGAATGCGGACGTACCCAGCTGGAAGTATCCGAGGAACTTGGAATCGCCCAGAGTGTCATCTCCAGGCTTTGGCAACGATTCCAGGATGATGGTAATGTGAGTAGATTTTACAGCACAGGTCGCCCCCGAGTTGCAACGCCGAATGAGGACCGGTATTTAGCAGTTACTGCCAAAAGAAATAGACGGAGCACAGAATCAGACCTGTCTCGTTAGCTCTCTTCAGCTACCGGTACGACAGTTTCAAGGCAGACCGTGTACAGACGCTTACGGCACATTGGTCTATATGTTCGTAGGCCTGTCAGATGTGTTCCACTTACCGCAACTCACTGTCGCCTGCGATTAACCTGGAGTAGAGAGCGTGCATTGTGGACACCGCAACAGTGGTCTGGTGATGATGTTTTTCGACGAGTCTAGGTTTAGTTTGCAGTCTGATTCTCGCCGGACTTTCATATGGAGAGCGCCAGGTACCCGTTGCCACCAAGAGAACACCATTGAACGACACCGTTACAGTGGTGCAGGATGGCTCGTTTGGGGAGGAATTATTCTTGGTTCCAGAACTGACCTGCATGTTCAGAGTGTAACGATGACAGGCCACATCTATCGGGATGTCATTCTGGAACAACATGTACGTTTGTTTCGGGGCGCCATGGGTGTTGAATTTCTGTTTATGGACGACAACGCCCGTCCTCACCGTGCAAACATTGTAGACCTTCAATTGGAAGATATCACCCGTATGGATTGGCCAGTATACTCACCGGACTTGAATCCAATAGAGCATGTGTGGGATATGCTTGACCGACGAATTGCAGCCCGTCAACCTCCTCCCACCTGTCAACTGGAACTTCGGAGGGCATTGCTTGATAAGTGGTGTAATATTCCCCAAGATCAGATTGATAATTTGATACTCAGCATGCCTAGGCGTTGTAAGGCCTGTTTGCATCCTCCGGGAGACATACTCCATATTAACCATCATACTAACCATGTTATACTGTTTTTTGTAAATAGGTTCTTTTTTGAAATTTGCTCCAGGGAGTAAAAATCGCAATTTTTATTAATTATGTCAAACATATAGCATCTTTTTTGCTCTTTACCTTTTGTTTAATAAATAGACTTTACAAATAAGTCAAATTTGTTTGGCTTCTGTCTCTTTCTTTGCCTGAACTTCATTATCCTTAATTTATGGACATGAGTGTAAAATATTTGCATACTTTTATTATATAAATACAATAAATCAACTTTGAATCTATATTTTTCTATATCTATATTTCTTTTATATTCGTAATAGCAATATAATATATATATTAATAATAATAATATAATATATATATTAATAATAATAATATAATATATATATTAATAATAATAATATAATATATAATCTTTGAGTCTACATTTTTAGGATATAAACGTATTAAATCCTCTTTGAAAAAGCAAGTGTAAATAGTTCCAAAAATTAAAAGCACTTGGTAGTGATTGTAGACTTATAATAGCATTCAAAATGTGTTACAAGTAACTTATAATATGGAAAAACATTTAGGAAAAAAATAAACAATAATAATAACAAAAAAAATTATTAAAAGTTACCATTCAACATGAAATTCAAAAAAATTATAAAAAAGAAAATGAGCATTTTTCAAATTTTTTTTTCACGAACCCTCAAAAATGTTTTGCGACTTCTCCTGAAGGACGAAATTCTCACTTTAAAAATTAACTGAGCTGTATGCTTCGTAAAAAACCCAAAAATTAAATTTACTCATTTATGTCGCAATGCGGATGATATGACTGATTTTGGAGGAATGTTGATCGTGTGACTTATTTAGGTCGTAATCATGATAATCTGACAGAGTTAAGCAATGATGATCATGTGACTCATTTAATGATCATGATAATCTAACTTCATGTGACTCATTTAATGATCATGATAATCTAACTTCATGTGACTCATTTAATGATCATGATAATCTAACTTCATGCGACTCATTTATTGAAATGGTGATCATGTGACTCCTTTAATGATCATGATAATCTAACTTCTTGGGACTCATTTAATGAAATGGTGATCATGTGACTCATTTACGTCATAATCATGATAATCTGACAGAGTTAAGAAATGGTGATCATGTGACTCATTTAATGATCATGATAATCTAACTTCATGTGACTCATTTAATGATCATGATAATCTAACTTCATGTGACTCATTTAATGAAATGGTGATCATGTGACTCATTTAATGATCACGATAATTTGACAGAATTTGAAAAATGGTGATTATGTGACTCCTTTAGGTCATAATCATGATGCTCTGAGTGGGTTTGAAGAAATGGTGATCATAATCTTATTTTGGTCATATGATGATGTCACAGATTCTGTGTCGAAATGGTTCGCTGTACTCCAAGTCGTATGTCCAACCTTTTCGTTGATATTCATAATATGCGCTTCTTCCAAAAGGACCCAAAAATGGCGCTCGCAGAGGAACTGCCAGACGATTTTTCTTCGAGGGGTGAGTGAGGAGGGGGTGCTCGAGGGAAGGCCGCCTCCGCTTTTTTACGAGACCCCACTTAGCGCGATGGACTTGCATCAGATGGCAAGTCCGTGCCAACGGGTTGTAAATTGCTCCGAACGATATCTCAACAGCAGGGATGGGAAACGGATGGACACTGCTCGTCCATCGGCCTCCTGCGCTGCTGAGCGAGGGAAATCTTCTCTCCGCCCCCACCCCTCGATTGTAAAAGTTTGGTTCAGCGCGGAGTGTCAACAGAAAGCGGAGGGTGTCGGGCAACATGGATCAAGGATGCGATGGTCAACGATGAACATGGATTGTTCCATGTTCATCGTTAATTGTGAGACGGTAGACGCTCTTTAATTCTCTCTCAGATCATTCGAAGCAATAACCGTGCCGGATGGGCGATTCAACCGGATAGTTTTAACGGGATACCAAAAGATTTTGTTTATATTTTATTTCCAATTTCAGATTATGATGAGTTACAGCAAAAAAAAAAAAAAAAAAAAAAAAACAACAACAACAACAACAAAATAATACAACAAAACATGCTGAAACAGAGTTCATTCATCTAACAATAATGCTAAGTTGCAGATCTTTTAGCCACTCAAAAGTGTTACCAGGTGCACCACGGGGAGGTAGATCTTCTGCGCACCCGGATACCAAAAGATAAGCCCCACTATATAAAAATTGAAACTGTTAAAGCATATCCATATTTCATGTGTAGAAGCACACTCCGATTCAATGAAGACGATATAAATATCCGGCAGAGTATTTCGTCATTCCGGCAACTGCACATTTAAAATCGCTACATTAAAAAAAAGCAGCACAAACGAAATGTGAATACTGTATAATTATAGCTAAAACGAGTTGTGACAGACTACTCAATGGCACGCGAACCTGCCTTATTGTTTAAGAAAAAGGTATAAAAACTTAAATTGGAGTAAATGAAATAGGTTGCAAAAGTATTTGTCTGCAATCGCGTTTGCCAAAAGTGAACTGGGTATTTTTTTTTGAAGTAGAGTAATTTCCTTTCTATAATCCGCTTACGATTCCTATATGTTCTTTGACGTACCTATACGCATCAAGTTTTGTTTATATACGCATACTTGTTTATACACGGCTCACCATTCCTGCTTCTCAACAATTCCAACCAGTCACTTAAAATGAGCTACCAACAAAAACTGAAACAATACTTACTAGCAGAAGTCAAAAAGTTCTAAGAAGACATTTTACAGTGATCTACAGCAGCAAAATTATAGGAAGACATTGAAGATTAAAAAAATATATATATATATATATATTATAGGATTCCTTTTTTTTTTTTTTTTTTTATGATAAGTAGCAAAACAATTTTGTAAAATGCGAAAGCAAATAATAACAAAATAGCATTCTTTAATAAGACCACTTTATTACTAAAACCTTTTTAAGTTCCTGGTTGAATTTCAAAAAACCTATCACAGAAAAATCATTTTTCCAGACAAACTTTCATTCAAGAAAATCATTGCTGTATGCTGTGAAGCGAAACCATAGTTAGGAGTTTCAATAAAAAAATTTACTCGTACGTCTTTACTCACAAACTAAGTTATATGGAAAAGCAATTTGGTCTACTTCCCCAGTGCACCAGTGGTATCGGGGCCATCGACCTGGTGGTACTTTGTCACTTAATTGTGACAAACTGCAATCACCCGCTTGCTCAGTGGACACCTCGGAACTACGACTTTCTCAGATGGTTTGAAAGCTTTCGACACTTGCACCAAGTGCTCCTCTGAGCAGGTTTCGCCATCTTGCATCTTGGCGTGCCTGGGGCTCAGATGTCAGGATCTCCTAGACTGTCCGTTTATGGTCTTGGTCTTTCTTCGGGTGTTTGGATTCATGGACCTAATCTAGCTCCGATGGACTTTGGGTATAGGCGAAGAAGAAGAAAGAAAAATAAACTCGTGCTTCAAATGATTGGAAAAAAATTTCAGTTCCTCTTGAAAATTTTCAAACATCCAAGATGAGCTATCCAAATTCATGGTTCAGTCCCACACACACACACACACACCTGAAGCTACTCATGCGTCAGCTGCCTCCTTTGGAGACCTGGGGATTCATTTACAAATCTCTGAGGACAACAATGAAAGCCGAATTTCAAAACAAAGAGATCTCCTGCGAAGGCGTGGCTCATAAGATTCGGACGTGACGCGTTAATGACGAATGCCGAGCACCTTCATTTCCCACAAATGGAAAAGTAACGACTTCTGTCACAATCTGAACACATTGGAGTGATTTCTATCGGCAGTTGAAAGCCCCACTGAAGGAACGGCCCCACTCAAAAGAAATAACAGTTGGGCTGACATGTTCGTAGGCTACACATAGATGGCGCTACTAGTATTAAATCCGTTTGATTTTTAGTTAGCCCTGACCTTCAAAACACACGCGTATAAATTTGACAGCTGTTGCACTGTTACTATGTGAGTTATAGCATTTTTAGGGAAGCAACTTTTGTTAGTTTGAAAAAATGGATAAAAAGGAATTTCGCGTGTTAATAATGCATTGCTTTTTGGCGAAAAAAAAATACTATTGAAGCCAAGGCTTGGCTTGATAAACATTATTCGGACTTTGCATCAATAAAATCAACCGTAGAGAATTGGCTTGCTCAATTTAAACGAGGTGAAATGAGCACCGAGGACGATGCACGCCCCAAAGAGGCTGTTACCGACGAAAACTTCAAAAAAGTCCACACAATAATTTCGGATAACCGTAAAGTGAAGTGAATTGAGATAGCTGAGACCCTAAAGATATCAAAGGAACGTGTTGGACATATCGTGAACGAATATTTGGATATGCGAAAGTGAGTGCCGCGCGAGCTCACAATCGACCCAAAACAACAATGAATTGATGATTCTAAGCAGTGTTTGGAGCTGTTCAATCGTAATAAACCCAAATTTTTGCGTCGATATGTGACAATAGATTAAACATGGCTCCATCATTTCACACCAGAGTCCAATCAACATTCAAGCGAATGGACTGCACGTGATGAACACTAAAAATGCTATAACTCACATACTAATAGTGCAACAGCAGTCAAATTCATACACGTGTCTTTTGAAGGTTAGGGCTAACTAAAAATCATATGTATTTAATACTAGTAGCACCATCTATGTGTCAGCCTACGGACGTTTCAGTCCACTTGTTAAAGCGACGCCCTTGACAGCTATCATTAGATCTTCACAAAAGAGGCGTCCCTGAAAATCCTCTGTCTCGTGAGTTAATCTTCTTATCAAAGGTGACTGATGCACGAGCCATAGTAGCGGATTAACAAAATAAACTATTGTGGTTAATTAATTGCTAACTCATTATAAAATCCGAGATGGCCAATACTATCTCTTTTGAGTAATATAGTTAGTCTAAAACAATGGATCTTAAAAATTCTTGGCTTGTGGCTAACTTTCAAATTCAAAAATTTCCTGAGAACCGCAGTAAAAATTTAAATAATAAACGAACCCCTCTCCAACATAAGAACCAAAAAATAAATAAAAGTGACTTTAGCACTTATAACACAAAAGGAAAAGTTGACGAAAAAAAAAAAAAAAAAAAATGGCCAGTAACAAAAAGTTAAAAAGACATTAAAATGAAAGCTATTAGACTTTTTAAGTGAAATTTTTTTTAAATAGTTAAAAAGAGGCATATCTCTTATTTTATGCTTTAAGATGTTTTTTAATGCTTTTTTTTATTTTATATATTATGCTTTAAGAAACATCCTATTTATTCAATTCCTTCTATTAGCTCACACTCTCACTCTATATATCTTGTTCAAATTTTCAACCGTTCATGAAATACTTTTTATTCATCCACTCCAGTACAAATATATTTATTTTTTAAACTTGTAGTGGTTGACACTGAATGTTAATGCAGTTTTTTTTCAAATATTAATTCTTTCATTAAATTTAATTAAATAATTACACATTTTTTAGATTTAAGTTGCATATATCTAATAATAGATGGCGCCAGATGTCAAATATTAATTCAGTAATTAAATTTAATTAATTAATTTTAGGTTTTTTTTTTTAGATTTAAGTTGCATATCCTATAGATGGCGAACGATAAACTTAAAAAAAAAATGAGGGAAAGGTATTTATAAAAGACTTTCCGCAATAGACTGAAAGAAAAGTAGGAATTGACTTAATATATTTTTATATATATATGTATTACTTGTTTAAGTATCACATTAATCTTTCGTCCTATTTATGTATTGACGTAAATATCCGATAGAGTTCATCACGAGAGTTTAAAAATCATTTATCCTATTTTGAAAAAATATATATATAAATAAATAAACTAAGGAACGAAACGTCGCCTGCCTATATATACATTATATTTTATATATATATATATATATATATATATATATATAATAGAAATGCATTGAAACATTTTGTGAACGTTTGTATTAAAAATGTTTTTATGAATAACAAAAGCCACTAGAATTTTTTATACGGTTTCTGATGTTGTAAAATCCCCAAGTTCAATTTTCTTAATTGTTGCGGAATATGTCTAACAGAAAGAAATGCAGTTTCGAATCGCTCATGAGTACGTAAAACATTTATTATGATCTATTGATTCCATCTAAGCAGACAGTTTCGCCAAGGAAAAGCTTTCATAAAAACTTAAATCATTTAGGAATTGTAATTTATCATGTGTTTATTTTATCATCAACAGAACTTCAATGTTAAGTGCAGCGGTGAGGACCCGGGAATCGAGCATTTGCCAAGGAGTGAGGAATTGATTTAAAAATGCGACTCTTTAACAAAACAAAAAAAAACAAAAAAAATTTTTCTTTGATGAAATAAATGATATTCTCTTTTAAAAAAAAAAAAAGATTTTTATTGTTCCTAAATTCTATGAATTGTTGTTAAAATGAAATATCATTCCATATTCTTCCATAGCACAACCCGTAGCAAAGTCTCAACACTTGCTTGATAAAGCATTTTGATAAGCATCGCAAAAGATACCTTGGATCCACAAAGAAAGAAGATATTATTTTTTTCTGCTGTAGTAGAAGCAGTATAAATGGCTATACTACTCATTATAGAAGCTATCCTACTCTTAAGAACAAAATAAGTTTTAATTTTTATTGCTAGTAGAGTTCTTTTGTGCTTAAAATGTGTGATTTTCTGTTGCTTGCCTTCAGCTATTCTGTAATACTTGATGACTGGCTGGTGTCATTTTTATAACATACATGTATTTTTAATACGCTTTTATTAGTTTCACCTGTATGTTTGTTTATTTGTAACTGACTCTTTGGGCTCGATTTTGCCCTACTTTAAGCGATCCGATTTAATTGAAACGTTGTAGATTTATCAAGGACAATAAAATATTTTGATAAGTTTATTATCTCATCATGATTAGGATCGCCAGGATGAGTGGTTTTATTTTAACTTTTGAAGAGCAATTTAACCCATGTAGAATGAAAGACATTCAAACCTACTTGCGGCAGTGGCACAACGCGCCTGACTACGGATCAGAAGATTCCCTGTTCGAATCCTGGCTGGCTCGACCTATTCGCATTTAGCCTTTGTTTTACTCACAATTAAATTACTGTAAGAACCAGTCCTCCATACCGGGACCTCATTTAAATATTATAGCATGCTTTTATAGTTAATCAAACTAAGAAGTAAAAGATAATTGTTAACATAAGAATCAAACTGCTGACGAGAAAATGAATGTCACTGTTCTAAAAGCGTTGGGGTGCTTTGTATGACCTTTTAAAACTAACTCTGCATTTCGGAATGAAACGAGTGAAAAATTATAACGATTGATATCGAGCACCCCACGCTTTTAGAATAGTGACATTCATTTTCTCGTCAGCAGTTTGATTCTTATGTTAACAATTATCTTTTACTTCTTACTTTGATTAACTATAAAAGCGTGGTTTTTTTTAGATTTTTAAAACTATTAATTTTGTAAGCTAGTTACAGTGTACAAGAATGTCTTTTAATTGATTGCCATTACTTTACACCTTTAAAGTTGCATAACAAATATTTTGTCATGGAAAAAATATTTTTAGAGATATATGAGTTTAACATTGAATTTATTTCACGTATTCTTCTCAACCCTGTAGAAAGTACAGAAAATGAAGAAAAGAGAGTTGGAAATCAATATAAAATATCCGACTCAAGAGATGGAAACCTTTTGGCCGACGGGCCAGCTCTTTTGAGAAGTCCAATGAATGAATAATCTGATGTCGAGTAAGGAGGGTCCTTGTAAATGCGGGAGTTGCCAACCCTCAACCTTGTGTTTCTACTTTCCCTCTTGCTCTATTTGATAGAGTAAATCAAATATAATTTAAACATACCTACAATTGATACTAATAAGATCGCAGTTTAATATTTCATACAGACAATTGAATAACTTTTGCAAGGCACTTTAATACGTTTAATATGGATGCAAGACAGCTTAATCCTTTTTGCAGTTGATGAAATTCATAATTCTATGCTTAGTGCAGGGGTCTCCAAACTACGGCCCGCGGGCCAAATCCAGCCCGCCAGTGTCATCCATCCGGCCCGCGGCAGCGAATAGCTTATTGTTGCTGTAATAAGTTGAATAAAAAAAAACACAGAATGATAATAACTCGGTTTTATTTACTATTAATGCAGAAAATTTAACTTAAGCATAACAACTAACACATAATTGAAACGAATCCCACTACAATTCTAAACTAGTGAACATCCCGCGATTACCCTCGGTAGTTATACCTATCTATTTCCGCTTTTAACCACTAGATGTCGTCAAGTGTCACGGTCGTATCGATACACACAATAGTAATTGTACCAGCGAATTCAGCAAGCGTATGCTCGCTCAGAGCGCGTACTAGTCTAGAAATTATAGATAACGGCAGAGAAATGAAAACGGTTTTGGCTCTTGGTACTTACTGGAGTAATCAGTATGGCGCTAAGGCTGGAAAGTTTCGAGACCCCTGGCTTAGTGCATGACAATAACATAGATATTTATAGGGGGATTCTTCAGACAGTTCCAATCACGTTATTTTCAGTTCATTAAAAAAAAAACCCAGAAAATTATTTGATTTAAAATTTTTGAAAAGGGCCGACGATGTTTCTAGGCCTGCAGTCGGCCTTTCCAGGGTGGCGCCTCGAAGGTGAGAAGAGAGAATCACTTTTCGGAGAACAATTACTGTAATTGGCGCGCTCCTGCTACTCGAAACGTTTTCTGCAACCTGATGAGAGTCACGATTAGCCGCCCCCCCTCCTCCCTCCCTCCGCCAGGGGGCAAAAATAAAGATAGCTACTTATGTAAGGAGTCATGAAGCATGATAGGTTAAGAAACAAATATCCACGTGTTTTGAAAGTAAAAACAATAAATCTTCTTTTTTTCCTGCTGCCTTTTAGGTTACATCGTTATACAATCAGCATGTCTGAAAAGTAGGGGTCCCGACGCCTAAGGTGAGGGCTCGCGCAAATATTTTTTGTAAGCAAAAAAAAAATAAGAATAATAAATAAATAAATAATAACAAAATTAAAAAAAATTTGGAATTAAAAAAATATATTTTCACTTTAAAAGTTAACCTTTTAACTTTTTGTTATTGACATTATTTTTTTAATTTTTATTTATTTATTTACAATGCTATAAGTACTACAACCAGTGTGATGATTAATGCACAAGATACACTTAAAGGATTTTAAACTCAATTTTAATACACTTTTTCAAAGATGGCTTAATATATTTATACAAAAAAAAAAAAAAAAAAAAACACAAATTTAATACAATGTTGTTTTTATTTTTATTATTTTCATTTATTCTTTTGTCTTTATCTATTTATCTATTTTGCACTTCCATGGCAGGGGCGCTTGAAATTTTTTTAATTTAAAAGGGGTCCCTGAAACTATCTGAATTTGAAAAAGGGTCCCTCATTAAAAATTTAACAACGGCAGTTTTTAACTTCTGCAACCAGTATTAAATCAATAATTGCAAAACAATTGCCAATAAAATAAGTCAAATAATTGCACTGCGTCTACTTAAATCTCTTTCGAGATTTAAATAGATAGTAAACAGATGTAGATTAAGAACACATATGTGAATATTATGAAAACACCTGAAACTTTCCAGATAAAAAGATATATAAAAAAAAATCTAATCTGACCTTGCATTCCTTTTTAGCATAGAATCCGTTCCATGTTTCGTTATTGAGAATTTCTTTTAAAATCTATATCTAAGATTTTCATTCTCGAATTCTTTCCGAGATCTTTCCTCCTCAACTCTTCAGAACAAAAATTCTCCTCCGAGAGCATTCCCCCTTCAAAACTTGGTTTGGTTTGTTTGTCGCTCTACGGTCATCTCAGGCACACTTTAGGCTAAACAGACCGGAACCTACAGTTTAAAGTGGATTCCGAACCACTACAAACACCCATGGCACCACCGGGACTAGAACCCGAAACCTGTGGTACCTAGCACAAGAGCGCTAGCCACTCTGCCAATCAGGCCTCAAAACTTGGAGGTGGAGCTTCAGGTTGCTTCCTCTCTGGGGATTATTTACATTTTGCTTTTCAGATCATTCCATGGGCAAACCGTTCAGCATAACCCTTTCACCGCACTGTATACATTTATCTTTACGTTTTCAATACTCATAAGGCATCGACAACGGGTCCCTCATTGTACCGAACTTAAAACATAACTTTTAACTTCTTTTATTTTGTATTATTAGTATTTTTTTTTTTTTTTTTTTTTTTTTTAGTACCACTTTAATTTGAATTTTTAGAAACTTTATCTTTTATTTATCTACTAACATTAAAGCAGCCAATTAAAATTTAAAGCATATTTATCAATTAAGATGAGGAGGTTTAAGGGGCATTTCCCCCTGTTGGTACTCCGTAATCGGTACGCCAGTTGGCAGCTCCAAGAATCTGAGTAGGTGTGAAATAGATTTCGACTGTTTGTTGCTAAACATCTGAAAGAGATGTCCCCTGGCACGTAGTCCAGTTGAATATAAATTTGTATCGAGACTTCATTTCATTGTAAATAAAATTGTAAAACCTGCGAAATGAAGTCATTGTGGAACAGCCAGCTCGGCGAATCATCAACATTACAGTTCATTAAGCATTATTTCGAAAAGTTTGGCCCCGAGCGTGCTCGAGTGAATCGTCTGCAAAAGCCAGCAGGACTGTTACCCTTTCAATACGCTTTTATTAGTTTCACCTGTATGTATGTATGTATGTAACTGACTTTTGGGGCTCAATTTTGCCCTACTTTAAGCAATCCGATTTCAATTAAACGTTGTAGACATCAAGGACCGACGACACTGAAATAGTTTGATAAATTTATTATCTCCTCGTGATTAGGATCGCCAGGATGAGTGATAAAAACACACAGCCTTTGAAAAGTCATCTTGATCGGCGCATCACTTTTTCCCCTGGAGATCTGTTTCTCCTCATACACACTATTTAAGCTGCAAAGAAACATTTACAGACATCTTTCAGATATTCAAACCTACGTGGGACAGCGGCACAACGGATAACGCGCCTGATTAGGAGATTCCCTGTTCGAATCCTGGCTGGCTCGACCTATTCGCATTTAGCCTTTGTTTTATTCACAATTGAATTATTGTAAGAACCAGTCCTTTGTGCCGGGAGCTCATTTAAATATTATAGTTTAAAAACACGCTTTTATAGTTAATCAAACTAAAAAGTAAAAAATAAATTGAAAATTTAAAAAAAACTAAAAAAACACGCTTTTAGAGTTAATCAAACTAAAAAGTAAAAAATAAATGAATTGTTTAAACAAAAGTAAAAAATAAATGAATAGTTTAAACAAAACTAAAAAAACACGCTTTTAGAGTGAATCAAACTAAAAAGTAAAAAATAATTGTTAACACAAGAAGAAAATGACTGACGAGAAAATGATTGTTCTAAAAGCGTGAGGTACTTTGTATGACATTTTTAAACCAACTCTGCATTTCGGAATGAAACTAGTGAAAAATGATAACGATTGATATCGAGCACCCCACGCTTTTAGAAGAGTAACGTTCATTTTCTCGTCAGTCATTTTATTCTTATGTTAACAATTATTTTTTACTTTTTAGTTTGATTCACTCTAAAAGCGTGTTTTTTAGTTCTTTTAAACTATTCATTTATTCTTTCCAAAGAGTTGAATCGATCGCTCCCGGGAGATCTGGATAAGACTGCACGTGTCTGGGCACGCGTGTCTTTCGACACGTCCCGAGTCGAAGGTGGGGGCGACCTCATGTTTTCTCTGTTAATGTTCGCAACCCGAAGCGACGCGTGCGTACGCAATTCACAACCTTTTCACACTGAAGGTTAACTGCCTACCTTTTGGAATCGCATCGAGTGGAATTTTCTGCTTTACGCTTCCTTTTAATACAGAGGGATACAGATAATTCCTTTTAATACAAATAATCATCATTTTTTTTTTCCTAATGCAGCTGGCAAACACTTAGACCAGGGATGGGCAAACTTTTCCTGTCGCGGGCCAAAAAAAAAAAAAAAAAAAAGTTTGGCGGGCCAAGATAAATTTGCTAAAATTTTAAAAACAATATAGGGCAAGTATTACAATTTAAATATGCTAATGAGATTAATGAAATAAAGATTTCACGTTTAAAAGTTCCTTATACTGAGATACGAAGTGTGATGCGCTGATTCCAAGGAATGAGGCTCAATGCTCATCTGTCAGTCTACTTCTGAAATAATTCTTTCTAAGATTGAAAATACTTGTTCACATATATAAGATGAAGCAAACATAGCACTGATTTTCTGGCCATGAGATACTAAATTTGGGAAACTTACTTTCGATAATGATTTGTAAAACTCTAACTTTGGCATATTTAGAAACGACTGCTATATATTTCTTTTAATTTGTCTCGAACTGACAAATTAAAATTCTATCCGTGGGCCGGATAGAACCTTTCGGTGGGAAGGAGTTGGCCCGCGGGCCGTAGTTTGCCCATCCCTGAATTAGACGATTGTATTTCACGCCATAAGCAAGGGCTGCACAAACGTTGCTCACTTAGCACTACCTAGGGGGTGCGTGTAACTTGAAGATAAGTTACAGACGCGGTACAACAAGCCACCGCAAGCATTCACAAATCAACTTTTTTAAGCGAGTCCTTGCAGGGTGTTTACCAAAAGATTCAATTCATAGCGATTAAATCAGTCATAAAGTATCGTTATTATTATTATTATTATTATTATTATTATTTAGTTTAGCTAATTATTTAAGATGACTAACCCACTTCTTATTGACAACTCCAAACAATGCTAATCCTGCCAGTAACATCCCAACAATTGTTTCAACTACTTATTCGCTGGGTTCAATTTATATTAGGCAATGCTCTCTAGCCATCCAGTTTATCAAAATGCATAAAAGTAATTCGTTTATTCCATTTTATTTTATCGCAATTTATTCAAATTTTCCTGAATTCGGATGTTGTAGTTCCCCTAAAAGTCCTCCCAGAACAGAAGACACTGTCCCCTTCTTCAAGAAGCCAGCGGCCTGATGGCCAAGCGGCTAGTGCTCTGGCCTTTGACATCTCAGACTCCAGGTTCGAATCCAGGCGGTGGCATGGATACTTTGTGAGTGGTTCTGAATCCACTTTAAACTGTAGGTCCCGGTCTGTTTAACCTAAAGTGTGCTGAAGATGACCGTAGATCCACAAATCAAACCAATCAAGAAGCCAAGTCAGACTTCTACCTACGTGTGCTCCATCACAACAGAAGCTGCTCCCACTTTCCCTCCTTTCATGAGACCACGGGGGTTCTTGGACTTGGTGTAGATGCTGCTGTCGACCAAGTGAGATAAGAAAAAATAATAAGAACAATTTGATCCAAATCTATTCACCCCTCCATAGCTCTGCCATCCAAGAATACGACCCAAAGCGAACTGTTTTTTTTTTTTTTTTTTTCTAATTAAATCACGTAGGGTCTTCTAAAATATTTTAAAACGGCTTTCTTTGTGAGGTTAATGAAGCCATGGAGGACCTCACACTGGAATACTATCTATCGTAAACCTGCTTATCAAACACAGCGATACCTTGGAGGAACATCAAATTATAAAATAAAGACGAGATTGCATGCTTGATTCCAAAATACATACCGTATATTTCCGAACATCAGCAGATCTATGTAGAAGCCGAGAGTCCAAATTTTTTTATTTTTGATTTTGAATTTTTTTATTTGCCTAACAGATGACGTTTTGAAACATAAATAAAAGCTAAACAACGCGTTAATTTTGGAAACCTATCATTTTTAAACAAATGCTTAGTAATTTTTTTTAAAAAAACTGAAAAAAATTGCAATAAATATTTTTTTAATTTTTAATATTCATCATACTATTTATTAAACGTATGGGTTCATTAAAACTCATAAATGCGCCTGATGTTCACAAAATAAAGATGCGTAAGTAAAACATGAATGGAAATTTTTATAACTTTACTGCAATAATTTCTGTCCGAATTAAATACAAAGGATAGATAAGTAACTCTATCATAGGAAATCATGCAAGGGACTTATTAACTCCTAGTGATCAATTCATTAATAACTGTTATGTTCGAAAAATCGATTTACTGAATAATTTGTTTAATAACTTTTTGATAATTGAAATTACTTGTTAAAAGTGCACATAGACCAGTTCCTGTTAGGCGAAAAAAATCACAGTCTTTGGCTTGTGCATATAAGTGAATAACCATAATACATTTTGTGTTATCGTACATAATACATGCACCACTTTAACAGCCTGTACGTGAAAAGTCCTCTTTTTAAAAATTTCAATTTTGTTTACTCTGGTTGAGTAAATATATATATGTGTGTGTGTGTGTGTGTGTGTGTGTGTGTGTGTGTGTGTGTGTGTTTATGTATATGAAATGTGTATGTGTTTACACGTATATGGGTGTATATATGTGTATGGATATGTATAATTGATATAAATAAATGTGAAAAAAAAACACCTTACCTTATATGTGTACCTTGTAAAATACTTATTGCATATATGCGTTCCTTTTGTTATTGATACTGTTTGTAAATTGACTTATTATTTATATAATTTAAGTTAAGGAGAGTAGTCTCCTATGTATTATATGATCAGCATTTCTAACCAATTCACAATTAATACTAACAAACTAAAAAAAAAAAAAAAAAAAAAAGGAGGTCCGTTGGGATGATGAGTCTTCCAGTCAGTTTCCCCAGTTTTTCCCTTCCGTTTTCTTCTGAATTTTTTTTTCACCTCAAAGTGAGAGGTAATTGTTTGTCCCTTTTTACTTAATTAACTTAGGCAACTATCACTCCAGGGATTTTACGTTTTATTTGTTCCCAAGCTCGTACAGTTCGGGATTGCCGTCGCAACCCCTGTCTGAAGAACCGGATGTCTAGGCGGGTCGGTAACGATAATTTAGACTTAAGACTTTTCAAAACGGGTATGTTCCGCAGGAGACAACAGTTTGGTCGGATCATTTTTCTCTGTGATTTTCTAACTGATTGAAGCACGAGTTCGTTGGCATTTTGTATACTCCAAACCAACTGTCCTTTGTATCGCCGGTATCTAGTGTAATACCTGTTTTATTAATTTTTTTCATGCGAACAGTATATGTTTCATGAAGTATTTAATTTGGGTCGCTTTGGAATTAGTTCAATTGGATGTACCGTCCTGATTGAGGGTACAAAATTTCGCTTGGCATTCAACCTTTGCTCGAAATATGATTTGTGTTCATCGAAATATGGATCCAGCCTAAATGGATAAATATCAAAAACTTTCTGCTTTCTTGGATAGGTACTTATATTGGAATTTTCTGGAAGGAAGAGCATCCCGAACAACATGAACAACATGTAATAAATGCATTTCCAAGACAGAAATCAGATTTAAGACAGATTTCTAATAAATGACAAATCTGCTGATCCTTCACCAAGACCAAGTATTGAAAAGTGAAAATTAGATTGGTTGCGTTGTCATTTATGTATACCTTTCTCTAACAGCTTTTAATTCATGTGTACAGGTAATAAGCTATTTAGGTGCAATCCCGTCCAGGTCCAATATTTCAATAACAATAGAATTTCTTTTGGAATGAAAGGAAGGAACAGATTATTCTCATTCTCTCACAGATTATTCTCATAGGACAAAGGAACAGATTATTCTCTTAGGACAAAGGAACAGATTACCCAATACCCTACTCATTACTCATTATACCCTACGAAAATATCCAGTCGGAAATGAAGTAGAACGGGAGGGGGGGGTACTAGAGTACTAGCCACTCGGCCTGATGGCCGAGTGGCTAGTACTCTGGCGCTCGGTACCATGGGCATCGGGTTCAAATCCCGGCTTGCCCATGAGTGCTTGTAGTGGTTCGGAATCCACTTTAAACCATAGGTCCCGGTCTTAATAGGATCGTAGAGCTTTTGCGGGGGCATTGTGACTCCGCGTCCGTGACTTATCTTCAAGTGACACGCGCCCCCTGGGTAATTCAAAGGGAGTAACGTCTGTGCAGCACTTGCCGTCAGGCATCCAAGACAAGTGTCTAAGTGTTTGTCAGCTACATTAGGAAAAAAAAATGAAGCGGAACGGATTAAATAGACAGCATTGTGCTTTCTTAATCCGTAACACTGTATTTTATTAAATGGAACTTTCGGTAAACTCTGGCGTGGAGAACGCGTTTTAGAATTGAATAACTCGTAGGCGAATCGGACATCGCCCGAATAGAGAGCCGCTTTCGAGGTCATTCGAAATGAACCGGGCGTTATGCCGCGAGAGGACGTCCCCACCCTCCCCATGATTAATCTTCTCTGCAAGCGATGTCTTATTAACCTCCGACGAATGGCAACGGTAGGGGTTAACGAGCCTCAATCCTTTGTGTCAACGCATGACAAATGAAACCATCCTCATTGAGGCCGTCTTTATTAACAAAGCTGGATGTTTCAGTTGCATACAATACGAACAGCCCGCTGGATGTTTTACTTGAAAACAATACGGCGGGAAGGTTTTCTCCGGCCCTCTGTTTGCATTTCGTAAGAGATAAAAAAAGAAAGCCAACTAAGGAGACACAGTACTCTGGTCTGTTGTCTTAATGTGCAAAGACATCTCTGTGAACAATTTTTCAGGGGGAGGAGACTGGAAGGAATAAAATAAAGAACGAATGAAAGGTTCAGACACTGCAAGTCACTGGCAGTTCCGTGTACTTGTAGCCTATGGAACGACTTCTCCAAGGGTAGTGTTTTCACTTTGATTCTGCACGCACGTCGTCGATCTGCATAGGACTTTTTAGATTCGATTTGACTCCCTCTACAACCTACTCTCCTTCAACCACTTTGTGTTGAAAAACATTAAAATTACATTGCGTACATTAAGATTTCACACAATATGTCCCTTATTTTTGGATTTCACACGTATACATTTTGTTTCATGGTGACTTTTAGCGTCATACTGAGTTAGATGTCTGCGAGATCTTTCCAATGAGCACTCCCGTGACACGCCTGGATCCCGAGATAGAACAACGGGAAGACATTCCCCGAAGTTCAGAGTTCTATTCATGATTACTTTTAGTGTCATACTGAGTTAGTCTATTGTCTTAATGTGCAAACACTGTGAACAATTTCGCAGGGGGAGAAGACTGGAAGGAATAAAATAAAGAACGAATGAAAGAATCAAACATTCAATTTGCACTACAAGTCACTAAAGTTTCTGGCAATTCCATGTAGGTGTAGGCGATGGTGGCATCCCCAAGGGTAATGGGTACACTTTGAATCTGAATAGAATTCAGAATAACTCTTTAGATTCGACTTGAGTACCTCTACAACTTACTTTCCTTCAACTTCGTTGCATAGAATCCTACATTATAAAATTTCACCCAATATGTCCCTTATTTTTGGATTTCACACATATATATTTTGTTTCCTGGTTACTTTTAGCGTCATACTGAGTTAGATGTCTGCGAGATCTTTCCAACGAGCACTCTCGTGACACGTGAACCCGAGAAGACATTCCCCTCCCCTATTGTCATTAGAATTTTCCTCTACAGGTTGATACACGTAGATGTTCCAAATGATTCTTTGTTTTGAAATGATTCACGTTTCAAACTGAGATTGAAAACGCAACTCTAACTGACTACCCATACAAACAAATTGCATCGATCTATTCAACATCAAAACTTTGAAAAAATTCCCTTTAAACAGTCTAGTTCAGGGTTCTCCAAACTACGGCCCAAGGGCCAAATCCGGCCGCCAGTGTCATCCATCCGGCCCGCGACAGCGAATAGCTTATAGTTGCTGTAATAAGTTGGATAAAAAAACACAGAATGATAATTACTCGGTTTTATTGACTTGATAGCTAAAGCTTAAAGACAAGCATAATACGCAGAAAAAATAACTTAAGCATAACAACTAACAAATAATTGAAATGAATCCCACTAACATTATAAACTAGAGAACATCCCGCGGTTGCCCTCTGTAGTTATGTTGGGGTAAAGAGTATCGCATATGTATGTATATCGATGTTTGGAATGTAGATATCCTGAATCAAACATATGATTTTTATCCTGAAAATCCCTCAGGAAAGGAAAAGCTAAATTAACGCGAATGAAACCGCAGGGTATCCACTTGCAAAAAAAAATACTAATGAGATTTGTGTAAAAGTGATTTTTCACTGACAATAGTTTGTAGTTAGCAAGCGCATGCTCGCTCAGAGCGCGTACTCGGCGACTGGTCTAGAAATTATAGATAATGGCAGAAAAATTAAAACGGTTTGGCCCTTGGCACTTACTGGAGTATAGAGTATGGCCCTAAGGCTGGAAAGTTTGGAGACCCTGCTTTAAACAGTCTAGTTGTCGATACATCAGTCTTGCACACACTGTACCTGGAAGACCTTGTACTTGCTGGTGTCCTGTGTAATCAGAATTTAATCGGCTTTTTTTTAAAGTGATAATATTCACAATGATAAAGCGATTTGTTACTTTTATGCCATGCGTGTAAAACTAACATGACTAGCATATGGTAGGCCAAGGAATGAAACTAATACTGGCGTAGGGTATTTCAAAAAATAAAATTAACATTTGATTGACATAGGATATGTCAAAGAATAAATCGCCTGCAAGCTAATACAGTGCATTTCGTTTTACAAAATAATAAAAAAATGCATCATGTGAAACCAGTGTTAGATTCCCACTGTTAAAAGTTTGATGGTATTGACAACACACATATATTTAATTTATTTCGTGATAGAATAATGAAAAACATACAATATATACGAAAATAATTTAGAATAAGAAAATAGATTTCAAGGCTACATAACAGCTCAACACTAGAACCAAGTAAAATATTATTAAAGAAAACATTTCAAGAAAATGTTTCAGAAAATGTTCAAAAACAAATAAAAGAAGTTCTTAACCTCATTCACTCAAATAGTCTTGCAAATAATTTATTACATTTAAAAAAATGAAAATAGATGAATTTTGAACTCTATTTTTATTATCAAAAGTTATGGTTTTATTATAAATCTTAAGATAAAAGCTAATAGATTTATCTGCATTTGATCTAATATATAAATATTCTTTCACATTATTATTCTTTACATCTGAATTATACATCTTAGTGCAATTTTACTATCAAAAATGAATTGAGTTCTAGAATTTCTATAACAAAAGTTAGACGAGTGTTTAAGTATTCTACGCATTATTTTTATACAAAATACGCTAAAAAAGACTGTTTTCTCTGAAGATTGTCTTTTGAATCATTCTTCAAAGTGATAGACTGAACTAAAAAGTTCTGAATAAATATTTGAGAAATGTAAAAACATAGCCCAAGAAGAAAAGAACAATTCTGAGTCTGTAAAGATGGTTTCGCAGGCAGTCGGTTGTCAAATTAGCCTCAATAATAGGCTAATTTGACAACCGACTGCCTGCGAAACCATCTTTACAGACTCAGAATTGTTCCTTCCCCGATATGCAGCTCTGGAGAGGCTATGGACTCCACGCATCTACTTCACTGTCCTGCTCTGATGCAAGACTTTTTTCGCCCAGCGATAGTGGGAGATATGTTAGATGAATGAACTCTGTTTCAGCATGCTTTGTTGTTGTTTTCTCTGTTGTCTTTTTTATTTTTTTCGTTGTTCTTTTTATTGCTGTAACTGTTCATAAACTGCCATTGGAAATAAAAATAAATTTTTATTTTTATAATATATATTTTACCTGCGCTTAAAGTTTGGATCATGGAATTCCTTCTACATGTATATATATATATATATATATATATATATTTCTAATGCAGTTAGCAATAGACCGTGATCTTTTATGCCATAAGGGCTGCACAGACGTTACTCCCTTTGCATTATCCAGGGGACACGTGTAACTTGAAGATAAGTCACGGACGTAGAGTAACAATGTGCCCGCAACGCTCTACGATCCTATTAGGACCAGGACCTACGGCTTAAAGTGGATTCCAAACCACTGCAAACATCCATGGCACCGCCGGGATTCGAACCCGATACCTGTGGTACCGAGCGCCAGCCACTCGGCCACCAGGCCCATATATATATATATATATATATATACTTTCTATAAGGTGGATAAATGGCCTTCAATATATAGTTAGTCTATACTCCAACGAAGACTGATGATGTGTTATGATGTTAGGGAGCGCGTTTTCATTGAGTGAAACAAACACCCATTTATATGTTTTTTCTTCCTAAAGTAGTTCTTTGCAGCAGGGCTATTACGATGAAATAGATGTTCGTTCACACCCGGAGGCGAGACAAGGCGAGGGGAAGGGAGGGGTCGCAGCAGACGATAAACGAGCACTTCATATTCATAGTGAGTGACCAATTACAGTGGTTAAGGCAATCTCCTTTTTAAAGAGGGGATCGTGACGTTCTGTAAACGACCCCGGGGGGCTTCCGTGCTGCAGTTTTCTTTTCCTTTGACCCCACTTCGCGGTCACAGGTAGCCAGCCTAACAGATCGCGTCAAAAATACTTTACCCGAATTGGATATTCTTCAAAGCTCCGATAAAGAAATTCGTGGAGTCAAAAATAATGTGGGTGCGCAGAAGATCCCCGTGGTGCATCTGGTAACACTTTTCAGTGGCTAAGAGATCTGCAACTTGGCATTAGTGTTAGATGAATGAACTCTGTTTCAGCATGGTTTGTTGTAGTATCTTGGTGTTGTTGTATGGGTTTTTTTTTTTTTTTCCCCGTTGTTCTTTTTTTGCTGTAGCTGTTCATAATCTGGCATTGGAAAAAAAAAATAAATAAAATTAAATAATGTCTGAATTCAATGAGAGTTTGAAAACAATTCCTATCCAATGTTAGAAGTTCTGTTACCAAACAATTACGTTCAAATGGTAGGAGAAACATAACTCATTTGGCCACCTGGAGAAATTGTTTTTCCTTCTATGAGAAAAAAAGGAAAAATGATGAAGTGTAATCTTCTCCCAAGTCTTTATTTTCCCTATGATACAATTTTCATCAGGTAGTGGACATTTTGTTGAATGCCTTTTTCACTTCCTTCCATTAGCTCACACTCTCCCTATATATATAACTTGTTCACATTTTCAATCGTTCATGAAATCCTTTTTATTTATCCACTCAACTTCAAATACATTTTTTTTTTAAACTTGTAGTGGATGACACTTGATGTTAATACAGTTTTTTCAAATATTAATTCATTAATTAAATTTAACTATATAATATTATTATATAAATTAACTATATATTTCTTTCATTAAATTTAACCAATAAACTTTTCGCGTCTCTGGTACATGATATGGCTTTATAATTTTCGTATGTTCATCTACAAATACGCGTCGTGCATTCTGGACTCGATACTGAAATCCACTTGCACTCTGTATTCGTTCTAATTAATATACTAGTGATAAATAGGTTTTTCTGAACTTCTACTTCTGTTAAGTGTCAGAACTGGGAATAAAACTCATCTGGCCCAAGGGTTCTCTTAGCACAATAAATATTTGTTTATTTATTATTAAGCTTTTTAACTTTATGTGTGTGTGTGTTTCAGCTCATATAATTTTGATTTAAAAAAAATTTCTCAGCTGATAGCTTTGCAGTGTCGACCATCAATTTAAATTGCCAAACGAATAGCCAAGAAAAGATACCGATCGAGATGGAGATATATAAATTAGCAGATATGTAAATTACAAATCATCGAAAAAAATAGTATCGTCTTCGTTTACTCCATGCTATATATATATATATATATATATATATATATATATATGCTCTATCATTTACTCCATATATATGCATTCTTTGTGGTTTTCGCTGTCTTACTTTTATAAAAAAAATTTTATATAATCTGGGACATCAAAAGTGCCGTTTAAAACTGAAAAACATTTCATGTCGTGCACATGAAAACAGAATTTGATAAATATATTTTATGTCAAAGTAAAAAAAAATCTCATATTATTCGGGATCTCTTATTTTTTTTTTCGAGCCGAGAATCGCGCCTGTAATTTGATGGCCTTGCGAATTATAAGTAGGGATTTGTGATTCTTTTCATTACAAGTTGAAAACCAAGCTGCAGTGTATGAATGTCCATTTGAACATGATACTAAAGTAGAATATTAAGACAGTCGCAGTTACTTTACAGAACTGTTGAAACTCATGGCTTCCGTACTATCGACCAGCAAAGCTTTGCATCTCACCCACAATTCCCAGTGCTTTCTGAAATCAAGATTCTAAGAGATTCTCTAATTGAGCACGTCTTGTCGATGGTCTCATTGAAACGAAAATGCTTTGTCAATAGTTTTCAAAATATGTCAATATATTTTTGATGATTATTCTGAGATGAATATGTCAAATTGTGTTTTACAGAGATGAACATGTTTAATCGATGGTTTCACAGACATGAACATGTTTTGCCGATACTTTCAAGAAAAGAACATGTCTTGTTGATGGTTTCACAAAGATAGATTAAGTTGCTTTGTGGATGGTTTCCAAAAGAAGACATTGCCGAGGATTTTTATGACACGAACATGTCTTATCGATGGTTTCAAGAAATGACTACGCGTTGCCGATGTTCAATTAAGAGGAACATTCCTTATCGGTTATTGCCAAGACATGAATATGTCTTGCCAATGCTTGGTAAGAAATAATCACGTTTTGTAGATCATTTCAATGAGATAAGCATGTCTTTGTAAGAAATGACTTGTTTATTTCTTACATGTCTTGGAGATGATTTGAAGGATATGAACAAGTAGGTCTCGTCGATGCTTTCAAGAGATGCACACGTCTTGTCGATGTTCAATTGAGATGAACATTCTTCATCGATTATTGCCATGAGATGAATATGTCTTGCCAATGCTTTGTAAGAACTAATCACGTTTTGTAGTAGATCATTTCAATGGTTTGATGTGTCGCTCTGCGGTCATCTTGTGCACACTTTAGGCTAAACAGACCGGCACCTGCAGTTTAAAGTGGATTCCGAACAGCCCACAAACATCCTTGGCTCCGCCGTCCCGTGAGGGATTGAAAACTGCGACCGATGATCGCCCTAACGAGTCCCGGAGCGTCCATTGCGGAGGAGGCATTTCATTAGCGTTTTGATCACGTCGCGCACGTCGGTATTGAGGTGAATGCATTAACTGACAGATCATTTCAATGAGACGAGCTTGTCTCCCAGATTATTACTAAGAGATCAATACGTCTCCTCTGTGGTTTCGAACAGGAGTAATAGTACTTGAATGAATATTAAGAAAAGGGAATTTTTATCCTGTTGGAAAAATCTTAAAAAAAACTAGGTCTGAATGAAACTGATTACAATTATTTATCCAGAAGAAATGTCATTTATTTCTCGACATTTTTGAAAAGGCACGGAATTTTTTTTTAGAACAATGTCGTCCCCCTTTTTTCAATTCCTTCTATTAGCTCACACTCTCCCTATATATATCTTGTTCAAATTTTCAATCGTTCATCAAATACTTTTTATTCATCCACTCGAGTTCAAACACATTTTTTTTTAACTTGTAGTGGATGGCACTGGATGTTAATATTACAGTTTTTTCAAATATTAATTCTGTAATTAAATTAAATTCATTAATTTTAGTTTTTTTTTTTTTTTTTTTTTTTTTTTTTTTTTTTTTTTTACATTTAAGTTGCATATATCTACCCATAGAGGGCGCCAGATAAACTTAAAAAAAGGAATGAACATTATTTATAAAGGACTTTCTGCAATAGAGTGAAAAAAAAGTAGGAATTGACTTAAATTTTTTTTTTTTTTTTATATACATTACTTGTTTTTTACGTATAAATAATAATGAATTGCATGGGGTAATACAGGGAGTATTGTTGGGTTAGAGTGGGCTAGCGCTGTCCTGGACGACTTTCAACGTTTCTTATTGGATTAGTTATTTTTTTTTAATTTCTTTGTCGAGCTATTATTAAGGGTAGATTTAAATTTCCACCATGTGCTTTTTTTAAGTAGTTATAGTAGTTTTTTTTATAGTTTTTTATTTATTATTATTTTCTCTTTTTTTTCGGTATTGAACCATAACTGGTGAACATAATTTATTGATACTTTTTGTTTGTTTAAGATGGCTGTTTGGCATTTGTTCTTGCATTAAATTCTAAATTTTATGGGTAGCATGTAAAGGCGATTACAGTTTTTTTCTCTCTCTCTATGTATATTTAAGCATATGTGCATTATTTCATTAGTTTTTAATAAAACTGCACAATTTTAATAATGTAAAATGTTTGCATGAATAATTATAGCTGCAATATTTATAGCTTGCTATGATGAAAGTAACGTTTTTTAGATTAAAAATGGGTTATTAAATTAAATTTCTAAATATAGAAAAAATTAAAAAAATGAGTGAACATTATTTATAAAGGGCTTTCTGCAATAGAATGAAAAAAAAGTAGGAAATTGACTTTAAATTTTTATATTTTTATATTACGTGTTTTTAGTGTAGTTGAATTCCCATGACTAGACTGGACTGGGAGTTTGAGTCGGCTCCCATTAGAATGAAATGTGCTTAATGATTTGTTCATTCAGCGTTGAATGAGTCTGTCGTGATCTTTGCTCGTTTAATGAGGGGGAAAAGAAGAGCTTTAACAGAGTGCAGGAATAAAGATGGCACGAAAATGCAATTGAAAACACACAATTGCGAGTTCTGTAAACGAGCGGCAGCTGCACCTGCAGCCCGGAATGACAACGACCAGCCGCCTTTCCATTGTTAGGTTTCGCCCGCTTCTCTCTTTAAGGCAGGGACGGGCAAACTTTTTCGGTCGTTAATCGTTAACAATAAAGTTAAAATCTAGTTTTTCAACTTATTAAGGTTAATTAACTTTTAAAAAAAGTAGATAAATGTTTAAAAGCAATAGAATATTCTACTATAGCACATTACAAGATTTTGTAATTGCACATTTGACAGAAACAAATGCTATCATGTATATTAATCCGTTAAATGTCATTAACATGTCATGATGACATGCCGTATTAATGAACTTGAATGATAGCGAAAATATAACATTATCAACATTCATCTTAAAGATATCCTTTAGAGTGTTGCCCTTTACAATTGCGTTATAATTTACCCACAGTGACACAGTGGGTAAATTGTAACACAGTAAGCCAGGGATGGGCAAACTTTTTCGATCGCGAGCCAAAAATCGAAAAAAAAAAAGGTTTGGCGGGGCAAGATAAATTATTCTAAAATTTTAAAAACAAGTATTACAATTTAAATACGTTAATGAGATGAATGAAATTGCGATTTCATTTTTAAAAGTTCCTTATAGTGAGGTTCGAAGTGAGATGTACTGATTCTAAGGAACGAGGCTCAATGCTCATCTGTCAGTCTACTTCTGAAATAATTCTTTCTACGGTTCACAGTTGAAACACTTGTTCACATAACATAGCACTGATTTTCTAGGCGTGAGATATTAAATTTGGGAAACTTACTTTCGGTAACGATTTGTAAAACTCTAACTTTGGCATATTTAGAAACAACTGCCTGAGATGATTGTTAGATTGCAACTCAATTCATTTAACCTGCTCACTGCTTCACAATTTAAATACTTGTTGGCGCCAATTTGCAGCTATAAAAAACTTCCACTTTTAACGCTTTACCGATTGAAAGCTATATGTACTTGCTATTTCCGTCGAATTATGTTTCGTAGAACAAAAATAGAGAAAGTAAAGAAATCATCACCCCTTTGAAAAAAAGGAAGAAAAAAAATAATATTTAATCAAAGTAGAAAAGGAGTTGGATATATAATATATAAATATATATTTCTTTTAATTGATCACTGACCGGCAAATTAAAATTCTATCCGCGGGCCGGATAGAGCCTTCCGGAGGGCCGGAGTTTGCCCATCCCTGCTTTAAGGAGTCCCTTTTTTCTTTTCTTATTCTTAGTTGGAACAGAGATAGGACCTACAGGTAAAACAGTAGTTCTCGAACTACAAGGTGTAGCATCCCCCACGGGAGGGCAATACTACTACTACTGTGTCCAAAAAGTAAGACCAATTTTCAATTTAAGATTTAGTGCTTGCAAACCGTTGATTTGCCTTGAGACCTTGTTGATGATGTTGGAATGTATTGTTAGAAAAGTTCAGGAAATCAAAAGTTGAAAAAATATTTAATGTGCAAGTGGCAATAATTTTAATGTCTTGTATTTAAAATGAAATGCTTCTATTCAGCTACTGTGTTAGTGATACACAACAGGATTAAATGAAGCAGTCAATTATAAAAGCGAACTTCTAACAATGAAAAAGAAATACGAAAAACAAAACCTGCAAAATTTGAGATGGTATAGTAGTGATATCAAATGACCTACAAATCCAACGATCCATGACTTGGCAACACCTTTCCAACAAATGAAAGCACATTTAGTCCAGACAACCGATTGTGTGGAAAGGTAAACATCCGTTTTAAAAGCAGAAATGGATGAATCGATTGATTGTAAAGGGTGTCAGTCAGACATACTACTGTGTTCAAAAGGTAAGACCCATTTTCAATTTAAAATTCCAGGGGATTATGGAATTTAATTTTTTTTTCTTTTTTAGGTTGCTGGCACTGTCCTTGACATCTGTGTGAAATCTAACGTCAAAACATTCATTAGTGTTCGAGTTACGCTTGGCTTTGTGAGACGCTCAAACTGATTCCGGCGATTTTTGAAACGTCTGAATTCATCGAGCAAAGAACTTGCATACAATTTTGTTTGCGGAAACGTATAGAATGTTGCAGAAGGCATTCGATGAGCATTCCTACGTCGGAAAGAAAGGTTTACAAGTGATATAAACAGTTCAAAGAAGGCAGAGAACGCGTTAAAGACGAAGAGCCCTCTCATCGATCATCAACCTCAACCGACGAAGATCACGTCCAAGAAATTAAAGATTGGGTGCTTGCAAACCGTCGATTTACTATTAGAGACCTTGCTGATGATGTTGGAATTTCAAAAGAGTCGCTCAATTCCATTTTGGGCCTCAAACGCGTCAAATCTCGATGGGTACCGAAAACACTGAATGCGCCGGCTCACACTGCATTGATTCTTCGTGAGTTTTTCGGCAAAAATGAAACACACATCCTTCCACAATCACAGTATTCGCACCACGCGACTTCTGGCTATTCCCCAAACTCAAAAGACCTCTCCGGGGACACCGCTTTGAGTCGATTCAAGAGATTCGACATGAATCGGCGCGCGCTTTGAAGGCCATTCCTGCCGATGACTTTTTAGCATGCATTGAGAATTGGAAAAAACGTTGGCATAAGTGCATTGTGTCCGGAGGGGATTACTTTGAAGGCGATGAAATAAATTTGGAACTTTAATTTAATTAGTCTTACTTTTTAAGCACAGTAGTATATAAAATTTGACATGACAATTTTTTGGTAACAATCCATTGTTATTTTAAAGAGTTTTCCATCGCCCTGGAGTTATTTTTATAAATGTCAGTCCCAGTCGAAAACTTTATATACCATGTTTTTATTCGCATAGCAATTGCTTGTAAAAGTTTCATATCCGAAATCTAATCGCTGTAAATGAGGCTGATGTCTTTTCGAGATATTTAATAAGAATAAATATAAATATTTTTTTCATCTATATTTTTGTTCGCGTCATTAGATTCTTGTAGGATAAAAAACTGCATTTTTTTTTCATTCCCTTTAAGGGGAGGAAGGGTTTGATTCCCTGTGCCACAACCTTTCTAATATGCTTTTATTAGTTTCACCTGTATGTATGTATGTATGTATGTAACTGACTTTTTGGGATCGATTTTGCCCTACTTTAAGCGATCAGATTTAATTTAAACGTTGTAGACTTATCAAGGGCAGACGGCAATAAATTTTTTGGATAAGTTTATTATCTCATCGGGATTAGGATCGCCAGGATGAGTGATTAAAACACACAGCCTTTGAAAAGCCATCTTGATCGGCGCATCACTTTTTCCCCTGGAGATCTGCTTTTTCTCATACACACTATATAAGCTGCAAAGAAACATTTACAGACATCTTTCAGATATTCAAACCTACGTGGGACAGCGACACAACGGATAACGCGCCTGATTAGGAGATTCCCTGTTCGAATCCTGGCTGGCTCGACCTATTCGCATTTAGCCTTTGTTCTACTCACAATTAAATTATTGTAAGAACTATAGTTCCATTCCTCCTTACCGGGAAATGAACAACGAGAAAATGATTGTGACTGTTCTAAAAGCGTGAGGTGCTTTGTATGACATTTTTAAACTAACTCTGCATTTCGGAATGAAACGAGTGAAACATTATAACGATTGATATCGAGCACAACTTACATACAAGTAATATAAAAAAAATTTAATAAAACAAGTAATAGTAAAACAACAAATAATAGAAAACAAGTAATATAAAAAAAAATTTTTTTAAATCAATTCCTACTTTTTTTTCACTACATTGCCAGAAAGTCCTTTATAAATAATTTTCATTCATTTTTTTAAGTTTATCTGGCGCCATCTATTGGTAGGTATGTGCAACTTAAATATAAAAAAAAACTGAAATTAATTAATTAAATTTAATGAATGAATTAATATTTGAAAAAAAACTGCATTAACATCCAGTGTCAACCACTACAAGTTCTGAACTTGAGTGGATGAATAGAAAGTATTTTATGAACGATTGAAAATTTGAACAAGATATATATAGGGAGAGTGTGAGTAATAAAAGGAATTGAAAAACATAACATTTTTGATGGTTAACTGATGATATTCGAATGTTTGTTTGCTTATTTTAGAAGCAAGGCATTCAATATTTGTAGTTAATTACTATGCATTTCAATACAATTGATTCATTGTAGCTATAATATATATATATATATATATATATATTCTTCAGTAATCTACCTTGCTGTCTCTCAATGGAAGATTATTTTGTATACTCCATGTTATCGGAATACGTAAATAAATGTGTCAGACCAGTCATTTAATAAGTAAAAGTTATACTTGTTATAGTTATAAAAGTTATATAAAGTTGTTCTATAATATTCTGAAGGTATGCTTTCCTTAACTACGTTGTCATGAGAACGTACTTATTGATTTCCTTTGAGTTTGCTAATGTCTCCACACGAGGTCATTGTATATTTTATTTAAATTTTTGTGTTCCTTTTTGATCCACCGATTCCGTTCAACAATTTAATTCCTGTAATTGTTAAATTATGTTCCATTTTATTGCTGCAAATTATACATACTTCAGAAACCGTACAATGTTTTTTTGAGAAATCTAAATGTGAGGCACATAAGGGTTTTTCCATTGAGTTATGTTACGCAATTTGCATGTATCGAATACCAGTATTGCTGTTGAGGTGCAAAATGATCTTATTCACTCCTTGCCAGTTCTCCTTTGACTTTTATGTTCAAATGCTATGTTCTTCACACACACTATAGTATATATATACTCACACATAGTATATGCCTCAGTGAATTAGTAGATATTTTGCTTCCATTTCAGATGATACTGGATACATTTTATTTAACGACACATTTTGGAAATGGCGATAGACATGATAATAAAAATAAGCCAGATGAGAAATGATTTAAGATTTCCCCGGCTTTCGAGACTTTTTTTTAAAATTAACTTCATTTATTTATTTATTTTGTTTATTTGGTACCACAAAATTACAAAAATATTACAAAAACAAGAAAAACAAATAAGTCTACTAATTCAATTTTTGTTCAGCATTTACCCTAAAAACAATTTCGATGAGTCACCACTTTTAACTGATGACGATTCTTTTTGAGTTTTTTTCGTGAATTAGTAAAGGAAAAATAATAACATTAAAAAAATATGAATCGTTTTAAACTTAGCATTGTAAACCTATCATAAATGTCTCTAAACAATGTTTTTCTTTTCACGTTCCATTTATGGTGTTCCTTCCTCAACACATCCCTTCCAACCCTACATCCCTATACAAAAAATGCATTTTAGTAAGTTGTACCCCCCCTCCACTTGCAGTGCAGTTGAATCCCCTTGTATATATATTAATATATTTATATATAATGTATATGCTTCCAGTTATCCGTACAATCGAACAGTCCATTAAAAAATCATACAAGTAGGCTGCTATAATTTTGCAAATCATATTTGAGATCGTTTCAGAAAAAAGTGTCTCACAAAAGGTGTAGTGCACGGGGAACTCTCATTGTAATTTCAGGAAGAAAAATATAAATAATTAAAATTTTCAAATGATTGCAACACGAAAAAACTCATGCATCGGCCGGGAATAGAACTCGGGCTTCCACGCGGGCTGCCCGGGTTCGATTCCCGGCCGATGCATGAGTTTTTTCATGGGCCTGATGGCCGAATGGCTAGCGCTGTGGCGTTCGGTACCACAGGCATCGGGTTCAAATCCCGGCGGTGCCATGGGTGTTTGTAGTGGTTCGGAATCCACTTTAAGCCGTAGGTCCCGGTCCTAATAGGATCGTAGAGCGTTGCGGGGGCATTGTTACTCCGCGTCCGTGGCTTACCATCAAGTTACAGCGCGCCCCCTGGGTAATGCAAAGTGAGTAACATCGCTGCAGCCCTTATGGCGAAGATCACGGTCTATTTGCCAGCTACATTAGACGAAAAGCAACACGAAAAGAACTTATTTCAAATAATACAGTATTGTTCATTGCAGTTAGTGCATTTCATATATTGAAAAAATTGCAAACGAATATTGTTAAAACCCAATTAAATGTCATAAAACATTTTGAACAGCGTCTAGCGCGCGTTATGAGCCAACATGTACAGACAGTATTGCAAAAAAATATTATGTTCAGGCTTCATTTTTTATAAACAAAAACCTTCTTAAGCATTTTGACAATGTGCATGATATTGCAGAATCACTATTCTAAATATAATGCTGAAACTTAATATATCATTAAAATTTATTAATATATAAATTTATCTGATCTACATTCATCATTAAAATATATTAATACACATTGTAAAAATTAAAATGTGGGAGTAATTAGGCATTATTGACATTTAATTAATGTATAATTTAATTCAATACTCCTTTTTTTAGTTTTAGTTTTAGAATTTCTACTAATAATTTTTTATTTTATTTTAAATATGTTTGTTTTTACATTTGTGATGTAACTGAAAAATTAATTATGAAGTTATTATTGCAATTTATTCTTTATGTGTGTATTTTTACATTTTTTGAATACCATAAAATAAATATTTTTAAGTATTGTTTAATAAATGAAAATTAAGTTTTAACATTGATTAATGTATTAAAAATGTTATTTAAATTAAATATTTTATTTATAAAAATCTACATATTAATATTTTCATTTTTTGTTTCCCTAAATGTTATTACTAAAAGAATTTTTTTTAACCTTCCAATTTACCAGTTTTACAGGATTATTTTTTTATTTCTTTATGTATGTTTTCCATAATAATAATGAAATATTTTTTTGAACTGAATTTGCTAGCTTTAATAAAATCGAATTGTTAATAATATATTAGAATTGTTTTTTGTCAATTATTATTTAATTATATAATTAGATTATATACTTATAATTAATCATATAATTATTGCTTATTATTTAGTAATATAATTAGATATTTTCAAGGATATTGATCTGACAAGCATCCTTCGTTAGAAATTCATCAATTAATTATCAATCTGTACTTGGAAAAAATATTAGGCCGGTAAAAAAAATCTTCAAAGATTAATTTAAGTGTTTCTGTTATTTTTTCCCATCCTAAGATAGTATGAAAAACACTAAAAAATAAACAATAAATCTATATTAAAATGCAAAAAATAGTATCAAATCGAATGAATAGAATAATCTTTCGAATAATAATTCTAAATCGGTTACAAAACTTATTATAATAGAATTTCAAGAATTTTATGGAAAATCCACAAGTCGATAAACAGTCAGAAATTATTTGATATGGCAGAATAAAAATTCTTCTAGAGCAGGGATGGGGCAAACTACAGCCCGCCGGAAGAGTCCATCCGGCCCGTGGATAGAATTTTAATTTGCCGGTCCGAGGCAAATTAAAAGAAATAAATATTTGTATATTAAATATCGATCTCCATTTCTACTCTGATTAAATATTATTTTTTTCCCTTCCTTTTCAAAGGACTGATGATCTTTCTCCTTTATCTATTTTTGTTCTACAAAACATAAATCGACTTTTAAACTAAAACTTAATCGGTTTGCTGGGCAGTTAGCTAAGAACGACTTGTCTCATTTCCCGAGGTTAAATTCAATACCCTCAGTAAATGAGGAGAAACTTAAGAATTATGAAGAAGGCCTGAAAAAACTGCATTTTGAGTTCGAACGCAGATTTCAAGATTTCAGCGCCATTCAAACAGAATTGGATATTTTTACCACGCTTTTCAACGTAAATTGTGTAGCAGTGATGTCAGATTTGCATGTTGAATGAATTGAGTTGCAACCTAACAGATCTCAAGCAGTTGTTTCTAAATATGCCAAAAATAGAGTTTTACAAATTATTATCGAAAGTAAGTTTCCCAAATTTAATATCTAATGCCTAGAAAATCAGTCCTATGGGACTGACGGATGAGCATTTAGCCTCGTTCCTTAGAATCAGTACATCTCACTTCAAACCTCACTATAATGAACTTTTAAAAATGAAATCGCAATTGCATTCATCTCATTAATATATTCAAACTGTAATACATATATATTGTTTTTAAAATTTTAGAAAAATTTATCTTGGCCCGCCAAACTTTATTTTTTCGATATTTGGCCCCCGACCGAAAAAGTTTGCCCATCCCTGTTCTGCAGTGTAAAAAAAAATCGAATTTCATTTGCCACGAATATGAGAAAAAGTTTGTACAGTGTTATAATTGCTTTAGACAAACTGAATGTAGTCAGAGCTAGAGATTATGATAAAAATAATAATAAATATTTGAATAAAATCCTTTCGGCAAAAAAAAACAACAGTGATTGAATTCTATGTTTTGGAATGTACGTCCTTAAATGAAGATGGTATGTTTGAATTTATTGATGACACCAAAGACAAATGAAACTAAATAGACATCTAAGCTTAACCGTCTCTTGTATTGCCAGCTGCATTAGAACAACAGCAAATAGCCATCTAAAAAATAAAATAAAAAATTGCAGCTGATTTAATTTAAAACATTTAAAATAAATCAGCTGCAACCCTAAGAATACAACCTTGACTATTCGATCGTGATAACTTTAAAATTATAAATACGTTATTCAAATGATTACTCAGTCGCCATATTTGGATCCAATAGAATACATTTGGTTAATAACTTAAAAGCATACTTCTAAAACATAACATTTCTTGAAAGAAGTAGCTGAAATGCATGAAAACTGAAATAAAATAGACTCGAATTTACTAAAATATTAATTTGAATCTATACTAAAATGATTGAAAAGTCTTCTTATACGTCACGGAATTTACAAAATTGTTCCATAAAAATTTCAACAATTGTATTGAATTTAATTGTTGCCCACTTAGCTGTCTTTTAACTTATATTCTTGTTTTAAAAACGAATTGTTTCAAAATAACTAGGATGAAATGTAAATAAAAGAAAAGAAAATGTTTTTGCTAAATTATTTCAAAGCAATAATATTCCTTTATAAGGTTTAAATGACCTTTTTATGTGACATACTGGTTCCCATAAGGAATTATGCGGCCCCCTAGGGGACAGCGTAACAATTAAGATTCGTGAGGGAGTGTTTAATTAAAATAGCAAAGTGAAGAAATAATAAGGATGGAAGGGGGAAAAAATTATGCGCCAACATTTCAAAGGCCATCTTAGCTGTAAAAGCAGATCTAAATAATTATTCCTGTGTTACGAGTTGTAACTATGATAATAAGAATGCAGCCTTGATTATTCGATAGTGATAGCTTTAAATTTGTAAATAAGTTGTTCAAATGATTACTTAAACTCCAGATTTGGACCCATAAAATACATTTGGCTAATGATTTAAAAGCATAATTCGATGCTGTGTTTTGTTATTATTTCAGACTTCTTCCTACGGGTGCTCCCTCACAACAGAAGCTGCCCCCTTTCCCTTCAACCATAAGTCCATACGGGTTCGTGGGTTAAGTCCAGATGTCTACCAAGTGGGATAAGAAACAACAACGACGAAGAGACAACGCATGTAAACATCTGGCCAAGACAATCAGGCTGCTTTGTGATGGATGATCGGTTTTCTGCCAGATGACATGTTATGTTATGTTATTTTTTGTGGATTACGAGTTGTAATGTTGTTTAATTCTTCATAATTATTGAAACGGAGCGTTAGTACGATACCTAATGTGTTAAATGAAAAATAAATTCATTTGAGAATAGTGTTGACTGAAAAATAATGCTGAGGATTCATTCAGGAACAGCGATGCACCAAGTTCATCCTTCACCTTTGGATAATATTCAATGTTGCAGTGAGCTCTCTTACGCCCGCCATGGGGCCTTAATAATTTTCAGAGGGCAGAAAACATTCGCATTCAAGTTGCATCAGCCTACAACCTCGAATTGCTGTGGAGGGTGGGTGAAGGGCGGTGCCAGTGGCCCGAACTGAGCCAATGGCAGAGCGTCACGCTCCATTGTTTCGCGTTCTGTAATTCGGACACGCGGTTAATGAGCAGCGAGAGACAAAAGAAAAACTCCGTTCGTTGGTGCGTGACGTCAGCCTACCTGCTTCGGGCTCGAATGAATAGAGGCCTGCGAAATGAGCAGATGGGAGCAGACTCCACCTCCCGAATTCGACCTACAACTTTTTTTATGTTTTAAATATTGTTTTATTTTTTCCCAAAATTCGAAGTATGAATGTGTTAAAATCAAATGTCCAAGTGTATCGTAACTACTACTAACGTTCGCTACTAGTATTAAATCCATAGGATTTTTCGTTAGCCCTAACTTTCAAAAGACACGTGTATGAATTTGACAGCTGTTGCGCTATATGCGAGTTATAGCATTTTTAGTGTTCATCACGTGCAGTCCACTCGGCCGACTGTCGATTGGACTGCGGTGTGAAAGGATGGAGTCATGTGTCATCCATTGTCACATATCGACGCAAAAATTCGGGTATATTAAGATTGAACAGCTCCAAACACTGCTTAGAATCATCCATTCGTTGCTGTATTGGGTCGATTGTGAGCCCTGCGCGGCACTCACTTCGAACAGAGCTTTCGCATATCCAAATATTCATTCACGATATGGCCAACACGTTCCTTTGAGGTCTCAGCTATCTCAATCAACTTCACTTTACGATTATCAGAAATTATTGTGTGGACTTTTTTTATGTTTTCGTCTGTAACAACCTCTTTGGGGCGTGCATCGTCCTCGGTGCTCATTGCGACTCGTTTAAATTTAGCTAACGGTTGACGGTTCTAGTTCTACGGTTGATTTTCCTGGTGCAAAATCCGAATAATGTTTATCAAGCCAAGCCTTGGCTTCAATATTATTTTTTTTCGCCAAATAGCAATGCTTTATTAACACACGAAATTCCTTTTTATCCATTTTTTCAAACTAACAAAAGTTGCTTCACTAAAAATGCTATAACTCACACACTAATAGTGCAACAGCTGTCAAATTTATACACGTGTTTGTTGAAGGTTAGGGCTCCCTAAAAATTATATGGTTTTAATACTAGTTTCACCATCTATGTGTCAGTCTATGAACTTTTCAGCCCATCTCTTATATTTGTAGTATGAATAACATAACCATTCTGTCTTTCTTTTTCTCCTCAAAACAGGGCACCTTCTCATTTTAGATAACTGTACGTAATAATATAAATAACGCACATTTCTTTATATTTTTTATTTGTTAATGAAATGAACAGAAATGCATTTGTGAAAACAAATAGCACATTTTTTAAAGAGCACATTTGCTTAATTTTCCTTGAATTTCCTTTTTCAGATAAAAACGAAATTCTTGGCGGGATTTCCTACAATGGACTTTGCTATGTTAGATATCTTTAAGAACTGCGACTTAAAAACTTCGGTTGTCCCCCCATTTGACACAACATACTGATACGGGGAATGACTCTTTCTAGGGGAACAGGACAAACATCAGATATATCCAGTAATTATACGAAAGTTCATGGGATTAAATTATTTCGTTAACCTTCTGTTAGAAGTATGTTAGGAGTGTTCTGAATGGAGGTGTTTGAACCCAACAACTTTCTGTTCAAGCCATGAGACACATTTTGCGATGCAACGTAATTGAAAAGAAGCGAGTATCCAAGATGCAGATGGTGATGTGCATCATGGATGCAATGAATCTCTCCCTTTCCTTCTTCTCCTTTCTATCAATATATTTCCTACTTTTGATTTTTGGTGCGAAAACAACTGCGAAATTGACGTTGGCAGCCGTTTCAAGATGGAAGCGTTACGTTTTCAGGTGCACTGCGAAATGCTAGTACCTTTTAAAGTAAGCATAATTTGGAAGATCTAAAGGCATCATCCCACAAAGGAAAGACTCTACTGCAGGGGTCTCCAAACTTTCCAGCCTCAGGGCCATGCTGATCATTCCAGTAAGTACCAAGGACCAAAACCGTTTTAATTTTTCTGCTATAACAGCAGAAAAATTAAAAACTCATAAATTAATCTATGTTACTACTTACTTGTGTGATAAAACATTCTCCAAAATGAAGTATACAAAGAATGTTTACAGATCTAAGTTAACCGATGAAGTATCTTAAATCTCTTTTAATAATTGGTACAAGTAATATTTATCCACTATTGTCAGTGAAAAAACACAATTACATAAATCTCATTAGTATTTTTTTTACAAGTGGATACCCGCGGTTTACATTCGCGTCCATTTAGCTTTTCCGTTAATGAGGGGTTTTCAGGATAAAAATCATGTGTTTGATTCAGGATATATACATTCCAAGCATCGATATACGTACATAGGCGATACTCTTTATACCAACATAACTGCCGAGGGTAACCGCGGGATGTTCACTAGTTTATAATATTAGTGGGATTCATTTCAATAATTTGTTAGTTGTTATGCTGAAGTTAAATTTTCTGCGTATTATGCTTGTCATTAAGCTTTACGTAGCAAGTCAATAAAACCGATTTATTATCATTCTGAGTTTTTGTTATCCAATTTATTATAACAACAATAAGCTATTCGCTGTCGCGGGCCGGATCTCTCTCTCTCTCTCTCTCTACGTATTTATATATATTTTTCCCGGTTTGTAAATTTATATATTTTCCCGTATTTATATATATTTTTATTTAAACTTACTTTGAACTGGGACAGACCTTGGTCACTTGCCGCTTTGACTTTTATTTCATGAACTTTATCTACCATGCTTCCTACTTTGCAGACAGGCCACTGCGGAGCCAAGGAATTCAGATAATTACAAACTGACTCAGTAAAGCCGTAGTTAGTAGAAGACAAATTCTCGCAGGTTCATTGCAAGCTCGAAGTCGTTTCTGGAGACGACAGCCTTAAGTTGCATTTACACCCAGAGGTAGAAAAAGTCAACTTTTTCGATTTACCGTAGTGTTTTTCCATCTAATGCCAGAATTATAGTATTTCACACGGTTTTTATGAAAAATTCACTATATTGGATATTTTAAAAAATTTTATAAAATTAAGAATAAAAATTTACAACTTTATTATGAAATGCTTTTTTTTTTATGTAATCTTCATAGCGCACAGAATTTCATTCAAAACATATATTACAAACATAAAAACAGTTGTAATAGTTTCTCAGTTACATGTGTCTCTCTATTATACTTGACTTTAATACAAATAAAATTGTGATAATATTTTTTTAAACTTACTTTTTATAAAAATATTTACAAATTTACTTTTTAGAATAAAGTATTAAACTAATTTTTTGCCTTCGATTTGATGCATAACTTTTAAAGCATTGTATAAATAAGGTACATAACAAATTTCAACATTCCAAGTGTATTAGTTTTTCAAATATCCTGCGTGATAGTTCAAAATATGCAAACCTTTTTTCGGTTATGCGGGCCTGAGATGTTATATTATATATTAGGTTATATATTCACCAATAGTAATTTTTGGCAAGGATTTTATGTAAAGTTCACTATATTGGATATTTTACAAGATTTTTATAAAATTATGAATAAAAATTTTAAAATTGATTATGAAATGTTTTTTTTTTTAATTAAGGCTACATGGCACACAGTATTTCCTTCGCAAAATTTATATCAGAAACATAAAAACAGTTGTAGTAGTTTCTAAGTTACACGTATACATTAATTTAATTCAAATAAAATTGTAATAATATATTTTTTTAAATTTAAACTTAATTTTTAGAAATTTTCACAAAAAATTTACTTTTTTAGAATAAACTATTAAAACTAATTTTTTTTTGCACAAATTTTATGTATAACTCTGAAAGCAGTGTATAATTAAGGTACATAACATTTAAATATTCTAAGTGTGTCGCAAGCTCAAAATATGTAAAATGAGAAAAAAAAAATTTTGAAAATAAAATTCGAATACAAACGCATATAAATAAACTTTCGGTTTGCAAAATGCCTCAGAAGCATAAGTTTATCCTTCGTTCACAAGAAAGATTTCATGTTTCCTCTTTTTAGTTCTGCGGACCACAAATTAGTATGATATATTTTTTTTTCTTTTTCAATAATAGTAATGCATCATTTGTTCTTGTTAAACATTTGCAATCGTGTATTTTTTTTTTCTCAGATTGCTGTATTACAGTCCAATAGTTTTGTACACCATCCTTACAAATATATGTGTAGCAATTTGGGAAACTATGATATCACAACCAAAACTTTTCGGGCACTTATTTCCAAATTATCGATTCATTCGAATCTTCTCTTCACCTCCAAGGCACTGAAAACTTGATAAATCTGCAAATGCTAGCTTTTTTACCATCTCCGATAGCTTTCGGTAAGGAATTTTTGAGTTACGCCATTCTATGATTAATAATATAATAATGCTATAATTTGACACCATTTACTGTAAAGGACCCATTCCCTCCATTTCCATTAGATCAGAAGACCTAACAGGTGGGCTGAAAGGTTTATAGGCTGACACATAGATGGCCATACTAGTATTAAATCCATATAATGTTTAGTTAACACTAACCTTCAAAAGACACGTGTATAAATTTGACAGCTGTTGCACTATTAGTATGTGAGTTATAGCATGTTTAGAGAAGCAACTTTTGTTAGTTTGAAAAAATGGATAAAAAGGAATTTCGTGTGTTACTTAAAGCATTGCTTTTTGACGAAAAAAAATAGTATTGAAGCCAAGGCTTGGCTTGATAAACATTATTAGGACTTTGCACCAGGAAAAATCAACCGTAGAGAAGTGGTTTGCTAATTTCAAATGAGGCGAAATGAGCACCGAGGACGATGCCCGCAGTGGACGCCCCAAAGAGGCTGTTACCGACGAAAACATCAAAAAAGTCCACAAAATAATTTCTGATAACCGTAAAGTAAAGTTGATTGCGATAGCTGAGACCCTAAAGATATCAAAGGAATGTGTTGGACATATCGTGAAAGAATATTTGGATACGCGAAAGCTCTGTTTGAAGTGGGTGCCGCGCAGAGCTCCCAATCGACCCAAAACAACAGCGAATGGATGATTCTAAGCAGTGTTTGGAGCTGTTCAATCGTAATAAACCCGAATTTTTGCGTCGATAGTCCAATCGACAGTCAGCCGAGTGGACTGCAACTGATGAACACTAAAAACGCTATAACTTCACTAAAAATGCTGTAACTCACATACTAATAGTGCAACAGCTGTCAAATTTATAGACGCGTCTTTTGAAGGTTGGGGCTAACTAAAAATCCTATGGATTTAATACTAGTAGCTGCCATCTATGAGTCAGCCTACGAACCTTTCAGCCCACCTGTTACAAGCGTTGCCAGATTCAGGCAAGGCAACACTGTGTGTCGAGGACTCCTCCAAGACACGATCCTGCACCGAGAGAGGAGGGTTTTCAATTCCGGAGCGAATTAAAATGCGGCCTTGTCTCCCCCACCTGTGGCACTCCCACGCTCAGAATGCGCCCTCGTGATAATGGGCATCTAATGACCGCGAAGGGGCGGCCTCGCTCATCGGGAGGGGGGGCGTGCTCACCCCTAGGCTTGGGAAGTTTTCGTCTGCTCTTTCGCGTTCAAGTGGCCAATTGAAATTAAAATGAGTCTCCACTTTGGTTTCATTTTGAAAAAATCATGAGCCATCTTTGTGCCAAGAGATGAAGAGTCAGAATAGGAAGCCGCTTTGGAAAATCCAACTCCCGACCCTTTTTTTTAAGCTTTTATTAGTTTTTTATTAGTTAGTACGCTTTTATTTGTTTGTATGTCCCTGTCTCTTTGGGCTCGATTTTGCCCTACTTTAAGCGATCCGATTTAATTTAAACGTTGTAGATTTATAAAGGACCGATGACAATAAAATATTTTGATAAGTTTCTTATCTCATCATGATTAGGATCGCCAGGATGAGTGATTTTATTTTAACTTATGAAGAGCAATTTAACCCATGTAGAATGAAAGTATTCAATAAAGACATTCAAACCTACGTGGGACAACGGATAACGCGCCTGACTACGGATCAGGAAATATCCTGTCTATCTCGACCTATTCGCATTTAGCCTTTGTTTTACTCCCAATTAAATTATTGTAAGAACTATAGTTCCAATCCTCCGTACCGGGACATCATTTAAATATTATATTTTAAAAACACGCTTTTAGAGTAAAAATTAATTGTTAACATAAGACTGACGAGAAGATGAATGTCACTGTTCTAAAAGCGTGAGGTGCTCGATATCTATCGTTGTAATTGTTCACTAGTTTCATTCCGAAATGCAGAGTTGGTTTAAAAATGTCATACGAAGCACCCCACGCTTTTAGAACAAACATTTTCTCGTTAGTCCTTTTATTCTTATGTTAACAATTATTTTTTACTTTTTAGTTCGATTCCCTCTAAAAGCGTGTTTTTTTAGTTTTTTTTAAACTATTAATTTATTTAAAAAGATAATTTTTATTTTTCCGGAATTCTAGAATGAATGAATGAAATGTTAAGGAGGTCGTCATTTAGTGGTGTCCTTAAATAATGGAAAGACGGTGGCTACTTGAGCAGCAAATCGAGTAAGTGTTTCCTCAGCACTATAAAGCTATCTGGGAACCATCGTGAAATAAGGTCTTAAAGGATCTATTCTATTACAGTAGAACCTCGATATGTCGAAAACCTCCACAACTCGAAAAAAAGTTTTGTTCCCTTCCCTTCAAGCCCCAAAACCTCCATGACTCGAAATTTCACCCCTCTATAAGTCGAAATAATGAGTCAATCCCCACAAGTCATTTTGGTACAGATTTTCCCTCCGTAACTCGAAGGGCCTCGATGGCCGAGTGGCTTGCGCTCTGGCGCTCGGTAAAATAGGTTTCGAGTTCGAGTCACGGCGGTGCCATAGATGTTTGTAGTGGTTTGGAATCCATTTTAAACAGTAGCACCCGGTCCGTTTAGCCTAAAGTGTGCACAAGATGACAGTAGAGCGACAAACCAATCCATAACTCGAAAAAAAAAAATTGGACTTCTGTATCTCGAACATTGGCAATGTTTGATTTTGCAATCATTTTTACAACCTTTACAACTCGATCATTTGAAACTAATTACCTCTATAGCTCGAAGAAAAATAAATAACCGACTTTAAGGATTTGCCGGCAATGCACGTCATTGTTTCTTAGAAAACAATGTATGAGTATACAGTAAATAGAATAACCAATACTATGAAATATTCTTATTATAATTCTTATTATTGCTACTGATTTCATTTGAACTTTAGCAATCGAATTGTCTAAAGCAAATAAATAAATAATTGACTTTTTTAGTACATAATATTTTTAATTTTAAGGTTGTTTCGGAATTATTTTGACTTTTTATTGTAGTACATAATATAACTTTTAAGTAGCAAATAATCAGGTAAAATAAATAAAAATTCAAGTTACAGAGGTAATAAACCTAATTCAAAATAAGTCAGAAAGAATCTAAACCTCTACAAGTCGAATATTTCCTTACAAAATCCGCGTAAGTCGAAATCCTCCATAAGTCGAAAACTCTATAACTCGAATTATTTGGCGTCTCCCTTGAAGTTCGACTTACAGAGGTACCACTGTATTAAGGAATGGCATTGGATGCATTATGAACAGAGCACCTTTTTTCTTTTGTTTGCCTTCATTTATTCTATAACAGTTTAGGGGTACAATGGTTACTTTTATTTCAATAGGATACATGTATATTTTTGTAAGCAAATTGAGAGAACAAGAATGTGTTTAAAGTGAATGTAAATACTTTATCTTTAAAGTTGAAAGAAATATTTTGTGGTGTCAGAACTGTTTCTACTGATATATTTCAATAAAAGTCATAGATTGTATGTCGCACATTATTCTAAATCGCTTAGTAAAGATAGTAATGCATAAAATGACTGTAAAATGTCTGGTTTCGGTATAAAAAAAAATTCGACTCGTGAGTCGGAAATGTTTTGGCCGACTCCCAGCCTCTGATTGTAGCCATGGCAATAGATGTAATTCAAACGAGGACCATCCCGATTAAACACCGCTATTATCTGTTTGCAGTCGTAATTTTGATAGCGACCAATGAAACGATCTCTTCAACGGCGTGTAATCCTCCCGCCTTTATAGTTTCCTGCCTGTCATCTACAGTGGCGTATAATATGCAACTCACTCAAGCTATATCGCAGCTTGGCTCCATTTTTTTTATTTTGTAAACGATTTCGAGAACTGCCTGAAATTCTTCTCAAATCATACATTTACTTTACTATACTCTTATTAAAGATAAATTGACACAAGAAATATTAATTCGTTTACAACTCTTGATCATTTTGTACGAAATAGAATAAAACCTTTCAAAACGTTCATATAAATGAATATTTTAGTTTCTTAATTATTTTGGTGTGAAATAACAGAATGTAAATGCCAAATATTTAGAAAAATTACATTCACATTTATTGAGAGCTAAAAAAAAAATGAATCATTTCTTTCCAATATCATTGCAATGTCAGTAGACTACTTTCTCTTTTCGCTGCAATACCATAGAATGGACGACAATAAAGAGTGTTGCCAAGAATCGCCAAGTTATCATGGCATATACTAAACTCGGAAATACATGCTTAAAAATAATTCAAAATGAGTTCAGATCAATAGCATTACAGCTATTCATTAAAATAAAAATCTCTTATCTAACATACTATATTATGATACGATATACATGAATTATTTGTGCACACTTAAATTGCTTTTAAAACATTCTCCACCCCATTGAATGTTAAAAATAAATAAAACCAATATTGTACTTGTGAAGAGGCTCTCCTTTTACACTTTTCTCGAAACAGCCACACACAGTGCAATGAAAGTCCATTTTTCCTCTGTAACGCAAGTGGTGCAACTGCAGAAGTGGTATTCACTTCTGACAGTGGTGATTGTAAACATCACGTGATGAGTATGTTTGCCCCGAAATGGCAGTCCTGATTTTCGCTGTATTATATAGACCACGGGTCTCCGAACTTTCCAGCCATAGGGCCATACTGTTTACTCCAGTAAGTACCAAGGGCCAAAACCATTTTAATTTTTCTGCCGTTATCTATACTTTCTAGACGAGTCGCCAAATACGCGCACTCTGAGCGAGCATACGCTTGCTAAATTGGCTGGTTCAATGACTACATTTACTATTGTGCGTATCGATACGACCGATACACTTGACTACAAGTGGATACCCCCCGCGCTTTCATTCGCGTTCATTTAGTTTTTCCGTTCCTGAGGGATTTTCAGGATAAAAATCATATGTTCGATTCAGGATATATACATTCCAAACATCGATATGCATGCATATGCGATACTCATTACCCCGACATAACTACCGAGGGTAACTGTGGGATGTTCACTAGTTTACAATGTTAGTGGGATTCATTTCAATTATGTGTTAGTTGTTATGCTTAAGTTAAATTTTCTGCCAACTTATTAAATTTTTTATCCAACTTATTACAGCAACAATAAGCTATTCGCTGTCGCGGGTCGGATTTGGCCCACGGGCTGTTGTTTGGAGACCCCTGATATAGACGATGCTGCCCAAGAGTTATGATCACAATTAGTCATTCGACCTTCGCTAAATTCAATTCTTATCCCTTTTCATCCACTAGCTCACATCGACATAAGAAGCGGGTTTTGTCTGATTTTGATAGAGTCCTTATTGCCTCCAACTGTTGGACTTCTTCCCCTTTGCTTAGAGAAATTATTTATTTTTTCTCTCACACGAAACGGGCAATTGTTTTCTGGCTAAAAGTATTTTCAAGGGATGCTTTTATAGAATGGTCCACAGATTGTACGTATCGACGTATAATCCCGAAAATTTAAAGGGTTTTTTTTTAGCTTATAGTCCACTAATTCTAGGCAGTAAACCATGAAATTTACTTTTCTGTTCTATTAAAGTCGGTTCCGTGTCTTAATTTTTATCAAAATGGAAGGGACCTTTAAAAAAGGACGAGATTTTAAAGCAAAAGTGAAATAGCGGCCTTCAATGATTTCGATTTTTTAAAATTATTTTTGTTATGAAATCGAGGATTATTATAGATACACTATAGCAAAATTGTTCTATTTTATTTTTATTTCCAAATCAACAATCAATAAACATAAGTTGTTTCAACACTCTGAATAAATAGTTAAAATCCATGCAACATCTTAAAATTTTATTCGTTAGTTATTTTATTCGTTTAAACTTATTTATTTTGTTAAAAAAAAAAAAAAAAAAAAAGGAAAATAATAGAAAAAAAATTACTAACAAAAACATACTTTTTTTTTTAAATAATCGCGCTTCGGTATTCAATAACAAAAGGAAAAAATGCAATAGCAACACTATATTTACTTGTGCGCAGTATTAAATAAGATTGGATGGTATTTTATGAATAGTTTAATGTTGATTGGTGTGGTTTAATGACCCAAAGACTACTAACTAGCTATTATTAAACCCCAAAGGTAAAGAAACGCCAAGTGAAAACGAAATTACAACTTTAAATCGATCTAATATAAGTTTAAAGATCGTGTAACGTATTTTACACATTTTAAACTACATTTTTATGCATAATTCACCAGCTAAATTCACATCCATACCATTTATAGAAAAAAATTTTAATTTTTTTTTATGTCATTCTAAGAACTAAGACTTTTCAGGTTTCTTTCACTTATCTAATTTGGAGTTGTATTTAGTTAACCCGTGATATTTTCTCATGTCTGAATTGTTAAAAAAAATACATAAACTTTTATGCTTTGTGCGGAAACTGGTGTTATTCATCTTTTTATCAAAAATAGATGAAAGTTTTTTAGATGTAGAAAGTTGGAAAAATATATGAGATAAAGGAGTCATATATGTTATCTGTTCTATCTATATCTATGAGTTTATATATCTTGTTTTAAATTTCTGTCAATGTCTTTGTAGAAGTTCTTCCCGTTGTCTGCAATTAATCAAAAAGGGTTGCTGTTTTTCGTACGGGGAATTTGCAGCAATTGGTATCTTTGGAAATTGATACCATGGAAAAGATGTCGTTATTTCATGGATATAATTACAAGGATGAAAAAAGGGAAAGAAAAGAAAAAAAACGAAAAATAATCATTCATTCCAGATAGAAATGAAGAACAAAAAAGACATTTAGAATTGATGAGCGGATATAGAAAAAAAAGGAAGTTCCTCTTGGGCAAAAGTTTCTCCGAATGCCGGGGCCATTGTTTCTCTCTTCGGCTGTTTATTAAAAATAAAGAAAGGGAGAGGGGAAGGGTGGGGTAGAGAAAAGGAGCCACTTGTGAAAGGATTTCGTTTCTGACCAATGGGAAAGCAGCGCAGAGAAAAGCGGAAGGCAGGTATATTTAGCAGGCGATATTGATTCCACGAGCGAGGAAGGCAATGGGTGAGAAAAGGGGGTTCATTAAAACCGAGACTTGGTGATTTTTTTTTTTAATTTTTTTTTTTTTATTTCCAATGGCAGATTATGAACAGTTACAGCAATAAAAAGAACAACGAAAAAAAGAAAAAGAAAAAGAACAGAGAATACAACAAAGCATGCTGAAGCTAAGCTTAAACATGCTAAGCTTGCGTATATATTGTTTGTTTTAAAATATACATATAAATTTTAAATGTATTTTATAGCATTTCAGTTTTCACAAAAAACTGCCCCATGATTCAAGCTCTAATTAAAAATGTACTTAACACGTTTCCCTGGAATTCAACACATGATAGGCTTACAATACCAAGTTTAAAACGATTCATTTTTTTTTTCTTTTTAATGCTATTATTTTTACTTTACTAAAAGATAAGAAGGAAAAACCAAAGACAGAAAGAATAAGATAGAAAAATCAAACAGAGAATCGTAATCAGCTAAAAGTGATAACTCATCGAAATTATTAAGTTGTTTTTAATGCAACAAAAATTGAACAAAAATTGTATTAATAGACTTATTTGTTGACCTCGGGTTTCTTTTTTTTCTCTCTTTATATTTATTTATTTATTATTATTTTTTTATAATAATGTTGTGGTACCAAATAAACAAAATAAATAACGTTAATTTAAAAAAAAAAACCCGAACGCCGGGGGACATCTTAATAAAAATAAGCCAGTTGAGAAATGGCTTATCATGTTTATCACCATTTTCAAAATGTGTTGATAATTTTTTTTTTCCAATGGCAGATTATGAACGGTTACAGCAATAAAAAGAACAACGAAAAATTAAAAAGAAACAGAAAACCACAAAGCATGCTGAAACCGTGCTCATTCATCTAACATATCTCCCACTATCACTCGGCGAGAAAAGTCTTGCATCAGAGCAGGACAGTGAGGTAGATGCGTGGAGTCCATGGCCTCGCCAGAGCTGCATATCGGGGAAAGAACAATTTTGAGTCTGTAGAGATGGTAACTTGGAGATTTTACCTGCAGCATTTTGAATAACCTTGCCCTGTCTGTTCTATCTCACTCTGTATGCATTTCCAACTACACAACTCCTCACTATGTATGTTTTTTCTCTGTATGTTCAACGTGTGAAAACATCTCTGTGAATAGTTTCTCAAGGGGAGGGGATGAAACAAAGGAATGAATGAAGACATTGATCGGAACAGAATGATCATCCTATAGACTGGGCGATCGGTACCCCAGGTTTGTATGAATGAATACACTGAAGTGCCAAAAGTCATGGGATAGCAATTTCAGATGGCAGTAGCATCGCGTAGAACAGGTATAAATGCGCAGCGCTTTCGCAGAGCTTTCATTTCTGTTCAAGTTATTCATGTGAAGAGGTTTTGACGTGATGATGACCGCACGACGGGAATTAACAGACTTTGAACGCGGAATGTTAGTTGGAGCTAGACGCATGGGTCATGCCATTTCGGAAATCGTTAGGGAATTCAACATTCCCAGATCCACTGTGTCAAGAGTGTGCCGAGAGTATGAAATTTCAGGCATAACATCCCACCATGGACAGCGCAGTGGTCGACCGCCTGCACTTAACGACCGAGACCGGCGACGTCTGCAAAGAGTCGTAAATTCTAACAGACAAGCAACACTGCGTCAAATAACCGCAGAAATCAATGTGGGACGTACAAGGGACTTGTCTGTTAGAACTGTGCGGAGAAATTTGGCTTTCTTGGGCTATTCCAGCAGAAGACCGACTCGAGTGCCTTTCCTGACAGAAGGACATCGCTTGCAGCGACTCTCGTGGGCACGTGAGCATATAGGTTGGTCCCTAGATGAATGGAAAACCGTGGCCTGGTCCGATGAGTCACGATTTCAGTTGGTAAGAGCTGATGGTAGGGTTCGAGTGTGACGCAGACCTTACGAAGCCATGGACCCAAACTGTCAGCAAGGCACTGTTCAAGCTGGTGGTGGCTCCGTAATGGTGTGGGCTGTTTTTTCATGGCATGGACTTGGTCCTCTGGTGCGACTGGACCGAACATTGACTGGAAATGCTTATGTTCAGCTACTTGGAGATCACTTGCAGCCATTCATGGACTTCATGTACCCAAACAACGATGGGATTTTTATGGATGACAATGCGCCATGTCACCGGGCCACAACTGTTCGCGATTGGTTTGAAGAACATTCTGGACAATTCCAACGAATGATCTGGCCACCTAGATCGCCCGACATGAATCCCATCGAGCATTTATGGGACATCATCGAGAGGTCTGTTCGTGCCCAAAATCCTGCACCATCAACGCTTTCACAATTATGGACGTCTATCGAGACAGCATGGCTCAATATTCCTGCAGAAGACTTCCAACGGCTTGTTGAGTCCATGCCACGTCGAGTTGCTGCACTTCGCCGGGCGAAACGAGAGCCGACACGATATTAAGAGGTATCCCATGACTTTTGTCACTTCAGTGTAATGTATTATCAGGAACAAGATTAGATTTGATGAAATGCACAATTATTTTTGTCATTTTCTTAAAATGACGGAATACAATGTTAAAAAAAAAAAATTCTGAACAATACAATGTTCAATTCATGCAGGAACAATACAATGAATAACATTGATGAACCATCAGGAACAATACAATTTCAAAACAATACAATGTTCTGAATTCATGCAGCCAGGATTCAATCTGCCAACAACAAGCCACGTTCTAAATATTGAATTGCTAAACATTGAATTGTTGATATCTCTCCAGGGCAGAATAATGTGTGATTCCGCAATAGAATTGTTCCATTCAATGTGCACATCTATGAATTGAGTTCTAATTGGGATTTAAAGTTTGGAAGAAAAACGAAATTCTAGTTTTTGGCTTTTTGATATGTTTCCGAAGTTTTTTGTCTTTGAAAGACTTTTCTCAGCACTGAGGTTTATCGAAAGCTGTCTTGGATCCGACAGAAGATCTTATTCTGTTGTTGACATAATGATATTCAATGTATTACAAATACAAATTATGAATTTTCTTTTGTTTGCCTTAAGCTCTTTATGATATTTTGGTGCCTTTTTATGAGTTACTGTTATTTTTATAGGACACGTGTACGTTTTGCAAGCAAATGAGGAGTACAAGAATGTCTTTTAAGAGAGTGCAATTACAAAAGTAGTTAATTAATAGTTAGTTAATTTAATTTATATATATATTTATATATTTTTAAGTAGTAAAAATGTTTTGCTATCTATGAAGAGGGTCTTGATTTCAATTCGATTGAAAAATGAATTATTGATTTTTAGTCTAAATTTTTGAAATAATCTGAAGTAGTTCATGTTTTTCTCTTCCTATCAATTATTCTATCCTATCTCCTCCACTCTGTGAATAAAAAAAATAAAAAAAGACTGACCAAAATGCTGATTTTCTACTTGATATGCTTTCGAAATATTTTGTATATGAGACCGTTGTTCTGAATTCATGCAGCCAGGATTCAATCTGCCAACAACAAGCCACGTTCTAAATATTTAATTGCTAAACATTGAATTGTTCATGTCTCTCTAAGACACAATAATGTGTGATTCAGCAATAAAATTGTTCCATTCAATGAGCGCATCCATGAACTAACTGGGATTTAAACTTTGGAAGAAAAACGAAATTCCAGTTTTTGCTTTTTGATATGCTTCCGAAGTATTTTTTCTTCACAAGACTTTTCTCAGCACTGAGGTTTATCGGATCTTACAGAAACTATTGTTTTATGTCTTGGATCCACAACGGAAGATCTTACAGAAACTATTCTCTTATTAAGACCACAATAATATTCAATGTATTACAAATTATTACAATAATTTGTTTATTTATAATTTAATAATTTAATTATAAATAATTACATGTATTACAGAAGATCTACCTCCCCGTGGTGCACCTGGTAACACTTTTGAGTGGCTAAAAGATCAGCAACTTGGCATTAGTGTTAGATGAATGAACTCTGTTTCAACATGTTTTGTTGTATTTGTTGTATTATTTTTTGTTGTTGTAGTATGTTTTTTTTTTCTCATTGTTCTTTTTTTGCTGTAACTGTTCATAATCTGCCATTGGAAATAAAATAAAAATTTAAAAAAATAGAGAGTCTTTGCGCTTAAAATGTAGCATTTTCTTTTATTTGCTTTAAACTATTTTATAATATTTCGGTGCCTTTTTTATTGCATATATATTTTTTATTACTGTTATTTTTATAACGCACATATATGTTTCGCAGGAAAATTGAGAATACAAATACTGCACTTTTAAAGTAGTAAAAATATTTTGTTATCTATGAAGCGAGTCTTGATTTCAATTCAACTGAAAAATGAATGATTGATTTTTGTTCTAAATTGTTGAAGTAATCTGCTTATGTTTTTCTCACCCCATCAACACATTCTATGAATAACAATAAAACAAAGGACTGACCGAAATGCTGATTTTCTACTTGATATGTTTTCGAAATATTTCACATATGAGACCACTCGAACGGGCGAGAGGACTGAAATACGGCATAAAAAATGCACAATTATTTTTGTCATTTTTTGGAAATGATGGAATGACACAAATTAAACAATTTAATCAATAAAAATTCAGTTTTACCTCTTAATCTCAAACTTTTAACACAATATGTACAAATGCACAATGTGTACATATGTAATATGTACAAATTTTTAAATTATTCCAAGGCTTGAGAACAAAATTCTCAGAATGTTAACGAATTCACCCTGGTACTTTCGTAATGACGCTATTAGACGCGCTCTCTCGATTCCAAGTTTAAGACAATTTGTTCACGAAATTTCTACTCAATTCTATAATGATATGCGAAACATCAATTAAATATCCTACAAAATTACGATTCTGATATTTCTTCCCGCAAACATAGCAAGAGACCTCGCACTGTTCTAAATATGTTAAATTAATTCCTTACAACTGCCCGGATGAAAGAAGTTCGCTTTTCTCCTAATCTGACCTTTGCTCATTCTATTTTATGACATGCAACTAATTTCATCACCATCTACGCTTTTGAAATTTATGTTATTTTTCATTTTATAATTTTAGTAAATAAATAATTCTTTTTTAAAAAAAAGGGCATTTAATTATCTATTTTTGCTTATTAACTCCAAGGGCATGAGACCACCGCTATGTTTCAACACTTTACAATGAAGGAGCTACGCCCGTCAAGGATCTCCGTATTCATCTACAATAAGAGACATTAAACAATTTAACTTGAAGGGAAACAGTACAGGTGGAAGCAAGTGGTTCTCAACAAAAATAGCTGAATTATTAAGAGTTGAGATCAGGGATCGTTAGTCTGCCGAGGAATGCCCGACTCCTGAGCAGTATTTTCATACATCAAACTCCTAGCTCATTGCTCCCAACTCTCTTCCATATTATAATGTATTATTACTTAGAAGATGTGAAATAAATTCACTGATTTTTATTCAACTGAGTTATTTCTAAAAGCAGTTTTTGCCTAACAAAGTATTTTTTTTTTTTTTTTACAACTTTAAAGAAGTTTTTCGTATTTGCCCTCTCTTAAAAGACAGTGTTGTGCTGTACACTTCTTTCTTCCTATAAAAATAACAGTATTAAATAAATAGAATAACTTAAGACAAGCATAAGAGTACTAGCATTTTAAGATGATCTAATAGTAAAATATAGTCTTTTTTTTTTCCTTTGTTCTTAATAATACAACAGTTCTTATATTTTTGGTACTTTTGTTATTGGTTACTGTTATTTTTATTGATGTTTTTTTTTAAATTTCTAACTCTTTTTCAAACAATAAATTATGTTCATCAGTTATCATTCAAAACTGAAAAAAGAAAACAAATTAAACAAATAAATAAAAAAAAACATAAAATTCCATACGATTTCTTACACAAAAACTTGAGAAATAAATTTAATACAAAAATTAATAAGCCAACAAGAAACGTTCAAAGTGTTCCAGGGCGTCGAAAATCGAATGCCTTCTTTGGCTGTGGACACGAGACAGCTTTTTCTAAACCTCAACGCTGAGAAAAATCTGTGGACACTTATTGGGCGTCCTGTTAAAGCAGTGACTGTCCATTAGGGAAGGATGCAACTGAATTGCTCCCTTAACATTTATTTTCATCCCTACAACTTTAAAAAATAAAAATTATTTTCATAAAAGAGCTGGAATTTTAAACCGACTCCTAAAATAAAGGATTCCCAACTCCGACTTTTCATCTCTGTTTGAGACGCTCTAAAACAGGGCTCTCCAAACTTTCCAGCCTGAGGGCCATATTGTTAACTCCAGTAAGTACCAAGGGCCAAAATCGTTTTAATTTTTCTACCATTATCTATAATTTCTAGACTAGTATGCGCTCTGAGCCAGCATACGCTTGCTAAATTCGCTGGTTCAATGACTACAATTACTATTGTGTGTATCGATACGACCGTGACGCTTGAAGACATCTAGTGGTTAAAAGCGGAAATGGGTAGGTATAACTACCGAGGGTAACCGCGGGATGTTCACTAATTTATAATGTTAGTGGAATTCATTTCAATCGTTTGTGAGTTGTTATGCTTAAGTTAAATTTTCTGCGTATTATGCTTCTCATTAAGCTTTACCTAGCATGTAAATAAAACCGAGTTAGTATCATTCTGTGTTTTTTTTTATCCAACTTATTACAGCAGCAATATGCTATTCGCTGTCGCGGGCCGGATTTGGCCAGCGGGTCGTAGTTTGGAGACCCCTGCTCTAAAATACCGATTAAGTGTCATTTTTTTTTTTATTGGGCATCGTGGAACGGACACCTAATTGTACCGATAACTTTTGCTTTTTCGATTGTTCTCAAGCAGGAGATGTTTTTCTTAAATTCTTTTATTTTATTTATTTTATTCTTTTATTTAAATTCTTTTATTTATAAGCAATTTCAATAGTGCAGATTTTTTTTTACTATCTTTAAGATGTGGAGGTGTGGTGGTTCTTGAAACCACATTGGAACTCCGTAACTGGTACGCCCGTTGCCCCCCTGACAGTACAATACAGAGTGCTTGTTAGTAAAAGAATATCCAAATACAGCTTGGAGGTCGCCACCCATTCATGCATGGTACGCCGCTCAATATCCTGGTTGCAGTGCTCCTGTCCTATACCTGCTCAAACGGTTTAGCTAGACTAAGGACTGGCCTCACTAAGAGTTTGACCTTCAATGGAGACGAGAAGACCCTTTGTCATTGTTCGGCCTCTCATCTCATCGATTGTATGGGTGCCTCTGTGAGGCAACTGTTGAATGAGGGGAAGATCTATTGATGCAGCATGATCTACGGGACTTGGTTTTGGATTCTAAATCAAGGGGATAAGCAAAAACAACAACAGAATATCCAAACTTTGAAGGACTATCTCCCCAACCGAACGAGCAAGCTCACCAATGCATGAATCCCAGTGAATGAGAAATTCGTGAGTTCATTATTTGGCATGAGATTCTGCTCGTAGATACTTAAGTGACATCAGTGGACGAGTTTCAGAACGAATGATGACGTCACTCTTCTTCAGTGGCTCCGAAGAAGCCCTGAACTAATTCACTGCGATTTTTTTTTCTTCTTTGGAGCTGCATGAAATGCTTTTCCAGCCTATAACTGCAATCATCCGAACTGCAACGTCTGCAAGCTAAAACGAACTGCAAGCTGAAAAAAAGGGCGGAGAGGGGGAGTGTTTTTTCTATCGACTGACTGGACATCGCTCGTGTTTGTGGTGGATATAGTCGCGTTCAACATTTTTAGTTTCATGTTGCTTTTGTTTTACTTCGGCTACAAGTTACCCATAAAGTTTAGATCAAAGGGCCTGATGGCCGAGGGGCTAGCGCTCTGGCGCTTGGTACCACAGGTATCGGGTTCAAATCTCGACGGTGCCATGGGTGTTTATAGTGGTTGGGAATCCACTTTAAACCGTAGGTCCCGGTCCTAATAGGATCGTAGAGAGTTGCGGGGGCATTGTTACTCCGCGTCCGTGGCTTACCATCAAGTTACACGTGATAATGCAAAGTGAATAACATCAGTGCAGCCCTTATGGCGAAGATCTATATGCCAGCTGCATTCGAAGAAAAAAATAGTGATGCATCATTTGTTCTTTTAAACAGTTGCAATCGTGTTTTTTTTTCTTCTCAGATTGCTGCATTACAGTCCAATAGCTTTGTACACCATAATTAAAAATATATGTCTATACGGTCTATTGCCAACTGCATTAGAAAAAAAAAAAGTTTAGATCAAAACGCATGACAGCTATTTAATGCAAAGAAAGAAAAAGGATCAATAAATCCTCTTCAGGCAATAAAAGGTGTTCATCAGTTATCGTCCAAAACTGAAAAAAACAAACAGATTAAATAATAAAAAAAATGTAGAATTCCAAACGATTTTATAAAAAAAAAGTCGTGAAAGAAATTTAATACAAAATTTAATAAACCAACAACAAATGTTCAATGTGGTCCAGAGTGTCGTTGATCTACTCTGTTCAAAACAATACTCCCTCTATTTTATGGGTAAAAAGATTTAATACAATACAAATCGAGCATTTTTGTAATTAAAATGCACCCTTATCTTTAGCTCTTCCAGAAATGTTAGAAAAGGATCACCCAAGAATTCACTTATCTTTAGATGTGACACATTTTATTTCACTGCGGCTTTCAATATCCTGTTGAGTTACATCTCGCCGACACCTTCCTAATCAGCACTACCGTGACACACGAATTTGGATCGTGAGATAGAACGGCGGGAACTGAGTACCTTCAGACTCTAGGCCAACTCTCTCTGTCCTCTATAATCTTTCCAATTCTTCTTTTTGAAATGATTGACATTGCAAACCGGGCATCAAAACGTAACGCTTCTAGTCTGAACTGGTGATCCGTACCGATATTAAAGATGTACTCACATCGAAATCTCCCCCCGGTGGCTGACGATCTATGCCAGGCGCTTTATCACAGTCGCCCTCGAATTCTGCACGCTGGCTGCTTTTGCAATGTTAAGGGGGCCTGAATGGCCGAGTGGCTAGCGCTCTGGCACTCGGTACCACAGGTATCGGGTTCAAAACCCGGCAGTTCCATGGATGTTTGTAGGGGTTCGGAAACCACTTTAAACTGTAGGTCCCGGTCTGTTTAGCCTAAAGCAGGGGTCTCCAAACTATGGCCCGCGGGCCGAACCCTGCCCGCCAGTGTCATCCATCCGGCCCGAGACTGCGAATAGCTTATTATTATTTATTTTTTTTTAAACACAGAATGACAAACTCAGTTTTATTGACTTTCTGGGTAAAGCTTAATGACAAGCATAATACGCAGAAAATTTAACTTAAGCATAACAACTAACGAATAATTGAATCCCACTAACATTATAAACTAGTGAACATCAGTCATGTTGGGGTAAAGAGTATCGCATATGTATGTATATCGATGTTTGGAATGTACATATCCTGAATCAAACATAAACCTTCTCTCTCAGAGCGCGTACTCGGCGACTGGTCTAGAAATTATAGATAATGGCAGAGAAATTAAAACGTTTTTGGCCCTTGGTACTTACTGGAGTAAACAGTATGGCCCTAAGGCTGGAAAGTTTGGAGACCCCTGGCCTAAAGTGTGCACAAGATGGCCGTAGAGCGATAAACCAAATCGCAATGTTAAGAGAACAATGAGCGGTAACAAGTCTGATCTGGATGCGGCGGACGTGACCTGCGCCCCCGAAAATACGTCACGTCCGTCCTGAGCTGGTAAATGTTCTTGTTTTTAATTCGGTTTTATTTCTTCCCCTCCCCCGTTGCCATCGGAACCGAACGCAATTACAGCTCCATAAAATACTTAATTGCTCGGCTAAAAATTCCGCTCCCGTTTTTCTCCTGCTTGCTGCACCCCCGCTTTCTTCCTTTGGGGAAGGGGAGGGGGTGGCGAACGAAGCAGAAGTCGTCTGCGCGCTCTCTTGAAATGTTAATAAGATGGTTTTCGGGGAACTTTTCTTATTTGTATCTTCTTTTCGCATTATGAGCGGGTTTCTAATTTTTTCAGTCTCTCTGGGGAAGAAAAAAACAACTCCACCGCAAACTCTGTTTTAAAATGCAAAGCGAGTCTGCTTCCACTCCATTCGTAATTACCCTTAACATTTTCCCCCTGTTTTTGTTTCTAATTTGCTTATTTTGCTTCTGTTCAACTTCCCCCCTCTCTCACGCCCTTCGCCTTCTTTTACTTCTGTTTCGATATTTCATGCGTGATGAAAATGCTTCATTTGGCTTCGCTTGGCACATCTGGGGACTTTTTTTTAACTGGTGGGCTGACATGTTCGTAGGCTGACACACAGATGGCGCTACTAGTATTAAATCCATATGATTTTTAGTTAGCCCTCACCTTCAAAAGACACGTGTATAAATTTGACAGCTGTTGCTCTGTCAGTATGTAAAGTTATGGCATTTTTAGTGTTCATCACTTGCTGTCCACTTGGCAGACTGTCGATTGGACTCCGGTGTGAAAGGATGAAGCCATGTGTCATCCATTGCCACATATCGACAAAAAAAATCGGGTTTATTACGATTGAACAGCTCCAAACACTGCTTAGAATCATCCATTCGTTGTTGTTTTTGTCGATTGTGATCTATGTGTCGGCCTACGAACGTTTCAGCCCAACTGTTATTTAATCTTTTGAAAAATATGAGGAAGTAACGATGGTCTGAGATGCATCGATTGCTGGGGTCGGCATGAGAGCTAACATTAAAGGCGCCAATCCACCAGGATTCGCGCAAATGATCCCACAGTTGGTTTGGTTGAAAAATATTCCCTGGCGAGGGAGGGAGGGCGCTAATGAGAGGACTGTTCGGATTTCCATTTCGAAATCCATCATCGCTTTTCGAATCCCTTTCCCTCCTCGATAATTGCAGGTCTGCGCCGCTCGGAAATCGGCGGCCGATGCCTCCTCTCCATAAGGCAGATTGCCCAACTTTTTTTTCTTTTCTTTTTCTTGATGAAATTTAATTCCAAATGACAGTCACGTTTCGACCTCAACTCGAATATCGAAATCCGATTTTCCGTGGAGTCCCGAAACAGGTTCGTTATTTTAAACGAATCGAAACGCAATTGAATCAACTTTCTCTAACAGGTCCCGCCCGTTAATGTCATCCAAAACATAACTGAGAAATTGGAATAAAAAAAAGGGCATTCTATTATTATCGAATATAAATTTTCTTAACAGATGTGTACTATGATTAGGCTGTTATTTTGTATCCTGTAACTGCCTTGGCATCAAATGGCTGGAATTTTGCTCATTCGTTTTCGACATTAAGGCATGCTACCCTGACAGTCGGCTAATAACTTCTTAATCCTTGAGCACAACAGAAGGACAATCCGGCGTACAAATTTGCCATGTCCCTTTCCAGTATATACTTCTTTTGAGCTTTGGGTTTGTATGGGTGCGCAGAAGATCTACCTCCCCGTGGTTACACTTTTTAGTGGCTAAAAGATCTACAACTTGGCATCATTGTTAGATGAATGAACTCTGTTTCAGCGTGTTTTGTTGTATTTGTTGTATTATTTTGTTGTTGTTGTATGCTTTTTATTTTTCGTTGTTTATTTTTTTTTTTATTTTTTTTTTTTTTTTTTTTTGCTGCAACTGCTGATAATCTGCCATTGGAAATAAAAAATAAAAAAAACCTTGGGTTTGTAGCGCACAATTGAGAAACTCGCCCTCCAGAAAGGAACATGTTCTGATCTGAGTTACCAGGAAAGAAACCAATTTGTCAAAAAAAAAAAAAAAAAAAAAAAGCAAGAGGTTGCTTATTTCGTGAATTCCTTCCCGACGACAGGGGGCCTGAATGATTGAGGAAGAGATCAATGCATGAATGAATAAATGAATAACGCGCGCGGCACGAATGAAGTATGGATTTTCCTGGCAAGCAGCCCAAGTGCACGAAGACGAGATGCAGAAGGCACTTCCGCTGAAATGCTAAATGGTTTTCTGGCTTCCGCCATCTAATCCCATGGAGCCCTTTTTCGTCGGAGGAAAATACGCCTATCCTACCACTTTAATCCGAGACACTTCAGAAATATTTATATATATATATAGAAATTAATATTACGTAGATATATAATTACGGTATTGAATACATCGGGGGTCTCCAAACTACGGCACGCGGGCCAAATCCGGCCGCCAGTGTCATCCATCCGGCCCGCGACAGCGAATAGTTTATTGTTGCTGTAATAAGTTGGATAAAAAAAAACACAGAAGGATACTAACTCGGTTTTGTTGACTTGCTAGATAACGCTTAAGGACAAGCATAATACGCAGAAAATTTAACTTAAACATAACAAGTAACAAATAATTGAAATGTATTCCACTAACATTATAAACTAGTGAACATCCCGCGATTACCCTCGGTAGTTATGTTGGCTTAAAGAGTATCGCATATGTATGTATATCGATGTTTGGAATGCATATATCGGGAATCGAACATATGATTTTTATCCTGAAAATCCCCCAGGAACGGACTAGTCTAGAAATGACAGATAATGGCAGAAGAATTAAAACGGTTTTGGCCCTTGGTACTTACTGGAGTAAACAGTACGGCCCAAAGGCTGAAAAGTTTGGAGACCCCTGGCATACATTAAGCAACAAAGCCTAATATTCGCAAAGTGAAATCAAGAAATGGAAGTTATGTATATACATAACTTCCATTTTTTCCCTTTCCATTCCTGCACTCACACGAGCAGGTGTGTGTGTATGCATATATTTCCATTAGTTTATGAGTGCATGTCCGCCTTTATGCGATTTATGCGATGTCAATTTAACTCCTAATTTCACTAAAATTGGCAGGGATACTTTTAATACAAAACACCTAGGTCAATTATCAGATTTCGAAATTAACAACAATATTCGTTATGAAATAACCTAATTAGACGTGATGAATATTTTCCGAATTGATCAAGGTTGAAGTTATTTTTTACATTTTTGTGCTGTTCATAGATAGACGTAGAATAAATGAATAAATAAATAAAACATACTAATCGCTGAAATGCAGCCATTTAACATTTTGTTTAATAAATAAGAAACGATTTGTATTGCTATTTTACCTATAAAAAATGTCCAATTATAATCCTATGCTCCCGTAACCCCCTGAAAAAGTCGACAATGTTGCAAACCGAAGACTATTGCTGATTTCTTGGCAACTGGCGTACCGATTGCGGAGTACCAACAGGGGGAAAAATCCCTTCAACCTCCTCATTTCAATTCATAGATAGGCTTTAAATTGTAATTGGCTGCTTAATTAAGGTTAGCAGAAAATGCAAGATAAGGTTTCTAAAAATTCAGTTAAAGTGGTACTCAAAAAAAAAAAAAAAAAAAAGATTAAAAATACTAATAATAAAAAAGTAAAATGCAAGATAAAAGAATTTAAAGTTAAGCTTAAATTCGGTACAATGAGGGACCCGTTGTCGATGCCATAACAACTGTAAACAGTAAACAGAGTACAAACTCATGGTGAAGCAAGTAGTACATAAAGGGTTATGCTGAACGGTGGGAGCCATGATGAGTGATGCTGAAAAGTAAATGATTCCCCCAGAAAAAAAAGGCCAAAATCAGAACCGATTTTTATTTATTTTCCAATTTTCTATTTTTTATTTTTTATTTATTGTTATTATTATTATTATTTTTTGGGTTTTATTCCATCCTTTTATTTTCCTAACAAAAAAAAGGGGGGTAAAAAAGCGTACACTAACAACCTAACTATTCACTAGTCGTTATGATAGGATTATGGTGCACATCTTCCTTATGTTACCGTAGTTCAGTTCAATGTTGGAAAATTAATTCCCATAGGGCAGATATGTGCAAACTACGGCCCGCCGGAAAGTTCTATTCGGCCCGCGGATAGAATTTTAATTTGCCGGTCGAGTCAAATTTAAAAAAATATATAATGTATTATATATCCATTTCCTTTTCTACTTTGATTAAATATTATTTTTTCTCTTTGTTCTTTTTCAAAGAACTGTGGATCTTTTTACTTTTTCTATTTTTGTTCTGCAAAACATAACTTCATCTTGCAACTTCAGTTTGCTGAACAATTTTCTACTATGAACCTTAGAAAGAAAGGCCTGAATGGCCGAGTGGCTAGCGCTTGGTACCACAAGTTGCGGGTTCGAATCCCGGCGGTGCCATGGATGTGTGTAGTGGTTCGAAATCCACTTTAAACCGTAGGTCCTGGTCTAACATGATCGTAGAGCGTTGCTTGTGGTAATGTTGATCCACGTCCGGGGCTTATCTTCAAGCTACACGCACCTACTGGGTAGTGCTAAGTGAGTAACGTCTGTGCAGTGCTTGCCTTAAGGCATCCAAGACAAGCGTCTAAGTGTTTTCCAGCTGCATTAGAACAAAAAAAAACCCTTAGAAATAATTATTTCAGAAGTAGACAAACAGATGAGCATTGAGCCTTGTTCCTTAGAATCAGTCCATCTCACTTCGAACCTCACTATAAGGAGCTTTTAAAAATAAAATCGCAATTTCATTCATCTCATTAACATATTTAAATTGTAATACTTGTATATTGTTCTTAAAATTTTCGAAAAATTTATCTTGGTCCGCAAAACTTTTTTTTTTTCGGTTTCTGGCCCGCGACCGAAAAAGTTTGCCCATCCCTGGCCTAGGGGGAGAGTTTAGGAGAGCCTTTCTCAGTTTGAGGTTCTTTGAATTTCACACTTTCTTCTTCTTCAGCCCCAAGGAAAGCTTCGCAATGGGACAAGTTCATAGAGGTTTGTATCAAATGTCCATAGAAGTTTGTATCAAATGTCCATAGAGGTTTGTATCTTTCGTCTTCTTCAGCCCCAAGGAAGGCTTCGCAACGGGACAAGTCCACAGAGGTTTGCATCAAACTCTTCAGCCGGAATGTTATAGAATCAACTGTTTTAACTGACTGTGGCAAAGGCGTCTTCATTCTCAATATCAGGTGTTTTCAAGGGATAACATCCGGGCAACGGGCGTACCGGTTACGGAGTTCCAAGGTGGTTTTAAGAACCACGAAAACCTCCTCATCTTAAAGTTAGTTAGAAAATATGCACAAAATGTAAATGCTTAAATTAAAGAATATTAATAAATAAAATAAAACAATTTAAAATTTAAGAAAAACATCTCTTGCTTGAGAACAATTAAAGCAAGAGATCGGAAAAGCAAAGCTCTCGGTACAATTAGGAATCCCCCGCCCCCCCCAAAAAAAATAAATAAATAAAAGATTAAAGTTAAAATTAAAAAAATGTAAGTTAAAAATAAAATAAAACAAAGGAATTAAGAATAAAATTAGTAAATGAACATAGAATTTACAAGAAGGGATAACATCCGATCCGAAGGGATAACATCCCACAAACAAAGCACGTGGCCAGTCACTTAAAATTGGGATTCGTTTAAGACCGAACTGTTTTTAATCGTGGTCAGTTAAGTATGGCAATGTCCAGAGCTGGGAATGGAAACAAATTTACACGTGCTTGCAAATGGCGGGAAAAAAGGCATATTGTTTGTTATCGGGCTCTAACTGATAAATAAATATAACTTACACCCTAATTATGTAATTTTAGCTAATTAAAATGGTATTAATAAAAATGAAATAAACAAAAGTATTGCATCTCGATTCCATATAAATTCTAATATATACTTACTGCATCTCTTAATGTTTATGCAATATTCAATAAACAACTTACAAATAAACAATTATTCACATTTACATATATCTTATTGACATCCCTGCTAGCAATGAAAAAAGCAACTCATGTCTATAATATAAAACATACCAACTTTTATCTCTGATATAAAAGAGACAACAAGTTTTATTTTCTGAAGCCAGGCAACGCAAGCTCGTCTCTATATGGGGAATGCATACTAAATTAAGCTTAACATTTGAGAAGTGAAATCAAGACATGAAAAGTGCGTGTGTGTGTGTTACCCATTGTACGATAATTATTTGCCATTTTGATAATCTTTTCAGCAATAAATTGAAACTTTCCAACCATCTATCACTAACAATTATTAACATTTCTCACACAAATATAAAAAAGAACTTTATAATATAGGAATACGTGATAATATTTGTTATTGTTTGTATTAATAGTATGATAATTTATAATAAAATTATAAATTTATTTACCAACACAAAAAAAATCAAATATTTCAATTGATTCTTTCAACTAGTAGTTGAACACTTTTCCTTGGCCCAAACGTTAAAAGGATCAGCTACCCTACTATTTATTTTGATTTAATAACCGATTGCCTCGAATAGCCAATCTGTAGCTTTTTATAGCTATCGCATTTCATAAATCGAATGAGTAAAATGAATAGAACTGACCCCAGAAATGCACAGTAATTATTGGAAACATTAATGATTGAATAACATCGGGATAGTGAAGTGTTTTGAGAGATAAACTTTTGGCATGTGTAAAAAAAGAATTTTCTGGATGATTTTGAAATAGGATTCTTTTAACCATTCTGTGTGTGTTACCCATTTCTTTAAAAGGATCAGCTACCCTTCTATTTATTTTGATTTAGTAACCGATTGCCTCGAATAGCCAATCTGTAGCTTTTTATAGCTTCTGTAGCTTTTTATAGAATTATACAATAGCATTGTATAATAATTTGCCATTTTGATATATTATTAAATTATTAACATTTATAACACAAATTTTAAAAAAAAAACTAAACTTTAAAACATAAGAATACATGATAATATTATTTGTTATATTTTATATTAATAGTATGATAATTTATAATAAAATTATAAAAATGATTATTTATTTACCAACACAGAAAATCAAACATTTCAATTGGTTCTTTCAGCTAATAGTTTACAAACGTTATAATGATCAGCTATCCTATTTATTTTGATTTAATAACCGCTGTCAGATTGCCTGAATAGCCAATCTGTAGTAATCACTTAGCTGTGGCGGACTGAATAGCTGTCCCATGTCGCATTTCATAAATCGAATGAGTAAAATGAATAGAGCTGACACACAAAAAAATTCACAGTAATTCTTGGAAACATTAATGATTGAATGAAAGGGATGATTGAATGACATGTAATAAAAAAAAACTAAACTTTAAAATATAGGAATACATGATAATTTTATTTGTTATTGTTTATATTAATAGTATGATAATTTATAATAAAATTATAAAAATGATTATTTATTTACCAACACAGAAAATCAAACATTTCACAATTTACATTGTAATGTAAATAAATTCGACATTAAAATGTGCGCACTAACTGAAAGATCTCATGGATACACAAAATAATTAATAAAGCGATAGTTAATAAAGAATCCGAATGACTTTTATCACAACTTATTTGAATGAAGAAAACATTTTCAAATCCCTTGAAAATGAAAAAGAGTATTGAATGCTGAATATGAATTAAACAATAGCCTTCATAGAAATGAATTATAACATTTTATCTAAAAAAATTGCAATTTCATACGTGTAGGAAACAATTCGTTATTTAAGTGTAATTACTTACGAATTACCATCGCTGCAATAAATTGCATTTATGAAACCTGAATTTTATCTTTAGTCGTCTGTATTTGTTTTGTAAATTGATATGAAAATAAAATCATACGAATTATAGATTTTTTAAGAAGTGTTTTTAGAGATAAACTTTCGGCATGTGTAAAAAAGAATTTTCTGGATGATTTTGAAATAGGATTCTTTTAACCATTCTGCAAGAATCATAAATTTTATTGGCATATTTATTTAATGGCTGAGAAATAAATGTTTACAAATTTGCATTTTTGGCATCTGTAACATGAAATGCAGTAGGCAATTTTTGGAGGATAATTTTGAAGCAATTATTTACTTAACTAATTTTCTTATTATTTACCGAATAGTTATTGAAATAGTTGCTTTCTGTTTACCTAATAGTTATTGAAATAGTTGTTTACTATTTACCTAATAGTTATTGAAATAGTTGCTTTCTATTTGCCTAATAGTTATTGAAATAGTTGCTTTCTATTTACCTAAAAGTTATTGAAATAGTTGATTTTTATTTACCTAAAAGTTATTGAAATAGTCGCTTTTTATTTACCTAAAAGTTATTGAAATAGTCGCTTTTTATTTACCTAAAAGTTATTGAAATCGTTGCTTTTTATTTACCTAAAAGTTATTGAAATCGTTGCTTTTTATTTACCTAAAAGTTATTGAAATCGTTGCTTTTTATTTACCTAAAAGTTATTGAAATAGTTGCTTTCTATTTACCTAAAAGTTATTGAAATAGTTGCTTTCTATTTACTTAACAGTTATTGAAATAGTTGCTTACTTTAAAATACACTTCAAAGTTGTATTTTACAGTTGGTTACCTACAGAAATCATGAATTTTCTAAGCGCATTTATTGAAATAAAGAAACATTTTTAGAAAAGATGCATGTGTACATGAAAAGTGTGAATATGAAATTTTTGAAAGGTGCAACATGAAATGTTGGGAGTGCAACATGAAGATTTTGAAACAGGATCCACTTGTAAGAATAACGTATAAATTTTAAAGAAGTAAATATTTTCAGAGATATATTTTTGGCATGTGTAACATAAAATTTTTGAAATTCAACAGGAAATATTTGAGAAATGATTTTGGCATGGCATCCACTTACTATGATGTATTTCTGCAGATATCAAAATGAATTTTCTGAACATATTTATTGAGAGGAGGGAGTATTTTCAGAAAAGACACAAGTACTTCCGGAATGTGTAACATATTTTTTGGAAGGTGTAAGATAAAATTTTAGGAATACAACATAAAATAGTTGAATGATTTTAGTAATAAGATTACCATGTTGTATGTTATCGTTGCCTGCAACAATTCTATCAATTATTTAAGCATATTTAAAGATGGAGAAGTAAGTATTCTCAAAAAAGGTAGACATACTTTTCAAATATGTGACATGAAATTTTTGGAAAGTAACATTGAAATTTTCAGAATTTAATATAAAGTTTCTGAAGTGCAATATAAAATTTTCGGAATATAATATAAAATTTCTTAAATTTAGTATAAAAATTTCGGAAATTAAAACAATTTTTTGGGGAATTATTGAAACAATTAACAATAATTTCAAATAACAATTTGAAATTATTCATTTTTTTTGTTATATGTTTAAGAAAACGGATCAGGACACCATCACACCTGGAATGGCTCCACAAATTCAAAATGAATGGTCAAAAGACTCACCTGTAGTAAGGGTGGTAGCCTTGGGCAGACACGTGCAAGTCCATGGGTAGGTTTCCGTAGGCGTCCGCCGAAGGGGCCAGTGGGTCGCCGGCGTAGCAGCACTGGCAGGCGAGGGGGCCCCCCGCGAACACTTGGTGTGGGGGCCCCCGTCTTGGATCGGCGGTAGCCAGCTCTGGGTGTAATAATCCGACTTTCAGCTGGACTGTCACAATTCTCGCGTTTTTTCACTTCACAATTTCAGTTCCGTCTTTCTGGAACAAACCTGCTGACGTATTCGACGCACCGCAGTGTCTTTCGTGCTAATTTGCCACTGCAGTTGTTGACACTGTTCCTGATAAAAAGGGTGGCGAATGATCCATCCAGTGATGCAATGAGGTCCGTCGAATGTTTGATTCACGTAAAGTAACGATTTAAACGTGCCGTTCTATCTCGGAAAAGACACTTCTTATTTATTATTATTACGCATCATTATAGAAAATCTTATCTATTATTATTATGCATCAGGCATCTTTATCATCAGCATTATCTATTATTATTATGCATGAGACATCTTTATCATCAGCATCCTTTATTATGCATCAGGCATTATTATGTATTATGCATCAGGCATTATTATGCATTATGCATCTTCTTATCTATTATTATTATTGTGCCTTCTTATCTATTATTATTATTGTGCCTTCTTATCTATTATTATTATTGTGCCTTCTTATCTATTATTATTATTGTGCCTTCTTATCGATTATTATTATTATGCATCTTCTTATCTATTATTATTATGCATCTTCTTATTTGTTATTATTATGCATCTTCTTATTTGTTATTATTATGCATCATTATAGAAAAAAGGTCCGCCTCAAACCTGTATTGAAATTGTCGCTTTCTGTTTACCTAAAAGTTATTGAAATAGTTGCTTTCTGTTTACCTAACAGTTATTGAAATAATCGCTTTCTGTTTACCTAAAAGTTCTTGAAATAGTCGCTTTCTATGTACTTAACAGTTATTGAAATAGTTGCTTACTTTAAAATACATTTCAATGTTGTATGTTTACAGTTGGTTACCTACAGAAATCATGAATTTTCTGAGCGTATTTATTGAAATGAAATGTCAGCATTCGATTTGCATTGAAACGAGCGCTCATTGAGCACGAACCGATTATTTGAAAGTTGAAAACAGTCACGGTTACCGTTCGGTTTTTCCATTCCCCGGTGCAGGTCTTCTGTTCGCGGGTTCTCAAAGCTCGGGTGCTGAGAAACTGATTTGTTTATTTCTCTGATGACTTTCTCGGGGCATCTTCCGTCGCGCGAGCAGGGACCCAATCATCTGCTTTGTTTTCGACCGCCGAGGACGGGGTGAGGGGGGGCCGTGTCACGTGGGGCCGGCAGGAATGACGCAAGTGGCGGCGGGGCCGGCGTTCCGGTCGATGCGGCAGCGCCAATGGGAGTGGACGCCTTGTTTACCTTTTTCGCGGGACCTGCGCGCCCTCCCCCCTCTACCCGGGGGGTGGGGGAGGGATGGGGTGTTCCGAGGGTGTCAAAGGGTGCGCAGAGAAACGCCGGCGAGATGGTTCATTCATCGCACTCTTCAGGGCCTGAGCGTTGATTCTGTGACGTCGCAGTTGTGGGTATTTCCTTCTTCCAGGGTGAAAAGATATTTAACCGTAAATATTTACCGTAATAATAAGATATTTACCGTAATAATAAGATATTTACCTTCATACAGAAATAATATTTAACCGTAAATATTTATTTAAACTTGAATGGCCGAGTGGCTAGCGCTCGGTACCACAGGTTTCGGTTTCGAGTCACGGCGGTACCATGGATGTTGGTAGTGGTTCGGAATCCACTTTAAACCGTAGGTCCCGTTCCTAATAGGATCGTAGAGCGTCGCGGGGGCGTTGTTACTCCGCGTCCGTGGCTTATCTTCAAGTGACACACGCCCTCTGGGTAATGCAAAGTGAGTAACGTCTGTGCAGCGCTTGGCCTTAAGGCATCAAAGACAAGTGTCTAAGTGTTTGCCAGCTGCATTAGAAAAAAAAAAAAAAGTTCTGAACGAACTTCTTCCAGGGTGAAAATTTGATTTTAGAAATAATATTTAACTTTAAATATTTATTTAAACCAATAATCCACATTATGAATCTACCTTGAAGTGTTTTATACACAAAGTTTTTTTTTTTTAATATAAATACAATTATTATAAAAGTAGATTAATTTTCCCCAACTGAAATAATTTTTATCTTATTTCGTTCATTCAAATTTTCTATAGTTGCAGAAATGAATTATTTTAATAAAATAGTTTATTTCAAAACAATTTATAAACAAATAACCCTTATAGTTTGTATATATAATACAAAAAAATATTTTCTAAATTTTCATGCATTACTGGAGTTAAATTTATCTATACAAATTGTATAAAAATTGAAATTAATTTTTTCTTTGCTAAATTTCATTCATTTCAATCCTAAAAATTTATTTGAATGTTAATAATGATAATACTTTTTTATACTAAATTTTTTACTACATTTATATAATTTATTATTTGCATCATTCCAAAACAAACCTTCATGATGCAAAAATATGTTTCTATATTTACATTTATGGCATGAAAATGAGTTGAAGTGAAACACTTTGGGATATCCAAAAAATTATAGCTTAATGAATGCCAGAATATCTCTAGTCAAACACAAAGCTCAATCATCAGGATATTATCCCTTTATATTAATCTTATACAAAATCATAGTATCTAAATATTAAATAGTTACTCTAAAAAGCTTCTATTGCTATACAAAAAATAATTAATATTCTTATTCAAGATATATGCAATGATATACATAATGAAACCTAGATGCATATTAATAAATTTTTAGATAATGAAAATTTTTAATGAATTAATTAAATTTTTAGATAATGAAATAATATAGAAAATACATGCAATCATATTGTAAACTGATACCAAATTAACACACTTTCGAACTAGCCAAAAGTCATTTTTCATTATATTATGAGGGTTTTTTTTCTTCTAATGCAGCCGGCAAACACTTAGACAGCTTGGTCTTGGATGCCTTAAGGCAAGCGCTGCACAGAAGTTACTCACTTTGCATTACTTAGGGGGCGCGTGTCACTTGAAGATAAGCCAAAGACGCGGAGTAACAATGCCCCCGCAACGCTCTACGATCATATTCGACCGGGACCTACAGTTTAAAGTGGATTCCGAACCACTCCAAACATCCATGGCACCGCCGGGACTCGAACCCAAACCTGTGGTACCGAGCACCAAAGCGCTAGCCACTCGACCATTCAGGCCCTGATATTAAACATAAAACAGTGTAGTTTTAAAAGGTTTTAAAACTCTTAGAGTATTTAAATATAATTCCTCAGCAGTTTGATTTTTTACTGGCATTAATGCAATTATTTCTTTAAGTTCAGAAAACACTGATGTAATCCTATAAGCTTGAATAGCACTAGCTTCACAGACAGAAATTTCAGCATTACCTGTAAATTGACCAGCTTTATATGAAATATTAGAATTTATGAATATTTCATCAAGTATAATTCAATCTTTTTCTTTAAATATGACTATTATTGTCAAGATTGCTTTTATTAGTAAATGGGTTTTTTAAGATAAACAGGATGAGGCAAAATTAAAATGTTTGAATTACGGATACAATTATGAGCTGAAAAAAATTGACTAGCAAACAGAAGATAATGTGTGGAATATGCAATTTTAGTCAATTATTAATTTGTTCAATTATAACATCAATAATAAAACAATACTCACCTTCTTCTTTCTCCATCTGTTTTCGAACATCCTGAAGAAAATTTAATGTGTAGTTCAATACAGAAATTCTTTTCCTCATAATTCCCACTTAATAAGCAATCCAATTGGGTCCATCTGTCACACTTATTTCCTTGTAGAATATGAAGACTTTTATTACTCAATGCTATTTCGCCATGCCACACTTCAATTTCTGTCTACTTTAAATGACACTTTAATCCGTGGACCATTACATACACTTAGTCACAAAAGTAAGTATGCAACTCATAGCTTAAGTGAAAAAGCTCTAGTTCTCAAATAAATATAAGAAAAATATTATTTTGAAGAGTGTTGTTTATAGCTTTTTATTCAAGTCATAAAGTAATGAAAAATAAATCAAATCATTATATTTTAAAAAACTTTAAGAGTAATTTTGTTAACTACCAGAGAAATTTAAATTACAAAAGTATATATGCACTCTGAATTTTTGACTTTTAAATAGGCTGAATGAAACTTCTCGAGTGATTTTTCGTATTTCAGTGATAAGTTTAGAAGTTCTGCTACAAGGCTTGTAAGTTTGGGCTTTAAGTACATCAACAATTCATCAATGGCTCCACGTGGAAAAGAATTATCAAAATATCTATAGGATGCAATAATAAAGCTCTATAAGGAAAGCAAATCCCAAAGACAAATCGCTAAATCATAGGCAAAAGTCCTGCAGCAGTGCAAAAAATCATAGAAAAGTTCCAGGCTGAGGGAAATACTCTAAACAAGCCAAGAACAGGACGACCACCCATTTTCACGGATCGAGAAAGGCGAATTATTGTTGGAAATGTGAAAAAAAAATCAGACGATTAACGCACCAAAATTGACAACTGATGTGAAAAACAATTTTGCGAAGTCATGCAATCCTGAAACAATTCGCCGTGTGTTACGGAAGGCAGGATACCATGGTCGAAATATGCGAAGAAAACCATTTGTTAGAAAAAGTGAATCGCAAAAAGAGAATAGATTTTGCAAAAGAAAATGTAAAGCAGGACACAAATTTTTGGAATTCCGTGATTTTTTCGGATGGAAGTAAATTCAACATCCACGTGTCAGATGGACACCAAAAAATTTGGAGGAGAGCAAATGCAGTTCTAGAACCAAAGAACATGAGAGGAACTGTAAAACACGGTGGTGGTCCGATTATGGTTTGGGGTTGCATGACAGCAACTGAAGTAGGAAATTTAGTTATAATCGACGGAATAATGAATCAATATAGCTATTTGAATATTTTAAAGAATAATCTAAGCCAAAGTGCTTCTAAATTGGGACTCGATGGATCCTTCACTTTCCAACAAGATAATGATACCAAACATACTGCTCGGGTTGTTCGGGAATGGCTGCTATATTACGTGCGCAAACAGCTAAAATCCCCACCGAAGTCACCTGATCTTAATCCCATTGAACACTTGTGGGATTATCTCGATCGCCAAATTAGAAAGCAAAAGATCAAAACTAAGAATGATCTATAAAAAGCCCTTTTGGAGGAGTGGCAGAAAATACCATCTTCTGTCACTCAAAGTTTAGTAAAATCAGTGCCATCTAGATTGAGAGCTGTTATAAAGGCCAAAGGCTATCCAACAAATTACTAATTTTTTTGAAAAATTGTAAAATTTGCAATATTAATGTCTTTGTTTTTGTTTGCATACTTATTTTTATGATGTAAATTACATCCGATTTTAAGTTAAGCTCAACTTGCTAATTAAATATTTGTATTTTTTAGTTACTTTTCATTTTGTTATTAAGCTCGATTTTGCTGTAATCGAAATAAGTCGTTAATTTGAAAACTCTAATATTGTAGGTCTGTTTTTTTTCATAGGACATCATCACATACACTCTGCATACTTACTTTTGTGACTAAGTGTATATTTAGTTTATAAAATCATCTTCTTGCACTATAAAGAGCCTCTCTTTAGTTAGCTTTGTTGGAAATTCTTTCAGGAAATCATCGAAAGTTTTAATGATGTCTTTTAAACACCAGTCGGTAAATTTTTAATATTTAATTTCTTCGTTCAGATGGAGTTTTTCTTTTCGATACAGGGTCACTAGATAAATATGCAGGTTGATTTGGAAATATGGATGGGTACGCATCAGGAGTTAATTTTGGATAAATGTTTTTCACAGTTAGAACAGCATGGTCTTCCGTGATAACAAATTTCTCACTAAAGTGCTTAATGCAAACAACAACATTTTTACTCGGTGAATAATCCTTCCGATTCATTTTCTTAAGCCGTAAGATTCTTCTGTCTTCCTCTTTGAGGAATTGAAAACAAGAAATGTAAACTGTTGGATCATAATTAGATCTGCTGCATGGAACACAACACTTTTTAACCATCTAAGAAAAATATGATTTAGTTTACTTTGTAAATTTTGATAATACAAGTATAAATATTCAACATTTTTATGCTTAAAACAAAAATTGATAAAAAAAATAATAATAAGTGCAAATACAACTTACCTTAATATTCAAAAATTCAATACCACTCTTGTGACTTTTTAAAAGTCAAATAAAAATGTAGAAAAGTTGCTAAATAATTGAAATGTTAAGTAGCACACACATGCAAATTGCAAGACAAATTAAAAATATTTAAACTTCAGATAATAAAAAAATAAGTTTTTTCAAGAATTATATAACATTTTTATAGCATCTGAAAATGTATAAAATACTTGACAGTAAATTTAAAAATAAGCGACTCATTTCTAAAATGCAACATATGTAAACATTATTAGGCAAAATATAACTAGGCTTAACGCTCTCACTCATCTTAATTCTAATTATTTAATAACACTACAATTACAAATTAAAATACTTAACTAATACTAAAGCAATATTACTGAGCAATTGTTGTTGTTGTCGTATCTCTCATGGAAGGATAGGGGAGGGGTGCAGCTTCTGTTCTGATGGAGCACCCGTAGGTAGAAGTCCGACTTCTGCTCCGTGACGCTCTTACAGTCATAGGAGACCGGAACCTACAGCTTAAAGTGGATTCCGAATCGCTACAAACATCCATGGCACCGCAAGGACTCGAACCCGAAACCTGTGGCACCGAGCATCAGACACTCGGCCATTCAGGTCCTTACTGAGCATTTAAAAGTACAAAATACAACACAAAATATTTACAATAATTAAACTAAAACGACGTTGTTTCACGGAGGGATAGGGCTAACACACACCGCGCTACAAAAGACGCGCCAAGAAAATTCTAGAGGATGTGACGTCACTGGGCATGTTTACGGCCGGAAGAAAAGTCTCGCGGGTCCCGCTGGAATCCACTTTAAACCGTAGGTCCCGGTCTAATACGACTGTAGGGCGCAGAGCTGACAACCCTACTCCGTAAAGATAAAACACTCGTTGTCTCGAAATCTGCCCTGAGGCAGACGGCCTTGGCCCGTCATGGCGCCAATGAAGAAGAATGCTGTTGACGATTACTGATGAGTTCAATATAATTTTCATAATGAAGATTAATTTTTCCCTTTTGTGTAGAAAAATTGAAGTGTAACCCCCTTCCGTTTTTTATGTGGTTTCGAAATGACTCCATTTTTATGTGGACTCGTTCATTTTAAATCCTTAAATCTAATCATTTTGTTAGTATACTCATGTTAAAAACAGTACAGATATTCTTAAGAATTTTTTTTATTTCCAATCGCAGATTACGCACAGTTTCAGCAATAAAAAGAACAACGAAAAATAAAATAAAAAAAACAGAGAAAACAACAAAACATGCTGCAACAGAGTTCATTCATCTAACATGTCTCCCAATATCGCTCGGCGAGAAAAGTCTTGCTCAGAGCAGGACAGTGAAGTAGATGCGTGGAGTCCGTGGAGTTCTCCAGAGCTGCATATCGGTGAAGGAACAATCTCGAGTCTGTAAAGATGGTTTCGCAGGCAGTCGGTTGTCCAATTAGCCTCCATAATAGCAAAGACATCAATATCCCTCCCACACAGAGTCAGCAAAAGTTCTGCGCGCTTGGATGGAGACAGTCCACCGGCATTCCACTGTAGCACTCGAAGAGCAAAACATTCGAATTTTAAGAAAACACTGCCTTGTTGAACTTGACTCCTTTATCATACTCGATTGTGTTAAATACTGCCAATAGTTACAATAGTTACAATACTTTATTTGTGTATTGTAACCAGGGTGAGGCCAAAACAATTTCTGACTCCTTTTTATGACGACTCCTGACTCTTTTTATTCTCTGGGATCTCTACTAGTGGATCTAGAAGAATGCGTGAAATAAATTCAATCCATTTTATTGAAGACTTTTGCCAACAAAAACAACTTTTGTAATGCACAGCATTTTTAGCAACTTTAAAGGTACAGTACTTGCACTCAAAAAAATATATCTCTGCATTCTAATTTGCTCATAAACCATACATACATCTTACGCAAATAACAGCAACGAATAAAGAGGTACCCTTTATAATGGAATAGATCAGGGATGGGCAAACTACGGCCCGGCGGAAGATACTATCCGGCCCGCGGATAGAATTTTAATTTGCCGGTCCGAGGCAAATTAAAAATATATATATATTTATATAATATACATCCAGCTCCTTTTCTACTTTGATTAAATATTATTTTATTTCATTAAAAAAATTATTATTTTTAATATTGTTATTTTTATCTCATTTCCCGAGGTTAAATTCAATACCCTCAGTAAGTGAAGAGAAGATTAAGAACTATGAAGATAGCTTAAAAAAAAACTGCATTTTGAGTTTGAACGCAGATTTCAAGATTTCAGTGCCATTCAAACAGAATTGGATATTTTTACCATGCTTTCCAACGTAAATTGGGAAGCAGTGAGGTCACATTTGCAGGTTGAATGAATTGAGTTGCAATCTAAAAATCACCTCAGGCAGTTGTTTCTAAATATGCCAAAGTTAGAGTTTTACAAATAACTTTTAAAAATTCATTCATCTCATTAACACATTTAAATTGTAATATTTGTTGTATATTGTTTTTAAAATTTTAGAAAAATTTATCTTGGTCCGTCAAGCTTTTTTTTTTTTTTTTTTTTTTTTTTTTTTTTTTCGTTTTCTTGCCTACGACCGTAAAAGTTTGTCCATCCCTGGAATAGATTAAGAAATATAGGATTCCCTGAAATAGGGAAAGAAAATTGTATATCTTAATCACAAATGGGCTGAATTTGTAATCCTTTTTTTTTTTTTTTTTTTTTTTTCTTCATGTTTGTTTTAAAAATAGAATAGCTTCCATAAAATCTTCTTCCGTTGTAAATCATTTTTGATAAGCTTGGGTTTGGTTTGTCGCTCTACGGTCATCTTATGCTCACGAGGGCTAAACAGACCGGGACCTACAGTTTAAAGAAAATTCCGAACCACAGCAAACATCCATGGCAGCGCCGGGATTCGAACCCGAAACCATTATAAGCCTGGGAGTTGAGAAACTTATCGCTGGATTTCCTGATAGTCCATGTCTTTGCTACGAGTCGTGCTACACCATTGAATGGCCTCTTCGACATTTTATTTCGACATTCATTCCCGGAATTTTGGAAAAAATAAAAATTATTATTTCTATAAAAGCGTCTCCATTCTAACCTTTCAACTCTGATTGTGAATAAATTTGATTCCTTGGCAGAATATTTGTGTTATTTTTCCTCGCTTGGGACTGCTTTGCACGATCACTTCAGATTCATATTTCTATTATTCATTCTCTAATTATTAGAATTATATTTTCAATTCCTTCTATTAGCTCACACCCTCCCTATATATATCTTGTTCAAATTTTCAATCGTTCATCAAATACTTTTTATTCATCCACTCCTCAAGTTCAGATACGTCTCTTTTTGAACTTGTAGTGGATGGCACCTGATGTGAATACAGTTTTTGCCAAATATGAATTTAGTGATTAAATTTAATTCATTAATATTAGTTTTTTTTAAATATTTAAGTTGCATATCCATAGAGGGCGCCCGATAAACTTAAAAAAAATGAATGAAAATTATTGTAAAGGACTTTTCTGCAATAGAGTGAAAAAAAAAAGTAGGAATTGACTTTAAAAAATGTATTTTTATATTACTTGTTTTAATTCTTATTATTATGGCTGCCGTTTATCATTACATTTTTGTAATATAAAATTTTGAAATTACTTAATTTTGTAAGCTTCATGTTATACTTGACTTTGCGTAGGATTAAATTTAAAAAAAAAAAAAAATGTGATTTTTAAAAACGAATAAACTCCATCGAGAACTTTATAAAAATAGCAATCCTTTGCTTTTTCAAGACGGATTCGACTATCCAATTATGGAATAAGAAGTGAAAATTTCATTCAAAAAAGGATTTATACCAAAAAAAGAAGAAAAAAAAATTCTTTTGTAGTTTTTATTCGATATTTAAATGCAAGCTTATGAAGTGCGAACGGGTTCCCATTTTAATCTTATTTTTGTGAAACGTCTCGAGGGCTGTTCGCGACAGGGGGCGCTGCGATGGGGGTGGTGTGCATGCGGAGCACGTCGCCCGCGGGGCTGTTAGCGCCCTCGTTTCCTGCAGTAGGGCGCGCCCATACTAATGCGTCGGACCCCTAACCCACCCCGGCGCCCTTCTAAATCTCTTGCAATTTCAGCACAGACTTCCAGTTTCATTTTATCGTTTGCAGTTTACAAACCGTCCGTCCGGTCGCAGTAAATGAAGGGTCCACACAAGATAGCCCCCCTTGACACCGAATCGTCGACGAATAAATTAATAGTTCAAAAAACTAAACAAAAACACGCTTTTAGAGTGAATCAGTCTACAAAGTAAAAAAATAAATGAATAGTTTAAAAAACTATAAAAAAAACGCGCTTTTAGAGTGAATCCAACTAAAAAGTAAAAAATAATTGTTAACATAAGAATAAAATGACTGTTCTAAAAGCGTGGAGTGCTCGCTATCAATCGTTATAATTTTTCACACGTTTCATTCCGAAATGCAGAGTTGGTTAAAAATGTCATACAAAGCACCCCACGCTTTTAGAACAGTGACATTCATTTTCTCGTCAGTCATTTTATTCTTATGTTAACAATTATTTTTTATTTTTTGGTTTGATTAACTCTAAAAGCGGATCGTTTAAATCGGATCGCTTAAAGTAGGGCAAAATCGAGCCCAAAGAGTCCGTAACAAAGGAACAAACAAACGTACAGGTGAAACTAATAAAAGCGTATTAAAAAGCGGGAACTTTGGGTGCGCTCGGTTGACATCCAAACTGAATTAGCAACTCATTTCTTGACAATAATTAAAATCAGTGTAGGGTTGTAAGTTATGGGCCTGAATAGACGAGTGTCTGGCTCTCGGTACCCCAGGTTTCGGGTTCGAGTCCCGGCGTGCCGTGGATGTTTGTAGTGGTTCGGAATCCACTTTAAACAATAGGTCCCTGTCTAACGTGATCGTGGAGTGTTGCGGGGGTAGTATTACTCCGCGTCCGTGGCTTATCTTCAAGCTACACGCCAATAAGCAATACGACAATAATTACTGCTATAAGACAATAATTAAAATCAGTGTAGGGTTTTTTTTTTTTTCTACCATTGATAAAAAAAGTTTGGGAATTATAGGCCTGAATGGACGAGTGTCTGGCTCACGGTACCACATGTTTTGGGTTCGAGTCCCGGCGGTGCCATTGATGTTTGTAGTGGTTAGGAATCCACTTTAAAATGTAGGTCCCTGTCTAACGTGATCGTAGACTGTAGTGTTATACCGAGTCCGTAGTTTATCTTCAAGCTACACGGGCCCCTGAATGGCCGAGTGGCTAGTGCTCTAGCGCTCGTTACCACAGGTTTCGGGTTCGGGTCCCGGCTGTGCCATGAATGTTTATAGTGGTTCGGAAACCACTTTAAGCCGTAGGTCCCGGTCTCATCGGATCGTAGAGTGTTGCGGGGGCATTGTTACTCCGCGTCCGTGGCTTATCTTCAAGTTACACGCGCCCCCTGGGTAATGCAAAGTGAGTAACGTCCGCGCAGCGCTTGCCTTAAGGCATCCAAGACCAAGCTGTATACGTGTTTGCCAGCTGCATTAGAAAGACAATATATATATATATATATATATATATATATATATATATATATTGGTTTCCGGTACAGTGCGCAGGATTCTTCTTCGAGCCGGCCCCATGGGTGTCGGGACATACAGAAATTCCCCATGACGGCGCTGTTCGAATCCTGTAGCAATCGTTGGTTGCTATCATCTCTCGAGACCGATCTCAGGGTCGAACGGGGCGAGGTCTGGCCGAGAAGTTTTTTTTCCTTACACAGATGCGAGAACCTATAAATTGTGCATTTCGAATTCTTCGGCCCGTTTCTTACTCACTTCTGAAAGTTCTTTCCCTATTTAAAATTTCATGTTTTGATTCGGTTTGTCGCTCTGCGATCCTTTTGTGCACACTTTGGGCTCATTAGAACCGGGACCTGCAGTTTAACGTGGATTCCCATAGCTCTCACAAACATCCATGCCACCACCAGGATTCGAACCTGAAGCCTGGGGTACCAAAAGCCAGAGCGCTAGCAGAATGAGATGTGCAAAAGAAAAGAAAATCGTTTGCAATTCTGCAGTTTCCTTATTTTTCTTTTTAATTGCAGTATTCGAAAAAAATTTTACATAGTTATCTGCCATATGTGTCATTATTTTACTATAAAATATTTGACTATGTAGATTATAGAATCTAGTGCTCATTCCAAAACTTTTACACTTATTATTTTAATTGTTGCGTAACTGTTTTCACTCTAAAATAACTATAGTATATAAAATAACTACTTTAAATGTTGGACTATAACTATTTTGACACTAAAATATTGAATCACATTGAATCTTATGAATTTTGAAAAAAATTTCACAATTTGTACAAAACATACATTTTTTTTTTTATTTTTTATTTTTTATTATTTCTTGTGAAAGTATTTTGATTCTAAATATATCCCAATAGAATACCATAAAAATCGGATTTTTTTTAAAAAAACATTTGAATATTTTCCTCCAATTCTATAACTATTTCGACTCTAAGACGGATAACAATTATTTCACACAATGCAGTACAGGCTGCGGTATTTGGAGTTCCCAGGGTAAAAACCCACCGCATCATTTTTAAATTCATAATTGTGTTTGTTGCTTCTGATCCCACTTGGCTGGCCAAGCCCACGAGCCCATACGCACTCACGATTGAAGGGGAAGGAAGCAGCTTCTGTTGTGATGGAGCACCCGTAGGTAGAAGTCTGACTTTGGCTCCGTGACGCCCTTACAGTCATAGGAGACCGGGACCTACGGCTTAAAGTGGATTCCGAACCGCTACAAACATCCATGGCACCGCCGGTACTCGAACCCGAAACCTGTGGCACCGAGCGCTAGCCACTCGGCCATTCAGGTCCCAAAATTTGTGACTGCCAACTGCACGTGGTGTTCCCAGGTGGTCACCCACCCAAGTACTGACCGAGCCCAATGATGCTTGACTTCGGTGATATAACGAGAACCGGTATATTCAGCATGGTAAGGCCGTTGGCACATCATAATTATTAACGACCAAAAGTTTAATTTTAACAGAAAAAAGTCAAAGAGCACAAGCTCTGTGTAAAAACAAAAGGAGAGAAATTAATGTTAGAATACTTAAAAAAATTTTAAGCATAGTTAAGTCATAAAAAGCTATATTATTAAAAAGCTGTAAATATTAAAGCTATAAAATTAAGAGCTATAAAATATTAAATAAGATTTAAATATTTGAAATAAATTAAAGTGCAACCTATACTTGTAGCATTCCTTGAAAAGAGGTCAGGGGAGAAAAGGGCACAACAACGTGGAGGCTGTCTTGAATGTGTTTCAGCGAGTTTCGTGTTGTCCATCCCCCCCCGTTTATTTATTAATTTCCTACTATTAGATCACGCTCTCTATATATATCTTGTTCAAATTTTCAATCGTTCATAAAATACTTTTTATTCATCCACTCCAGTTCAAATGCATTTTTTTTTTTTTTTAACTTGCAGTGGATGGGACTTTATGTTAATACAGTTTTTTCAAATATTAATTCAATTTAATTAATTAATTTTAGGGTTGTTTTTTTTTTTTTTTTTTTTTTTTTTTTTTTTTTAGATTTAAGTTCAATTTGTATCTAATAATAGATAGCTCCAGATGTAATAGGAAAATGTTAACTTTATTTGTAAAGAACTTTTCTGCAATAGAGTGACGGGAAAAAAAGTAGGAATTGGCTTTAAAAAAAATTTTTTTCTTTTTATATTACTTTATATTATTATTATTATTATTTTTATTTTTTATTTTTATTTTTTTTTTTTTACCACCCCCGATTTTTGTTCTTTTTTTTTGTTCCAGACACACGAGAAAGGACGCATTTCTTCCACCCCGGGACGAATCACTTGTGAGGAGAGAAGAAACAGCAACGACGATTTGCCAGATTGACGGAGAGCCTTGGTTGCTTAGCAACCTCTATCTCCTGCTTTGTGAGTGAGGGAAATTTCTTAGGCTTTAAGCCCATGGATTAGATAGAAAAAAAAAGAGTAATATAAGTATATTATTAATTTATTTAAAAATTAATTATTCGAATTTTTTATTAATTAATAAAAAAATTATACATATATAATTTTTTTATGATAAATAAATGAACAATAGAAACAAACAAAAACGATTGGAGGGGAAATTGTGACTCAGTGGAGAAACCGCATGTTAATTCGGAACGGAATTCAAGATATCGGAACGTTAATGATTACTATTCAGAACAGCGCCAGGTCTTTTGCGATTTTTAAAATCAGAAATGTCGTAAACATAGTTGCTTAGATCATTCAAAACAGAATTATTAATATTTGGAATGGAATTATAATTTTTTTTTTTTGCAATTTCTTACACAAATTGTTTAAAACTTGGGAGGGAAAGAGCACGTCTGATATCCTCATTTCGGAAAAACCAAGGCGAATGTGTAATCATACGTAGGATTTTATTTTCAAGTCTTTGTATGATCTCGAAATTCGACGGAGCAGTAGATCCCCAAACAGGACTCGCCTATGCAAGTATCGGACGCAAGTAAGCAAGATAAATGAGCTTTTTTATTTTCCAAGGACATAGTAGAGTTCCTACAAATGAGTGGATGCAGTACACGAATGCATCTGTTAAATTTATCCCTAAGATAGTTAATGTGAGGAGCATAATTTAATTTACGATCTAAGATTACACCCAAATATTTAGTTCGTGCAGCCCAATGAATAGGATTATTATAAATTTCGATAGAAGGAGTATTAGAAAAAAAAAAAAAAAAAAAAAAAACGATTTCGAGGGCCCTTTTGTGCCAGAATCGTCTGCGAAACGCTGGCCACCTGCCGCACGGGGGGGGTGGAGTTTTTTCAGCCAATGGCGGAGAGCGGACGTGCTCATACTGCGGAGGACGGGACGGACGGGGGCGGGGTTTGATGTGCGCACGTGCTTCGAATTCGGAATCGTCTGCTTCTGTCGCCCCCCCCTTCCTACAGGCCGCGCGCACCCGAAGGTGTTTCCCGAAAGATCTGAATTTTCGGCCAAGAATTTAATTTCCCTCTTCCTCAAGAAGTTCGAATTGAAACGCGGTTTTTTCGTTTTTTTTTAACACGAAAGGAATGCACGTATTGAAAAAAAACAAAAGGGATTTCCATGTAATTCACGTAACTTTCCCACCAGATGGTTAAAAGAATCCGACCAAAATAATTTTAATTTTTTTGTAAAAATTTTTTGAGAAATGAGGTTGAAATGAAATGTTAAGGAAGCCATTCCACTGTATTGATCTTCCATGACACGACAGTGACAATGACTGCTTTGCTAAGAAAGCGTCGCGTCAATACTACTGCGTCCAAAAAGTAAGATCCATTTTCAATTTAAAATTCCCGGGGCTTATGAAATTTACAATTTTTTTTTCTTTTTTAGGTTGCTGGCACTGTCCTTGACATCTGAGTGAAATTTGACATCAAAATATACATGAGTGTTTTAGTTACGGTTGGCTTTGTGAGATGCTCAAACTGATTCCGGCGATTTTTGAGAGGTTTGAATTAGTTGAGCAATGAACTTGCATTCAATTTTGTTTGTGGAAACGTATAGAATAGTGCAGAAGGCTTTCGGTGAGCATTCCTATACCGGAAAGAAATGTTTGCAAGTTGTAAAAACAATTCAAAGAAGGCAGAGAACGCGTTGAAGACGAAGAGCCCTAGGGTCGACCCTCCACCTCAACCGACTCAGTTCATGTCCAAAAGAATTAAAGATTTGTGTTGTCGTCAATAGCACTGACACCACTCATACATGTTTTCTTTCACAAGCGGACTGTATCACACTCACACAATAAGTAATCACAATGAAAACTTAACAACGATTTATTTACATGACAGTCACAGCCACTCGCAGCCGTGATGTTCACTCTTGCCTCTCTGGCATTACACTGAAGACTCACACTTATGCGCTCGCAGGCGCATGCGTACACACACTTTTTTCGCCGCTAGGGGTATCCTTGCGCGTTGGCGCGAACATACCGCCCGGCGTTGACATGTTCACATTCAACTCTTTAAGAATTCAAATTTTCACAAAATTCTCAAATTATTCACTTATACACTGATCACACAAAAATATACAATAAAAAAAAATATATTTTCCTAAAAATATTCACATAATAAGCAGATCACAAAAAATACACAATAAAAAAAATACATTTTTCTAAAAATATTCACACAATAAGCAGATAACAAACAAAATACACAATAAAAATTAATTTTCCTCATTAACACTAGGCAAAGGTACGATATTAACTACTGGCCTTTTATATGTGCCATTTTTATCTTTTAAAGTAACCACTCTTGTTACTTTATCTTCACCTGGATGAATTTTGATAATTCTGGCCAAATTCCACTTTAAAGGACAATAATTATCAGGATTTTTAATTAACACCAAATCACCTTCTTTTATATCTGCTTTACCCTTAGACCATTTAGGTCTATTGAACAGCTTATTTAAATACTCCGATGACCACTTTTTCCAAAGATGTTGAGTCATTTTTTTAACCAATTGCCAACGGCTCAATCTATTCATTGGAGTTTCATTAAAATTAGGTTCAGGCAATGTAACTAAAGATGAACCAATTAAAAAATGTGCAGGAGTTAATGCTTCCACATCATTTGGATCACTTGAAAGTGGACAAAGAGGTCTAGAATTAAGAACTGCCTCAATTTGAACAATAAGAGTTAAAAACTCTTCATAGCTTAAAATTGTTTTCCCTACAATACGTTTCAAATGGTATTTAAGAGATTTGACACTAGATTCCCATAGTCCTCCAAAGTGTGGAGTAGCAGGGGGATTAAAGAACCACTTAATACCTTCATTAGCCATATAATTCTCAATTTCTTCTGCACTCTTAAACTTAAATAAAGATTTGAGAAACACTTTTAATTCTCTATTGGCACCAACAAAATTTCGACCATTGTCACTATACACTTCTGCAGGCTTACCTCTTCTAGCTATAAATCTTTTAAGGCTTGCTAAAAATGCTGCAGTAGTTAAATCATTTACAATTTCAAAATGTAAGCATTTTGTAGAGAAACATACATATATACACACAAATATCTTTTTTACCTGTTTACTTCGTCCAGTGAAATTTTTGATTTCAAATGGACGAAGTAAACAGGTAAAAAAGTCCACACCTACCCGATTAAAGACACGAGTAGGAGTCACTCTGGCAGCTGGTAGTTGTCCCATAATTTGATTGGAACCTTTTGAATTTATTTTTTTACAAATTATGCAATTAAAAATTATCTTTCGAACAGTATTTCTACCTCTTACAATCCAAAATCTATTTCTTATCAAAGATAGGGTTGTTTCAGCACCTGCATGAAAATATAAAGAATGATAATGATTAATAACAGTAAACGTAAAATTATGTTTAGCAGGAATATTTAGTGGACATTTTTGATTATAGAGTAAGTTGGAGTTCTTGAGTCTTCCACCCACTCTTAATAATCCATCATCATCTAGAAAGGGACACAAATTTAACAATTCACTATTGTTCGGGATAGAAGTACCTTTCTCTAAGCTTTGAAGTTCTTTTATGAAGGCAGTTCTCTGAATGTTTTTAACAATACATACTAATGATTGTGAAAGTTCACTAGTTGTCAAAGTACCAGAAGTTCGATTTAATGGATTTCTTGTATTGTTGACAAATCTTTTGCACCAGGCGACGATTCTCTTGAGTTTTGTAAATGAAGAACAGTTATTAATAACATCTAAAGGCTCCACAATATGAGTCACGGCACACACTTGATTTGCTGTTGACAGCTTCAGCTCACTCGAAATCATATCCTCGTCCTTTGATGTAAGATCTCCATCCACAAGCCGCACCGGAACTCCAGGATACTCGTTGTTCACTAAAAATGGTGGTCCACTCCACCATAACTCATTCTCTTGGAGTTTATCTGCATGTAGACCACGGGAAATGATGTCGGCACTGTTCATTTCAGACGGCACAAAATTCCAGTCTTTGACATTTGTAAATTGCTGTATTTTTGATACGCGATTAGACACAAATGTTTTTAAGTAACACGGTTCTTTCATTATCCAGGCCAGGATAATTTTGGAATCTGTCCAAAACACGGTTCGAGACACATCAATCTTTAGAGATGTTTTCACTTTGTGCACTAATTTGGATAGCAGCACGGCAGCACAGAGCTCCAATCGAGGAATTGAAATAGTTTTGATCGGGGCAACTCGAGATTTGCTTGCAATTAGTTTCACAAACACTTTCCCAGAAGCACTGCAAGATTTTAAATAAACCACTGCTCCATAGGCAACTTCACTAGCATCTGAGAAGCCATGAAGTTCGATGCATATCGGTTCACTGATACATATGCATCTTGGAATTTTAATGTTGTTGATAGTTGTTAAAGCTATAAGAAATTCCTGCCATTCCTCAAGTTCTTTTTTAGGCAAATTATCATTCCAGTCCAGTTTGATTAGCCACAGTTTTTGCAAGAAAATTTTTGCCTTTGTCACAATTGGGCCAAGTAAACCCAAAGGATCAAAAATCTTTGCTACGGTTGATAACACTGCACGCTTTGTAAACGAATTACCACAGTCTACTTTCACTTTGAAGGAAAAACAATCTTTGTTAGGTTGCCATATTATTCCTAATGTTTTTATTTCCTCTGGAGAAAAGGAGTAATCAGCCTCGTCACTCTCCGTCAGAAAATTTCCACTGCTGCACCACTGATGTAACTGCATTCCACTTCTGTTCAGAATTTCTGTTAACTCTTTAGTAAGTCTGAGAGCTTCCGTTACAGTATTTGCGCCGGAAAGGACATCGTCCATATAAAAGTCCTCTGCCAATATAGGTGCCGATATCGGAAAGTTATCTTTCTCATCTATTGCTAATTGCTTAAGTGTACGCATAGCTAAAAAGGAGCACTAACTGTTCCGTATGTGACAGTTGCGAGTTCGTATTCTTTAACTGGCTCATTAATTCCGTCTTTCCACAAAATACGCTGCAATTTTCTTTGACTGGGGCAAATGTTTATGGTTCTATACATTTTTTTAATATCGGCCGAAAACGAATAAATGTGCTTACGAAATCTTGTAACCATAATTGAGAAAAGGTCATCTTGTATTACCCCTCCGTTATATTGTAAAGAATTAAGCGAATTTCCTTCTGTTGTAAGGGAAGACGCGTTAAACACGACACGAAGTTTTGTTTTTAATTTGTCGGGACGATATACACCTAAGTGGGGTATATAATAAGTACCCTCAGTTTCTTCACTTTCTTTAATTTGATTCATGTGACCCATTTCTTCATATTCACATAAAAAATCTTTATATAACAATAAATAGTCAGGATCTTTCACTAATCGCCTCCATAAGGAATCTAACCTTTTTAGCGCAATATCTCTAGATTTTCCCAAACACTTAGGATCTTCTTTAAGGGGCATTTTAACTACATATTTCCCTTCTATATCTCTATAAAAATTATTTTTGTAATGCTCTTCACATATCCGAGTTTCATTATTAGGAGGAATGTCCATTTCTATGTTTTCTATTTCCCAGAAAGATTTAACAGTTTTATCTAACTGCTCATAATTATCTCTAATTAATCCACAATGAATATTCTCACTTAAATCACAAGGAACACTCCCAGAAACAACATATCCGAAACACGAATTTTGTAAAACTAAGTTAGATTCAGGGGGATATATTTGTCCTGATCTCAAAAGGCTATAAAAAATCTCTGCGCCTAATAAAATATCAATTCTTCCTGGAATGTTAAATTGTGGATCCGCTAACTCAATATTACTTAAATCATACATATTAAGTTTTAAAATTTTACTAGGAGTTACATTAGTAATTCGGGGAACAACTAAAAATTTCAACTCTCTTTCGTAGCTATTTGAATTATTTTTTAATTTAGCAGTAACTTGATTTTTAATATTTAAAGACGCGTCATTTAAACCCGATACTACTAGATTAGTTTTTTCTTTCTTTAAATTAAGTCGATCAGCACATTCTCTAGTTATAAAACAGGCCATTGAACCTTGATCTAAGAGTGCTCTTACTTCTAATGAATTTCCTGAATTATTATCTAAATAACATTTAGCTGTGCTCAATAGAACCGTTTTGGTTCCACTTGGTATAAAGCTCGTAGCTGCAAATAATTTATTACTATTTGGAGAAGTGCTTTCACTGGCTGGTAAAAACTCTTGAGCTGGGGGGAAACGGGGTATTGGAACCGATTTCATTACGTTCTTTCTGATATGACTCATCGCGATTCTCTGCGCTTTTGCGAGGGTAGTGTAAACTTTTATGGTGTTTACGTTTACAAAAACAAGATACTTTCGCTTTGCATTTAGACACTGAACAATTAATCTGTAAACAATTAAAACACATATGGTTTTGTTTAACAAGTTCAACTCTCTCATTCACTGACATTTTTAAATAATTTGGACAATTAGAAATATGATGACTTTTAGCACATAAAATACAATTTGAATTTTTTAAGCCTGAAACAAACACTTTTGACACAATTTTAGAATTTCTAAAATTAGTTTTACTTTTTTGAAAGTTACTTGTGCCTTCGTAAATTGACTTTCCGCGCGATGCAACATAAATATCACACTCTTCAGCTAATTTTACTGGGGGAAACCAACTATCTGCTTGCCGTATACCTATGTGAGATGCGATTTCTCTATCCAAAGTTTGAAATAACTTATCAGAAACTATTAATTGTTTTAAGGTTTCATAATCCGACACTTTTCTTAATTTTAAATAGTATTCAAAATTAGTACTTAAGCGCGACGCAAACTGCACATACGATTCATTTAAGCGCTCAGCTTTTCTAAAATTTTCTAAGCATGCTTGTGGTGAAGGCTCATACTCTCGCAACACAACTGACTTAATTGTCTCATAGTTTTTTATATCTTCACCACTTAAATAAGTTATTATATTAGAAGCTTTTTCTCCTAATAAATTTAACAGGATCTCAGCTTTATATATCTCAGGTACTTCTTTAATACTAAATGCGCGTTCTAAAGAATTAAAGAAAAAACTCCACCCTTCCGGTCGAGTGGGAATTCTGACAGTTAAAGTTCGAACACTTTTTATTACTTGATCAATAGTATCTGGTTTGGCTTCACCTTCACACACTTCTGATTTACTTTAATTTTTAATTTTTGCGAGTTCTAATTCATTTTTAACTCGCTCTAATTTTATTTTTTCCAGATCTATTTGCCGTTGCTCCTCATTTTTACGATTGTCAATAATCGTGTTGGCAATGTCTTTAACCATGTCTGGTCTATATTTAAACACATCACTTTGTTCAATTGCATCATATAAATCTGAAATTGTTAATTTTTCAGATACTATCAAATTTATTTCTGTGGCAATGAGCCGCAAATCTTCTTTTTTGGCATCTTTAAACATGTTTCCACAAAATATTAAATATATGGATTTAAAAGTTTTTTCCACTTACTTCTTTCACAAAGCTTTTCTCTTGACTTATGTTATCCACAGGTTTGAGCCACTCTCCGGCTCTGCTAGGATCAAAATGTTGTCGTCAATAGCACTGACACCACTCATACATGTTTTCTTTCACAAGCGGATTGTATCACACTCACACAATAAGTAATCACAATGAAAACTTAACAACGATTTATTTACATGACAGTCACAGCCACTCGCAGCCGTGATGTTCACTCTTGCCTCTCTGGCATTACACTGAAGACTCACACTTATGCGCTCGCAGGCGCATGCGTACACACACTTTTTTCGCCGCTAGGGGTATCCTTGCGCGTTGGCGCGAACAATTTGATTCTTGCAAATCGTCGATTTACAATTAGAGACCTTGCTGATGATGTTCGAATTTCAAGAGTATCGATATATTCCATTTTGGGCCTCAAATGCGTCCAATCTCGATGGGTACCGAAAACACTGAATGCGCCAGCTCACACTGCATTGATTGTTCGTGACTTTTTCGCTACAAATGAAACCCATATCGTTCCACAACCACCGTATTCACACCGTGCGACTTCTAGCTATTCCCTAAACTCAAAAGACCACTCTAGGGACACCGTTTCGAGTCGATTGAAGAGATACAACGTGAATCGGTGCGCGCTTTGAAGGCCATCCCTGACGATGACTTTTTTAGCATGCATTGAGAATTGGAAAAAAAGTTGGCACGAGTGCATTGTGTCCGGAGGGGATTACTTGGAAGGCGATGAAATAAATTTGGAAGAATAAATAAAGAGTTTTTGAGAAAAAAAAATAATTGATCTTACTTTCTGGGCACAGTAGTGTGCTTTTTTTGCAATCATCCTTTTGTCTTTCAAGTGAGTTCAAATGCGACACTTTAAAGTTATGTTATTAAAAAACTGTTTTGATAGGTATACCTAATTGTTTTTGACTTTTCATCATTCGTGTAGCAAATTGAATACAAAAATCCACCGTACTCCGGAGCCACATTTAAGCAGGAGCAAGGGACTGTGTTTGCCCACCACTGAATGAAATGAATCAATACCCAAATGCACGAGCAGCTTTGCTTCTGTGCTGACATCCGCTCGCGCACTCAGAACCAGCATTCAAGATATTCCGAAATGCAATTTTCTTAATCAAAGAATTTATGGACTGACATCTTCAAATTGAATGAATCGAATCAATTCCACCAAGACTAACTGCAACTTACTTCTATGAATGCCCCTTAATGACTTACAGGTCATACGAAGAATTGCTACTGGAACGTTATTAAGTTATTTTTGTTAATAAATTAGTAATGTATATTATTAATATCCATGGGGGCTTAAAGCTTAATTCTCATTCACAAAGCAGGAGATAGAGGTTGCTAGGCAATCAAGGCGGCATTGTCTAACAAAATTGAATCATTTAATCTATTCTTAGAAGTATTCGTATTCGGATAGGAAGAGATGAACTCAGGATATCTAACTGTAAATTCATCAGATATTATTTCTAATTTTGTACAGACGATCTTTAAAACCGGTTTTATTCCAGTGATTGTGCTTTTCAAATTAGAATTCCATTTCAGGTGCTGTATGAAGATCTGCCAAAGATGGCTCATTTAAATGAAGACATTCACACCCCAGACGATTGTTTTCATTTCACATTTGCATTCACATATATTTCTTGTTTGTGTATCAAATTAGTATTTCTAAGGCTTATTAGGCTAGCTAACTCTTATTAATTTTTGTTTTTTAGTTAATTCGTAATTTTTAACTTCTCATCTTGTTGTATTTTTAATTAAATAATCTTTCTATAAACCTTAAATAGCTCTGGTCTTAACTTTAATTTTAATTACTTTAATTCTTAATTTTGTAATTTTATTATTTGTTAAAAGAAAGAAAAAAAAAACCTTTGGCAATAAAATATGTTTTGAATTTTCGTGGCGCCATCTATCTGTAACCACAAGATTTATTTGTTATTTTCTTTTGAAGTGGTGTATTTGTTGTTTGCTTTGATTCCTTTGTAACACTTTTATAACATGTTTTATTTTATTAACTTGATGAGTGCAAATATTTCAACTAACTTGAAGATCTTCTTAAAACCACATTGGAACTCCGTTTCCCCTTGGTTTCTTAATGTGAATGCCTTGAATTGACTGATTGAGTTGCAAACAAAGTAAGAGTTGGCAAAGTGTTCGGCATATTGTTTTTAGATTTCAGTGTAACTTTGGTTGAATTTAAAAAGAACTAAAATAAAATTTATTCATTTTTATTAAATTAAAAAGAATTTTTTTAATTTTTGCGATCGATGCAATACAAAAATCAGGTCTTTATTATTTTTGTTAATCTTTTACAAACTCACAATTAGAGGTTAGTTAACTTTTAAATTCACTTTTTCATAAAATAGAACTTGAATGAGTAAATTTTAAAAATATTTTAGATTGCATTTTAATCCCATAAATGTTTTCAATGTATAATTTCATTCATGAAAAAAAAAAATTAATCTTTTTATTCTGGTACAAACAACTCTTGAAACGGTTCAGTATTTTAAAGTAAGATACAGACATTGAAAAAAGTTGAATCGGAAAACTTACACTATTTGACAAATTTAAGCATCGATATCAAAACGAAATTTTTAAAATTATTTTTACATAATTGAAAGATAATGTGAAGAAATGACAACAAGTAGGACTTGACCACCGACAGATTTATCTTTCTGAGAAACATCATTATTTTACAATGCAATCAATTGAACTGAGAAATTTGATTGCATTTGTTAATCTTCATTTAATGAATGGATGTGAAAAAAAGTTAGTTCATTTGAATAGATTCGTGAAGAATTGATAGGTTTCGGTGCCGGAGTGAAATAATAATAATAATAATAATACAAGTTGCCGCTGTGGAATGATTTGAATATTAAAAATGGTCGACTACACGATGAGATCTACGGATTTTTTAAAAAAATAGTTTCATGCGACTGTATAGATGTATTGTAAGTTTAGGTACTTACGTATTAACGATACCTTGGTGACAGTTGCGCTAATAAAGAGCACACGCGCCACCCGCAGCTACAGATTTGGCGGTTTTTAAGTGGCGCCAATCTACACTTAAAATTTTTGTTCCAAATAATAAAATATATAAAAAACCATTTTACATTTAACATGAATATCTTTCAATATATATATATATATATATATATATATATATATATATATATATATATATATATATATATATATAAAGTGTCTGTCATTTATACACGCTAACTTAAGATTCACCTTTGGAATGTTGATATGCACTTTTTGGAAAAAAGCAGCACAAGGTCTGTTTGACTTGTTTGTACTTGGTCCACAGAAGACGATATAAACTTTTCAAACTTACGTTTACCAAAATAAAGTTTCATGTCATGGGAGTTGGGACATTTTCGTTGTTTTTTTTTAAATATTTCGCTCCTGAAAAAATAAAATTGCACCTTGTTCTGTTTCTGGCAAATCCCAAATGCGCATTTTCGTAGCACTAAAAATTGGCGTCAAAACTCAGCAAATCTGCAGCTGTTAGATTGTCGCCACTTAAAAACCGCCAAGTCTGTCGCCAAGGTATCGTTAATACGTAAGTACCTAAGTTTATTTTAACGCAATCTTAATAATAAGTTGAATTCCAGATTTATCCAGCTTAGAGGAATTTTTGATTTTATAATTCTAATGCATTGAATCTGAATTAAATATGAATTCTAATTGATCTGTTTAATTACATTGATAAATTTTGATTAGTATTGAGATTATGAAATTTTTAATTGAATGTATAGGTATAAAATAGGAAGTTATGTTATTTTGATGGCATGCGATTTAATTCTGAATGATATCTCTCCTATAAGTGAAAACAGTACTAAGTAATAGAGTTTTAATATATTATTTCGAAAGCACTTCAATATTTCAATTCGAAATAGGCTTTTGTAAGAAGTTTCATCGATAGATGACGCCACCACCGAACGTGAGAATGGAAGGATTGTTACAAAGATTCTATTTCGTCAAAAAACCACGAATGTAGAGAAAAATATATTAAATAAATATTCTTTTTAATAGAATCAATGGACTAAAAGACAGCTATTTAAATTCAAATTTTTTTTTTTTTTTTTTTTTTTTTTTTTTTTTTTTTTACTTATTATTGTCTATATTTCACTTGTTTAAATATCCAACAATTTTTGTGCTAAACGATATATATTTTAGTTCTATTTTAAAATTATAAAACCGAAAGTCTTTTCTAAACAGAAGCGCATTATTTATTGCTAAAATCTGTCTTTAAAACACAATAATTTCTAAATTAAATTTTTCATTTATAATATCTTTCAATCATGGATTAAAAAATGTGTGACTTAATTCTAATTATAAGTTCTAATAATTTATTCTTATATATAATGAAAAGCTACGATATTTTTGAAACATTTATGTATGATCCATACTTATAATATGATTTGGTAAAATAAAATAGCTTAAAAGGTTTGAATTTTTATCATGTATAATAATCTATTTATTGACCTTCGTATACCTTTATTTTATTCCAAAAATACTGTATAATTTAACACCTCATTAATCATCAGTTTTCATTATCATTTTGTTTTAACATGAATAATCCATATATAATATTTACAAAAATCTCACGAAGTGATAATTTTAGTTTTTCTGAATTAAAAAAAAAAAAAAAAAAAAAAAGCATGTTAGGTACATCGAATCCTTTTGAATCGTTGACAAAATGTATTAATTTGAAATATCAACAAACAATCACATACTTGGAAGTGAAAAGACAAACTCTTATTTTCGGACATTTTTTTTTTTCTTCTTTCTAATGCAGCCGGCAAACACTTAGACAACTTGCTCTTGGATGCCTTAAGGCAAGCCCTGCACAGACGTTACTCATTTTGCATTACCCAGGGGGCGCGTGTCATTTGAAGATAAGCCACGAACGCGGAGCAATTTTCGAACATTTTCCAGGCTATTTTTATAATAAATATATTGAACAATTAATACAATAAGCATTAATATAAAGCGTAATTAAGAATTACGTGGAGTAACACTACCTCCGCCACGCTCTACGATCCTGTTAGACCGAGACCTACAGTTTAAAGTGGATTCAGTACAAACATCCATGACGCCGCTGGGATTCGAATCCTGTGTTAAAATATTAGCTGATTAATAAAACATTTTATTTTTTGTTAGCTAATTAATCAAGCGTTTTTTTATGAAGTTTTAATAACGCGCATTTAAATGCTATGAGTAATTAATGCAACCTGTATTCAGTTCTTAAGAACTTTGATCTGCATCTCGGTTATCAATAAATTTTTGTATGCAAGTAAAAAAGATATGTGTCTACAAAAATACACTGTGAAAAGAATCAAAATTATTTATTTTCATTTAAAAAGCATATTCCTAACTATTCAAAGAATAATAATTATTCGTAATTTTCATGTTCTTACATTTCTGTTCATCTCAAAAATATTTTCATTATTTTCTCCTTAACTTTTTTCAATTATGGAAGTCCACACTCTTAAACCTTTGTTTTTATGTGATAGACTTAAAAATGACTCATAAAAAAAACTATCTATTAATTTTTGACAGTAACCACAATAGATTTCATTTTCTGTTGTAGTTATTATAATGTCCTGTGTAAACTATTTGTCATTGTGAATGACAATAGATGGCGCCACGACCAAGAGGCTCTGCCATAACTCCTCCTCCTGTAACTCCATATAAGGCGAATGTTTATACGGGGATGAAAAATGTAACAGCAAGAGCAGAAGAAGGAACGCGAGTGTGGTTGGCGGGCAGTTGCTAAAAATACGTATTGTTGGAATGTGAATAAATACTTTATATATCAACTGAAAGTGTGCTTATTTATGAGAACGGAAAAAGGAGACAACACCTGTATACTTATTATTGTCTTAAATGAAATAATAATGCAAACTTCTCGGAATTTCCTTTAAACATAGACTATTTACTAATTTAAACTTTGGAGGATTCTCTTAAAAAGGAATAAAAAATCAAATAAAAGTTAATTAAAATTAATCCTATAATGTAAACATCCTGTCTGTGGGGATGTCTGCTGAGATGACGGGAGAAAGAGAACAGAATGTAAGGCAGAGAGTTGAATAAGGTTTTCCTATTTCTGTTTCGACACATGTTATTAATTTGTTAAAGAAATAATTTACGGATAAAGAGAGAGGTCGTGTGGTCAGTTCCATCCACTAGTGTGATGGCTGCCTGAATGAAGGATGAGCATGCCCGCCTACTATGAGCAATCAGAGTTCTGATTGGAGACTGTTTGTAAGCATTTCTGCTGAGTAATCTGTATTGAAATAATTATTGGTGACTTGATGGGTTGGCGAATGGTGAGCAGTGACTTGTGGTCGAGGCCTTTGCCAATTGTAAGAAAAATTAAATAAATCAGAGAAGGAATAAAAGTTCTAACATTAGAGAACAAAAAACTGCAATTAAGACAGAAAGTCAAAGTGACAATAGAAGAGTAAAAACAGCAGAGAGAATAAAATAAAATAAAAGTCATCCCATAAGCAAAAATATTAAAAAATAACGAGGAGCGAGAAGAGCAACAGCGAAACTGAAATAGAAAACCGCAGACCCGTGAAAAACAGCGAATGCCCACGGAGAGGGAAGATAGAGCGCGCGTGGACCATCGGAATACGGTAGGCGAAACAGTCGAGACCACAAACGAGGAAATTAGTATCTGTTAGTGCTAATAGAGTAGAGCGCGGTTTCTTGCGATTGCTGTTTAGAGTGATGTCATGGTAGTGTATTTTTAAATCATTTAGATCAAGGGTCTCCAAACTTTTTCGGTCGCGGGCCAAAAATTGAAAAAAAAAAGTTTGCGGGCCAATTACAATTTAAATATGTTAATGAGATGAATGAAATTGCGATTTCATTTCTAAAAGTTCCTTCTAGTGAGGTTCGAAGGGAGATGGACTGATACTAAGGAACGAGGCTCAATGCTCATCTGTCAGTCTACGTCTGAAATAGTTCTTTCTAAGGTTAATAGTTGAAAACACTCGTTCACATATATAAGATGAAGCCAACATAACATTGATTTTCTCGGCGTGAGATATTAAATTTGGGAAACCTACTTTCGATCATGATTTGTAAAACTCTAACTTTGGCATATTTAGAAACAACTGCCTGAGATGATTGTTAGAATGTAACTCAATTCATTCATCCTGCCAATCTGAGCTCACTACTTCACAATTTACGTTGAAAGGCATGGTAAAAATATCCAAATAGAGAAAGTAAGAGATCAGCAGTCCTGTGAAAAAAGGAAGAAAAAAATAATGTTTAATCAAAGTAGAAAAGGAGATGGATATATAATGTATAAATATATATTTCTTTCAATTTGCCTCGGACTGGCAAATTGAAATTCTATCCGCGGGGCGGATAGAATCTTCCGGCGTGCCGGATTTGACCCGCGGGCCGTAGTTTGGAGACCCCTGCTTTAGATTATTCAAATAATGGAAGGAAAGGCGCAAACTAGCGTGGCGTCATCTGAAAGGAGAAATCTGTTTCTCGCCAAAACATCAATTAACATATTAAATCTGTGAAACGCGTTTAATTTTTCGTATATTTTGTTTCACACGAAATACTTGTACGTGTGATAATTCTAAATTATTAAAACTCATAGTTAATTATTTTGGCGGAGAATTGTAAAAGCACGTGTTTTAAATAGGGTGACAATTTTTTGAAAGGTGTCTTAAATTCAAAATTTTGTAAAATTATTAAGAAATTTGCATTTTTTCAAAATTTATGATTTTTTTTTTAACCCGTGTAAAGTAAACTTCTTGTTGTGAAGGATTTTCTAAAGAATATCCAAAATATCTTAATTTCGTTGTCGCTATTGTAATATTCTTTACATGTTTCTCAGTTCCAAAATTGAATCCATAAATTGACAAATAAAATCGAATAGGTGTTTTCTTCCAAATTTCACGCATACGCTATATGTTATGCAATAAAACAAATCTTTGAAAATGGGCTTAAAAACGGATTTAGCTAGTAGTGTTACAGCCCAATTTGAAAAGTCATTGCAATATTTTTAAATAGGAATCTGAATTCGTAACACCTTTCAGTGCTCTTTCCTTGATCAAGCCTACGAATTCGTAACATCAGAAATTCGACGGGTGAAGTATGTAAACTATTTGTTATTATAAAAGACAACAGATGGCGCCACGAACAAGAGCTGTAACTCCGTATAAGGCTGTTGTCTTGTACGGGGATTCCAATGTAAGAGTAAGGGCAGAAAAGAGACGCGACTGAGTTGCTAATGGCGGGTGGTGGTTCGATTAAGTAAATAAAATTCATATATATATATATATATCAATATTATATATCAAATATTATATATACCAATAATATATATAATCATATATATATATATCAACTGAAAGTTGCGTCAATTAATGAAAAAAGAAAAAGAAGATAACTCGTATATTCAGATTGATATTACTACACTCAAGAGCCAAAACATTATGACCACCCCTACATTTTACAATAAACTCGCCTGGATGACGTGGAAGGCACGTGATCAGGTGGAATAGGTATTCAACTGGTATTAAGTGGTGGTATTAATTCAAGCCAAGGCGGGTTGAAGCTGTGTTGCGTGCCAAAGGTGGGCACAATGTTTTGGCTCTTGAGTGTATTTTACTGTCGCATTTATGTCAGATTAGCACAATAAAGATAAGATTAGCACCAGCCAATTATTTGCGATAAATGCTAACTCAGAAATAGTGGAGGTGTTTCTGAAAGGTGGTTCCACCAACGAAATGCTGATTTACAAAAGTGGGGGCTCATATTTCATTTCTCATAATTCTCTTCTGCTAATTAGCTGTTGTGTCATTTTCATTTCATACGAATTGAATTTTGATCTCTCATATTATTGTCATATTATGTATTCAAGAAGTTTTCCCGTTGGCATTGCCATATTATAGATTGAAGAAGTGGGGGGGTAGTGTTACTTCGCGTCCGTAGCCTAGCATCAATCTACACTCATGACGTCCCTGCGAGGTCAGAATTTCCCAATAAAAAAAAATCGAAAACACAAAATACCATTAATAGCGTATTTAAACAATATGTTTTTTTATATTGTAATTATTTAATTAATTTCTAAATGAAATATTATTGATTTGACTTAAATATTTTACAATTAAAGATTAATTTTTTATTTTTCAGCAATTGCTTTTCTATTACATAGTATAATAATTTTTTTATTTGTAGAAGATGCATTATTCTCCAAAGTTTAAAACTTGTTTAGTTCTAATTTTGCATCGGTTTGATTGCAGTCTCTAAGTCCAAATCTAACGGATTAAAAAAAAAATAAAAACACGGACTTCGTTCACCTTCTTTTTCCAGTCAAACTTAGCGTAATGACGTATTCAAACTCTGGCAGCCTCATTAAGTCCTATTGTAAACAACTCTTTGTTTATCTCATCTTCCAAGGTTACGAATCATAAAAAACGGAGTATCTGGCTAATATATCATATAAAAATTTTAATATAAAAATTTATATATATATATATATATATAAAATTTTGATGTAATGAATCTGTGGCTAATGGCTGCGTTTTGGAAGTCCGCAACCGAACCCGACTCGGGTCCCTTTTCCTGAAATAACGCGCGGGTTTTAGTGGTATAACTTTGATCTGTGCATGTTTAATGTTTCGATGCGAAAGGGTGTTTCTCTTTTAATGCTGAGAAATCCCAATGGCAGTGGCATCTGGATACGCGTTTTTATTCATTCCCAATCCTAGGATGTGTGCGAAACACATTTCTTCCGTAAGATCCTTTAGTGTGCAAACATTGCATGGATCCTTTGCTGCTGTCCTATTGTACATCGATGAGGCTGTCCTGTTGCTATTATGTAGTTTGTCCTGCTGGTATTGTAAAGAACGTGTCCTGTTGTTATTGTTATATTATATATTGATGAGGCTATCTTGGTATTGTCATGTTATGTATTCAAGAAGTTTTCCTGTTGGCATTGCCATATTATATATTGAAGAAGGGGGTAGTGTTACTTCGCGTCCGTAGCCTAGCATCAATCTACACTCAAGAGCCAAAACATTATGAACACCCCTACAATTTGCAATGAACTGGCCTGGATGACGTGGAAGGCACGTGATCAGGTAGAAGTGGTATTTAACTGCTGCTGGAGAGTCTGAAGAATCATTCTTTCACTTACTTCTGTGTGTGATGGGAAGGGCTGCGGATCTAAGCGACTTTGATAGAGGGCAGATTGTAATGGCTCGAAGGCTCGGAACAAGTATTTCCGAAACTGCACGACTCGTGGGTTGTTCGCGATCTACAGTTGTTAGTACTTATGCAAAGTGGATTAATGACGGTGAAACCAGCAGTAGACGACATGGTGTCGGACGTCCACACGCTATCGAAGAAAAAGGTCGTCGTCTCCGACGACCTTTTTCTTTGATAGCGTGTGGACAAAGGTCGTCGGAGACTGTCTCGCATGGTGAAACAAAACCGGAGCCAGACAGTGGCTCAGCTGACAGCCCAATACAATGCAGGGCCAAGTAGAATAGTATCGGAGCATACTGTTCAGCGGACACTGTTGGATATGGGGCTACGCAGCAAACGTCCCACTCGTGTACCTTTGCTGACTAAGCGTCATCGCCAACTGCACCTGCGCTGGTCCCGGGAACATCGTGACTGGTCCATGGATCAGTGGGAGAGAGTTGCCTGGTCAGATGAATCACGGTTTGTCATTCATCACGCCGATGGCCGTGTCAGGATACGCCGTCTTCCAGGCGAACAGTTGCTCCCTCAATGTACAGTAGGTCATACACAGGCCGGTGGTGACGGTATTATGCTTTGGCGGACGTTCTCTTGGGTGTCTCTGGGACCCGTGGTTGTGGTAGAGCAGACCATGAATGCTACATCTGAACATCATTGCGGACCAGTTGCACCCTTACATGGCCTCTGTTTTTTCTGCTAGAAATGGAATGTTCCAACAGGACAACGCCCCTTGTCACAAGGCTAAAATTGTGTTGGAATGGTTCCAGGAACATGATGCTGAATTCCAGTTAATGTCCTGGCTGCCTAACTTACCGGATCTCAATCCGATAGAACACATTTGGGATGTCCTGGGACGGCAGCTCAGAGTTCAAAGACCAGCAATTCTCAATATCTCGGATTTGCGTGACAGTTGCATAAACATCTGGTATAATCTGTCTCCGGACATCTACCAAGGACTTGTGGCATCCATGCCATGGCGAGTTGAAGCTGTGTTGCGCGCCAAAGGTGGGCCAACTCGTTATTCACAGGTGGTCATAATGTTTTGGCTCTTGAGTGTATACGCATCCCCTAGTTGTGCTCAATGAGTAATAGCGGTGCAGCCCTTGCTTATGGCAGAACTGCCTCTGTATTGCCAGTTGCATAAGAACAACATCAACATAATTTAAAAAAAGAAAAGGTAAACATAAAGTTATATTAAAAACTTAAATATTTTCAATTCTTATATAAAAATAATATTGCTATAAATATATAGAAAATGCAAATGTAATTTTTAGCTTACAGTGCGTTCCCTAATTATAATTGAAACTTCATTTTCCTAATGCAGCTGGCAAACACTTAGACAGTTGTCTTTCATGACTTAAGACAAGCGCTGCACCGACGTTACTCACTTATCAAAGGGTGCGTGTAGCTTGAGGATGAGCCATGGATGCGGAGTAACAATATTCCGCAAAGCTCTACGATCCTGTTAGACCGGGCCTACGGTTTAAAGTGGATTAAGAATCACAATAAACATCCATGGCTTCGCCGGGACTTGAACCGGAAAACTGTGGTACTCTGCGCCAGAGCACGAGTCACTCGGCCATGAGGCCCAATAATTACTATAAATATAGAGAGAATGCAAATGTTGTTTTACACTTACAGTATGCTCCCTAATTAATAATGAAACTAAATGAATGCCATTTCTCTGTTACAAGAGCGCCTGAATGGCCGAGTGGCTAGCGCTCTGGTGCTCGGTACCACAGGTTTCGGGTTCGAGTCCCGGCAGTGCCATGGATGTTTGTAGTGGTTCGGAATCCACTTTAAGTTGTAGGTCCCGATATGTTTAGCCTAAAGCGTGCACAAAATGACCGTAGAGCGACAAACCAAACCAAATATCAATTGTAGGTCGATAAGGCTGTCCTGTTACTCATGGATGAAGCTGGCCTGTTGTTATTATTGTATATGTCTATAAGGAAAAAATTGTTACTTTGCACATTAAAAAATTTAATCATAATTTTACAAAATTGTAAAATTTCCGAAATCAGGCCAAAGATGAAGAAAAGATATCCATATGCGATATTTTAAATTTTTTCCTCGAATTAAATTATTAATCCATTTTGAAACGAATTTCTACATACAAATTTTCTTTCTCAAATGCCTAATTTTAATGAGATATTGCATAAAGCAGCATGTCAAATTTTCGAATCTAAATTTCAGTAGAAATTAACATTTTTAACAATTTTATCCTCCGAAGAATAGTTACCAGAAAATTCAAAAACTTAAAAAAAAAAACTTGTTACTTGTGTTAAGCTAAAAGAAACAATCTCTTTAAAAATCACATCAGCAAAGGTTAGAAACCTGCCTAGCATATGCTTCAGGCAATGAAACAGAATAATATATATATATTTTTTTTATTCTTTGACTTCTTGAAGAGATGAAGTGTCTCTATTCGAGATATTTTCTACAATTCTATTTGTAAGTTGATGTCTTATTCAATTCCTTCTAGTAGCTCACACTCTCCCTATATATATCTTGTTCAAGTTTCCAAGCGTTCATAAAATACTTTCTATTCATCCACTCGAGTTCGAATATATTTTTTTTTAACTTGTCTCATGACACATGTTAATACAGTTTTTTCAAATATTAATTCAGTAATTCAATTCAATTAATTCATTTTAGTTTTTTTCAGAATTAAGTTGCATATATCTACCCATAGAGATAAACTTAAAAAAGTGAATGAAACTTATTTATAAAGGACTTTCTGCAATAGAGTGGGAAAAGAAGTAGGAATTGACTTTAAAAAAAAAAAAAAAAATTTATATTACTTGTTTTTCGTTTGTTAACGATAGCTTGGTAGCAGGGCATTGTACTACTGTGCCCAAAAAGTAAAAGCAATTTTAGTTTTACTTTTGCTAAATTATTATTTTACTTTATTTGGTTTTTTTTACGAATCGGTTTTTTTCCTTGTTTTTTGAGGTGCTTTTACGCCAAAAGTTAATGCTTTATCGCCAAATTTTATCGCTATTATACCAAAAAAAATTATCTCTAAAAAGTCTTTACGCCAATTTATATCGCTTTATCGCCAAAATTTTACCACTATTATGTCAAGATTTTAATATTTTCTTTTTACGCCACATATTGCCGCTTTAACGCCAAAATATATTATTATTTTGCCAGCATTTTATTCCTAAGTTGCTTTTTCACCAAATTAAATCGCTTTATCGCCAAATTATTATGTGGAATTTTATTTTGCTAACTCACAAAAATGTATCGTTTAGACAAAGATAATAATCGCTGTTACTAAAATTTCGCCAAAATTATTCACTAATTCGCCAATTTTTTTTTAAAATGTCAAAAAATAAGTCATTTACGAAGCCAAATTCGAATGATAAATTAATATTATCAAAAGAGAAAAAAAAAGGAGAAGAAACATGATAATAACTTACCTTTTATTGTGGTATGTCCTTCATCTGTGGTGGAAACGAACGTTTTATTCCATCGATGAAATCATAAAAAATTTTGCGGATGTCAAATTTGTGCTGTCGCCGCCACATGTACTCTGCCAGATAATTATCAAATGTTCCGGACACATGACGGGTGCCATGAAGCGAATGTTTCACATCACTCCAAGTACCCTCCATTGCATTTGTATGGGATCCTGTCTCCGGGTCTTTAAATGTTATACTATGGTTGACCGTCAAATGTACAAAACCCTCATGTGAAAGGCAATTGTACGACGACCAACAGTCTGACATTATAGTAGTACCCGGAAGTATTCTGCTTTTTATTATTTCTAACAAAACATTAGCACTTTTATTTTCTACCACTTCAAAAAAACAGTCATCCGAATATCTCTATATTCCTCCAAACACCCATTTACCCTCAACATGCCTACCTCTATTATACTTCCTTTTACCAAATTTTGATTCATTAATTTCAACAATTCTTCCAACACCTCCAATCATACCCTTAAAATTTAAACACTCGTCCATGCACACCTCTCTACAAAATTCATGCCAATCTGTTATCGTTTGATTCGCAACCAATAAATCATTCATAGCACTTTTGCTCCTAATTTCATTCACCCAAGAATATGTTATCATTAAAATTAGACCCATACTCATATTACTTTGGTCAAACCAAGAACGCTTTCTCACTGACCTTCTAATCTGATGAGCCTTCGTTCCTTTCTTTCGACACGCCCATACTTTTCCATCTCAAAAATCAAGACAATCAACCAATTTCATATCAGAACAGCACTTTGGACATTCATACTTACTAGCAATCAATCCATTTTCCTGCAATACTTAAGCACTGCATTCGCACCCAATTTATTCAATTCATAAAAAAAAAATAAACATGCAGAGAACCTTTCATCCATTCTGCAGGCTGATAATACCGTACACCATGCCCTTCACCTTTCATCCATTCCTGTACTTGCATAGCCATAGCAAATGAATATGGAATACTTGACCAACAGCACAAATCCACAGAAAAATTTAAGTTGTAATGCCTTTTTTAGTAAGTTAACTAACGTTCTAGCTAAAGCTACAAATATTCCGTGTGAATTCTAATTACGGTTGCCACAAAATTGCACCTAAACAAACATCTTTAAAAAAGAAATTCATTATTTAAGAATAAAATATAAGTTATTAATAAATAAAAAAAAAATCGTTTTTCTTATTTGTTTCCTACTTTCCTGAGTGGCAACTTCATAAAAATTGCTTATGTTCTGAATCAGTGACCGACGTACGTTGTAAGAAGTTCGGAATAATCAATAATTTATCAGAATACTTATTTAAAAGAATACATATTTATGTTCTTATTTACTGCAAATAATAATATAATCACAATAACAATAAATAGTCATTATAAGTCATTAGTCATTCGGAAAATGAAGCTACGAATTCCTCTAATTACAGTATTGCAACCCTACAGAAATTGGCGAAATATTCAGGGTTGCAAGATTGGCGACTGCCGCAGGGGTACAGTATCTTAGATTTTAACCAAATTATTAATCATTCATTGAATTAATCAAAAAAATTGCAACGAATTACACCGAACTATATCAGCAATAGACGTAAATAATATTTATTTACTAATACTAGACGCATTGAATTGTGGGAAAGAATGAGGAATCATGGGAAAAAGTGAACTGGGGTATTATTGTAGATTATTACGGAGATCCTTGGCCGCGTAGCGACCACTAGCTCCTTCTTTGTAAAATGCGGAAACATAGCGGTGGTCTCAGGCCCTTTGAGTTAATAAGAAAAATAGATAATAAAAATAGATAATTAAATGCCCATTTTTTTTAAAAAAGAAAATTATTTATTTAATAAAATTATAAAATGAAAAATATCAAAAATTTCAAAAATGTAGATGTTGATGGAATCAGTTGCATGTAATAACCCCGAATGAACAAAGGTCAAATTAGGAGAAAAGCGAACTTTTTTCATCTAGGCAGTTGTAAGGAATTAATTTAAAATATTTAGAACAGTGCGAGGTCTTTTGCTATGTTTGCGGGAAGAAATATCATAATCGTAATTTTGTAGGATATTTAATGTTTCGCATATCATTATAGAATTTAGTAGAAATTTTGTGAACAAATTGTCTTAAACTTGAAATAGAGAGAGCTCGTCTAATATCGTCATTACGAAAGTACCAGGGTGAATTCGTGAACATTCTGAGAGTTTTGTTCTCAAGCCTTTGAATAATTTCAAAATTTGTATGTGCGACAGAACCCGAAACTGGGCTTGCATAAGCTAATACTGGACGAAGATAAGAGAGATATATTAGAATTTTGAGATTAAGAGGTAAAGCTGAATTTCTATTGATTAAAGGGTAGAGAATTCTAAATTGAGTATTGAATTTATTTCTAAGGTTGTAGATATGCGATCTGTAGTTAAGTTTACGATCAAGGATAATTCCTAAGTACTTAGTTTCTTTGGACCAGGTGATATAATTATTGTATATTTTAATATTAGGAGGGTTATAGGATTTTTTGCAAGTGGAAAGAACTGCTTCAGTCTTGTCCACATTTAATTTTATCTTCCACTTAATGAGCCATTTTTCTAAATCAATGATATAATTTTGCAAATTTTCCTGGATGGTGCAAGTTTTTCGGCCTTGCGTTAAGATTGCAGTGTCATCAGCAGAAAGACTAATTTTGATATTGTTCTTTTGTGGAATATCGTTGATAAAGATATTATAGAGGAAAGGAGCTAGAATAGAGCCCTGGGGCACACCAGCGTGAATATCACGAATTGAGGAATCAGTATTCCCTACTGCGACAACAAAGTGTCTGTCTGAAAGATAGTTACGAATTACTTGAATCAAATAAGGAGAGAAATTGTAAGAAATGAGTTTGTAAATCAATCCATTAACCATCATTGTTGAATACAGATGTCGAGTGCCTGAACGCGAAGCGTTCATCTACTCAATGGTATGTGAAGGCAGTAGGAAAGAAAAGTCATGATAAATAGATAATAGTAATCGTATGAATTGAGAGAAAAAAAGAAGAAAGTAAGGAAAATGTAAATCATCGGTGATGGAAACGCAACAAGAAATGTATGATCAGTAAATATGCGTTGAAGTAAAATATCTAAAAAGCGATAAATGAGCAGGAAATTACGGTGGTTTGAGGCTTCGATTCCATTTAGAAGTAGAGAAAGGATACTTGTATTTTCCATTCAATTGCGTAAATATAGTTTGTGCCTTGATGAGAGGGTTTTCGTGAGTCGCAATGGTATTGAAGAAATTTCTAGAAAGTTTAGTAATATAGTTGTCAATAGAATCAATTTTTAAATCTTGATGAATTGTAGAGTTGCGGAAAACCAGGGTGCACCAGTGATAATACGAAGAAGTTTGTTTTGAATAATTTGTACAGATTTCTTGTTAGATTGTGCAGCTAGACCCCAGATTGGGGCAGCATAGGTAAGGATAGGCCTAAGAACTTGTTTGTAGAGAAGAAGTTTGTTTGACAAAGTTAATTTAGAAAATTTATTAATGAGTGGTAGAGTGAGATAAAATTTTTTCCAACATTTTTCTTTGATTTTTTGAATATGAGCTCGAAACGTAAGTTTATTGTCTATAATTAAGCCGAGATATGTAATATTAGTTGCCCATTCAATTTCTTGATCAAAAAGGGAGAGATTAATATATTGTTGTCTGCCGTGTCCTTTTCGGAAAATGATAGCGGGAGATTTAGAGACATTAATTGCGATGCGCCATTTAGTTAGCCAATCCTCTAGGATATTCAGAAAATTTTGAAGAGTATTGATGACATAAAGAATAGAAGCACCTTGGGCAAGAGCAGCAGAATCGTCAGCAAATAGGCAAGTGGAAATGTTAGTGCACTGAGGAAAGTCGTAGGTAAAGATATTGTAGAGAATAGGACTTAGCACGCTTCCTTGAGGTGTACCAGCACAAATACGACCGATTTTGGAGAATTCATTATGAAGTCGAACTTGAAAGGTTCTATTTTTAAGATAATTTGTAATGATAAGTGTGATCCAAGTTGGAAATTGAAGTTTGATCATTTTGTAGATCAGTCCATTGTGCCACAATCGATCGAAAGCTTTTTTGACATCTAGAAAGACACCTCCTGTAAAAAATTTATAGTTATATCCTTCAGTGATGATATTGGTGACACGTAGAAGTTGATGACAAGTTGAGTGATGTTGACGGAATCCAAATTGTTCTGCTGGAATTATGGAATTTTTATCGCAAAAAGAAGTAATATGTTTCACTAAGAGTTTTTCGTAAAGTTTTCCTACACAGCTAAGGAGACTGATGGGCCGATAATTTTGAGGAAATTTCCTATCTTGGCCAGGTTTAGGGAACATGATGATATTTGCTTTTTTTCCAGATAGGAGGGAAGTAGTGATATTTAGTACAGCTGTTGTAGATTTTTGCAAGATGAGTAATGGCATTAAGGGGGAGACACATTAAGGCTTTATTTGGAATGTTGTCAGGTCCAGAAGATTTCCGAATGTTGAGATTCTTGATTAAGTTAATTATGTCAGATGGAGAAAAAAAAAATATTGTTATGATAATTTTGATGATCAGCTAGAAAGGAAGTTACTGTATCTTCAACATGCTCAATTTGTGAGTAATCGCAAGGTTCAGTGTTTTCTTGAAAGGAGAGTTCAAGGTTTTCAGCAAAAGAGTTCGCTTTATCAGAAGATGAGAATATAAGACCTGAGTATCCAACCAGTGGAGGAATTTTGGGATATTTTTTGGTAAAATGTTTGTTAATTTTGAAGAGAGAATTATCTTCTGGATTTAGGCCTAATAAAAATTCATTCCATCTGTCATTTTTTAATTTGTGAATCATTTGCTTTATTTCTTTTTGAAGCTTGTTGACGGATTGCTTGAACGGAGGAAACCTGGTATCTTGCCATAATTTTCGAATTCTGTTTTTTTCCGCAATTTTAGAGGTGATTTCAGTCGGAAGTTTTTGGTGTGGTGTACTGAGTTCTTTAGATTTGCTAGCAAGGTTGATAGCAGAAGTAACAGCATAGTTAAATTTATCAATTAATTTGTCAACATCTTGAATATTGGAGATGACTGGATTACCAGGAATGCTTTGAGAGAGAATTTTAGTAAAAATATTCCAATTGGTAGTTGTGATTATGCTATTGAGGAAGGGCGTAAATGAATTATGAGAGACTTCAACTATCACAGGGTTATGATCACTGGAAAGATCGTTGATAGAAGAAGCAGGTCCGGCGTTTAAATTTTTAAGAAGTGCCATGTCAAGAGTACTATTGCAAGGATTGTGAAGGCAGAAATATGTGGGATCATTAGGAGCAATAACATTGAATGCATTAAGATTTGTCCAATCGAAGAGAATAGAACCATTTATGTTGCTGCGTTCATTATTCCATGCAGGATGCTTGGAATTGAAGTCACCAAGTAGAAGTACTTGTTGATTGGAGTTCGCTATTGTATCAAGTTCTTGTGTGAGGAATCTACCAATTGGAGGGCGATAAATGCTAGCAACAGTAATTTTTAGGTTATTCTTGAGGTTAATAACGATAGCAGAGTTTTCAAAGCTGGTTGTAGTAAAATGAATTTGATGATGATTAATATTTTTATGAATGCAGATAGCAGTGCCTCCTCCTCTGTGGGTAAGACGATCGGAGCGATAAATGATATAATTTGGAATTTTGAAGGAATCGCCTGGCCGAAGATGTGTTTCTTGGAGAGCAATTACATGAGGTTTATTTTCAGATATAAAATTTTGTAATTCATTAATTTTTCCTTTCAGACTATTGGAGTTTCAAGTCACGCATAAGATAGAATTATTGGTCGATCTATTGAATGTTATTGACTGGTTGATTTTGAAGAGCAGTTATTAAAACAGAAAGATTTGAAAGTACCCCAACTAATTGTTGCAGAATGAGGGGAATTGGAGGCGTTTCCGTGGAAGCCTGCAGAGTATTGGAAGAAGTAGTATGGTGAGAGGTCTGGGTAGGAAGAGTTGGAAAGTCATCTGAAGAAGGAGGAAGAGTTAGAGAAGCCTTCTGATGTACGGGAAGAGACAATTGGTTGGAGTTCTCAGGCTTCATTTGTTGTGCTTGTTTTTTAAGTCTCTCCGTCCAAGCGTTGACCTTCGGGGGAGGAGCAGGAGTGAAATTAGCAGGGTTTTAGGACAACCCGAGAAATTTGCAGTATGCTCTCCAGAGCAAAGGGCGCATTTGGGAGCTTCCTCTGGCCTTTTGGTGCATTCTTTGGTGGCATGAGGTCCAGCACATTTGAGGCATCGAGGGTCTCTTGTACAGAATTTGCTATGATGATAGAATTCTTGACATTTATAGCATTGGTTGGGTCCTGATTTTCTTCTGAGGGGTTCAACTTTGACCCTAAAGTAATATAAGGTGGATAGGTCGAAAATTCTTTTATTTTGTTCATTTTTTGGTAGAACTATTAGGTACAGAGGTAGATTGCCGGTACCAGCACGATTACGAAGTGGAGTTATGAATTCAGGATGAAAGTTGCGAATTTGGAGTTCCTGCATGATGACATCAATTGGGAGATCTGAAGGCAGTCCACGAATTACAACTTTAAGTTGCTTTTCTTGGGGCAATTCAAATGTATGACTTTTAAGTTTCAGGTGATCAATTTGCTTCCGTATGGATCTGTAGTCATCAGGTGTGGTTGGAAAAACTTTTAATTTACCTCCAGAAAGGCGTCCTTCAATTTTTGAATTTGTAATCTGGTTGAAGTTCGTAAGAATTTCAGTAGAATTTTGTATGTTGTCAATTATAATTGGAGGAACATATTTAGTAGTATGGGGTGCAGGACAAGAAGAAGCAATATTATGGTCATTAGTGAGATCTGTGTCCATACTGTTTTCGTCCAGATGTAATTTATCAACATTTTTTGAAATGTCTTCAATTTTAGCAGGAGGTATGTTGTCTGCATCACTAGGACCAAGACTTTCATCGGGGTTAAGGCAAGCAAATTTGGAAGATAACTTGATAACAGTGGGATCACTGGTATTAGGCCGTTTAGCTAAATTTTTCCTTTGCTTTTGTGTGATCTTAAGTTTTTTCTTTTTAGTAGGAGTAGTTACCGAGTTGTTTGAATCATTGAGTTTCAGCAAGATCAAACTCATTTGCTTCCTTAAGTTTTTATTGGTAATATTAGAAAGCGTAAGTTGTATAAAAAGATCTAAATTAGGTATTTGAGGTTCAATTTTTAAGCAATTTTCAATGTTGTTCAGATGATCATTGAGGTTTTCGCACTCAATGAATGAAGAAAAATTGTTAATGCTAATATTAAGTTGATCAATTTCTTGAATAAAGTTAAACGCTGTCGGGTTAGTATTAACGTCAATTAAATGAAGCATACTGGTTGATTGGTCAGCAGGGGAGAGAGACATGGTTGTGCTGTTTGAGGAAATCCATTAACCCAGACTCTATCAAAAGCTTTGGCCACATCATGAACTGGGGTTAACCGTTTCTGCAAAGCGCCTCGTCCCGCTTTACTTCCGGATTGTTGCCATATTCTGCAATAATAATATTATTTCTTTCGATGGCCTCTTCACTGCCTTTCCATTCTACAAAATAATTTAAAATAGAAATATATAAATTTAATATCGTCTTATTTCTATATAATTAAAAATTTTGAACCAATAAAAAGTATACAAACATTATGATTTCTTTATTATTATTATTTCATTCATCAGTTTGCTTACGTTTCCAGAAATAATTAAAATGAAGTGAATAACTTATTCAAATCTTGGAGGACGGAGAATCTCTGTTTACATTTCGGTATTAAGCTGTAATATAAGATTGCATTATTTATTTTGTATACATCCAGAATAATTACAAAACATGAGTGCAGTCTGCAATATTGCTAGAAATAGCTGTAGAGGTAATTTTTACTGTCGTCATTCGTGCTAAATATCATTTATTAAGATTTAAAAATTAATAATAATGTAGGAGATATATTTATTACTGAAATAAAATAAATTGCTTGCTATTATGTGTAATAATAGTTTTGAAGTATTGTTAGGTATTTAATTGTTTATCTTGCTATATTTAAATTTCAAATACAAATAACATGTTTTCATAATTTAACTTGTCTTATAAGTGTTTTGATGTGTATTATATATTTAATTTATTGTGAAATCAAAATGCACTCGTTGTTATATGCATGTTTGTTTTTGTAGGTTTTCATTTAGTAAAGATATTGTTATTTTAAAATTATGTGTAGTTATACCGAATATTTTAAATATATTATAAATTAATATAATTAATATTTTCTGCATTAAGATTTTACGAAGGCATTTTGTTACAAAACAAGCAGATTTTTTTTTTCTTTTAATAATTGTTACTTTTTTTTATCTACTTGTATCATTATTATTTGTATATTTTAATGTTATAGTACATTGCAAAAATATTTTTAAAAAGAAGCTCTTACTAACCTATCTTGTAAAAATAACAAAAAAATTTTTTGTTTTTAAATAATCATCAAATACAGCTAAGAATTAAAATATCTCAAAATAGTAAAATTAATATGACTAAAGGAAATAAATTATATTACTATTAATTGAAAAATTTTCAAAATTTTTTTTGTCACATCATGTCTTTTTCTTAATTTTAGGAATTTTATGGAAAGCATTACAAACTAAATCTCAGAATCCTGGGAATTATATTCGTGTGGTGCGGAAAGAGTCATTATTCTTAAAACACAAACCAGCAGCATTTTTTAGCACATCTCAAAATTCTCATTCGGTTGCCCAGGCACATGGTATGTTATTAAAATTATTTTACTGAAATTTCTTTATCAAATATTTGTAAACAGATAAGCATTAATATGTAAATAAAACTTCTTTTTTTTTAAATCTCTCTCTCCATTAAGAAATTCTAAATACAGCTCAATAAAATCATATTAATCTATGTAATAGAAAAGGAATTCAATGTAAAAATTCTGTATAGTAATTATTTTATTAATTTTTACATTTGATTCAAATACCTAAAAAAGAGAATATTAAAAAAAAAATTATTATTAAAAAGAAATTAATGAAATTTTTGGGTACACTAATTCTTTTTAATTAATGTATAATTAAAAAGAATTAATTAAATGCATAAAAAATTACTTAAACTAACTAATTAAAATTCAATCTACTTTTCTCTTTTGTCAGCTCATCATTTATGTCAACTTCACTTTTTTTTATGAATATTTAAAAATGACTTATATGCCACTCCCACCCACACCTGGGTGCATGCATGTTTAACACAGTTATATATTTTTTAAGGAATAATACTAACACAGCATAATATATGAAATAATTTTATTAAAAATTAATATTTTTTATCCAGATCACAGCCACTCTAAAATTTGGACTGCAGAACGGTTTTTATCTGCTGCTTTAATTGGTCTTCTACCTGTAGGTATAGCATTTCCTAATCCTGCAATAGATTATGCTCTTTCTCTTGCCCTAGCTGCTCATGTTCACTGGTAAGTATTTAAAAAAATCATACTGAACTGTTTATTTTCCTTTTAAATTTTATTCTCTTTCAAATTTGTAAGTATCATAAATTACCTGATTTTGATTATCTCTTGTAAAAGAAAAATATTTGTGAAGTAAAAAATATATATATATATGTGTGTGTGTGTGTGTGTGTGTGTGTGTGTGTGTGTGTGTGTGTATATATATATATATATATATGTATATATATTTGTGTGTGTATATATATATGTATATATATTTGTGTGTGTATGTATATATGTGTGTGTGTATTTATAAATTATTATTCAGATAATGGTACTTGTAAAATAATCTATTTAGCTAAAATTAAAAGTGTGAAAAATTTGTTATAGACAATATATTAAGTCAGAAGTCATAGTTGTAGATATTTGCTTTAAATACTTCAAATAAATCAATCAAATATACTTATAAAGTTCAACTACATAATCTGTTTTATTTATATTGTCATACTATTATAAAAAGGCAAAAATTTTATTAATTTTTGGCCATTTTATCTATATTGCATTATATTAATAAATTCCATTATGAAATAAAATCTTTTTTTAATTATTATTATTATTTTATAGGGGAATAGAAGCTATTGTTGTAGATTATCTTCGACCTAGTGTAGTCGGTGCCCCTCTTGCTAAAGCAGGTCTTGCTGCTGTCTATGCATTATCAGTTTTTACCATAGGTGGATTGTTTTATTTTAATTACAGTGATGTAGGACTTTGCCAAGCAATCAGAATGTTGTGGAAATTGTAGCTATTTCTGTGAATATATAAAGATGAATTTAGATTGCCTATGAAAAGGTTATCTAAATTTGTTTTATAATAAATGTTTATCAAGGATACATAAGGTGTGAAAAAGTACTTCAAAGTTTGGTTACTTAGTTTAATATGTTTTTCAAAAGCAATAAAAAGTTTATTGTATTCAATTTGTATTTTTATTACATTTTTCATTTACACATACTAAATTGTAGTTTATTTTTTGGAGTTTAATGAGAATTTTTTTTTAGATTTGTTTTTATAAAGTACAATCTTTTGTTTTACAGATAGCAATGTCAATTAAAATTTAGAGCATCTTATACTTTAATAGAAAGTTGTAAAAATTGTATAGGTACACAAATTGATTCTGTCTTTAGAAATAAAAGGGGGAAAAAATATTTTTATGTATACTATTGGCCATTCCATCCTAAGTTTAATTTGTTTTTATAATGATTGGAATTCACCACATTGATATAAACATATATTCAATTAAAAGTATGTTGTAGAGCAAAACATATATATATATTTTAATTTTTATCCATAGAGTAAGCACTTGTTGAAATGAATATGCAACTATTGGAGATTGAATGCAGATCTGAAAGTCAAAATAATAAAATTTATAAAATGTTCAAAAATTCCTGCTTTAATGTAACAAAAGCAGTTGAATATATGTGCAACAGATGCAAAATTGCAATTTAAATTATCACGGTAAATGAATTCACATACTTCAGTAGCAAACATGTCATAAATTCAATGCAGGCTTTTAAAATTTGCTACTTATAATGTATTAAAAAAACCTTAAAATTGTATTTGCCATTAGTTCAGCAAAAATCGTACTGCTAGGTATACATTCCAATAAATTCCCTCTCTCAATGAAACAGCTTTTTAAGCAAGGTCATCTTTACACATAAAAATGAGGTAAGTGAAACAAAACAGAGAATTAGAAAATTTATAATTTTTTTTTAAAATTTATTATTAAATGCTTTTTTGTTACAATAACTATACACTTGTTTATGATTAATATCAATCTTTATTCATAAAATACTCATGTAAATTAGTAAAAGTTTGAAAAAAGTTATATTTTTGATGAGAAAGGTTCTTTCTCATTTGACATTTTTTTTTTTTTTTTTTTTTTATAAAATCATCTACCATTTGACTTTTTCTATTTTGTTTAGCAAGTAGTTGTCAATAGCAATATATCACATTAATGACCTTCTCCTTGCATTTGAACTTCAATCAAAATTTAAGCTCTTTTGTATAAACTGATCTATAACTTTTTGTTCTTGAGACTAACCTTTTTTTAGAGAATCTGTTGAAAATTCTTTTAGCTCCTCAATTTCAGAATTTCGCCATCATTGTACTAATTCTTTATACTGTCAATGAAATGGCTTTTACCAGTTGCAACTTTTATAAATATCCTGATTATTTATATTACCCAACCCTGTTTCATTAGCTAGCTTGACAATTTCGATGATGTCAACAATAGAATATCTTGTCCCAACCTCCTTGCCTAGCTCCAGCTTATGTTCTTTTGTGTTCAAGCACTTTTTGGTCACCTCCAGGAAATATTGATGTTGCAGCAATCTACAAAAATTACAATATCATGGATGCTGATATTGTAATTTTTCCTAAAATCTGTAATGGATTGATTATCTTATTCATCAGTTTTATCAATTAATTGTCGAAATGTCTGCTGCAGAAAATAAGCTTTAAAATTTCGATGAAAAGGGCTTGGAATGAAGTTAGAAAACAAAAAAAACTTTATTAAATTAAGTTATTTAAAACTCTTTAAAGAAGGCCAACTTAATAATAAACAGTGACACTGATCAAGATGTCCATAAAGTAAATACGATTAGAAGTGGGAAAAATAGTTTTGCTTCATTATTGTTAATATTGTAAGTGTGATTTTTGTTCTTTCTTTTTTTTTTTAAACTATAATCTGAATATTTAAAAAAAAAAATAAAGGATAGAAAAAGAATAAATACAAAAATGTTTTTGTTTTTTTTCCCTGACTTGTTTTAGGAAAAGAACGTTTGGAGTACAAGTTATATTTTCACTTTTCTTCCTTCCATGTCAGAGAAGCATGCAAATCGGACTTTATGAAGAATCATGATTAATTAATGTTCCAAATAATCACTGACAACTTCCTTTTTCGAGATAGGAAATAAAGATCATTAAGAAGAAATGAGGCTATCTTTTTCAGGGTTGCAATATTTTATGGTAACAAACATCTACTCATCATTTTTCCTTTGGAAATCGTTTGGAGATGGGTAGGACGGAGGGTGACGTTGAAAATATATTTATAAGAAATAGATTTCGAATATTGTAATACAGTGAATAATACAAAGAATGAGTTAGTAGTATTTGTGTATCTCAATATTTTATTATTTCAGTATACACGATCATTAATTTTAATACCTCGTTTTATTTAGAATTTTTAAAAATTATTTAAATTGTCAACTTTATTTTAAAAAAAAAACACTTTAAAAAAAATTTTTTTTTTTCTTTCTACTACGATGAAAACTGTAATTTTAGGAAATAACATCCACAAAAAGGAGAATAAGGATGTTAAAATAGAGTTATATATTTATTTGCTGTTTGTTATAATGATTTTATACTTTTTAAAATTATTTGCCTAAAAGCTACAGTTTATACCAAAGTAATTTAAGTTTTTCCTTCGAAATTAATGTCTGCTTGATGCAAGCAAAGATTTTGTAATTAATTAATTGCTAGGCTATTGCAAGACCTATTTCACCAGACGCAAAAATTTGAGCGCGGTAATGCAGAGGCACAAAAACAACAATTTGTTCACAAAATTTCTACTAAATTCTATAATGATATGCAAAACTTCAATAACTGTGTTTTAAAAATCCTACAAAATTACGATTATGATATCTCTTCCCGCAAACATAGCAAAAGACCTCGCACTGTTCTAAATATTTTAAATTAATTCCTTATCTTGACGATTTTCTCCTGCTCTGACTGATTTATTACCCACAAATATCTAAATGAAAAAAGTTCTCTTCTCCTAAGCTATTTTTTTCTTCTAATTTGACCTTTGCTCATACTGTTTTATTTTTTTTTTTATTACATGCAACCGATTTCACCAACATCTACACTTTTGAAATTTTTGTTATTTTTAATTTTATTAAATAAATAATGTTTTTTTAATAAAAAGGCATTTAATTATCTCTTTTTCTTATTAACTCAAAGGGCATGAAACCACCACTTTGTTTCAACATCTAACAACGAAGGAGCTAGAGGGCGCTACGCGGACAAGGATCTCCGTATTAATCTATAATAAGAGGCACAAAAATATTTTCAAAGTAGAATTGCCATGTCTCAGAAGAAATCGTGAGAAGTGAGAATCTACCAAGTTTTAGTCTATTCTTTCGCCTATCTAATTTTCAACGCATTTTTTTCCGTCTTTGTGTTATTTTCTTCCGATTTTTCTACGCATCTTGGTAATAAATGGCATTTTTTTTTTTTTTTTTTTTCAGCACAAAATGTGAATCATTCATAAAATCATTACATCAAATACCAACTTAACAATTTCTCTAAAAATGATATAATAATGCATTAATTCATGCTAGAGTAAGACTTTTTTTTTTTTACTCTATGAAATGCGTCATTTTCTATTCTAAAATTTTTTTGGGGGAGATTTCCAGTTTTTATTAAACATAAAATTTCGAAGAGATCTGTAATCCAATTCGCAAAGCATACTAAAGAGTTCATGGTGATCGAAAAAAAAAAGATCACTCATTTATACATTCCTAATTTTTTAAGATATTAATTAAAATATAAAAAAAATTGCACCTTAAGATTTTAATTTTAAGCTCTCCCTAATGATTCTGATTCTTAAGGGACTAAAAATAAATAAATAAAAAATTGAAGAACTAAGGTGAAAAAATTGTATTACGACATCTGATCAGCTTAATGACCTATTTGTTTTAATCCCTTACCATTTTAAAGCACAAATATTCGTCTTTACATATATATCTTTACTTTATATGAGTGTTTGAAATTAAAATGTTTATTAAAGCCATAGCAAAAAAAAAAAGATTTTTCAAAAGCCTTATGTCAGAAATTTTTGCATGATTGAAAAATTATACATTTTAAAATTCTTGCATCAGAAATATTTATATACAGAATCATCAAATTTTGTTTACCAAATTTAAATATAAATATTCAGCTTTCGAACAAAAAATTATTTTAACTCATCGAAAAAAAAAAATATTTGAGCAATGTTTTCACCCAACGAACAATTTTTGGACTTTAAATTTTAATATTAACCAAACTTATAAAATTTTACCACCTTAACCATATCTTTTATCATCTTCAACTCACTTGGAGGAGTGAGAAAAAATCTACAATCGGCTATTGCAATGCAAAAACCCGATTTAAAACTTTGTTTTCATTGGTCTCTTTGTGTAGGGAGGGAAATAAATATTCTAGCTCCACACACCTCGAAGACTAGACGTTTACTCTACTAGTAGGCGGAGTCTCTAATTCACTGAAAACTTCCAATTTTATGCATTGGAATCTTACTATATTTTTATCACCAAATGGGCCTCAAGCCAATTCTATTTCTTAGTATTAGATCCAAAGATAGATGGCATATGGCTGCTTTGTAGTCAAAGTATTTCGACAATCCCTGGAACTCATTCATTGAGCCTAATTTTTTTCAAACTATAGATACATTCCTAAAAATTACACGTAAAAAGAAATTAACGTAAAAAAAATATATATTATAGAAAAATTAAAAAATTGATTCCAAATCTGATATAATAAAGATTTATGAGAAAAAACATTGAATTTGTTAAGAGTTTTTTTTTTATAACTCAAGAATCAAACATGCAATGAATTTGAATAATTGCAGTTGTTAAAATTAAGGATTCTTAAAAAAAAAATCATGCTTTTTTTTCAATTCCTTCTATTAGATCACAGTCTCCCTATATATATATTGTTCAATCGTTCATAAAATACTTTTTATTCATCCACTCAAGTTCAAATATTTTTTTTTTTTTTTTTTTTGAACTTGTAGTGGATGACACTGGATGTTAATACAGTTTTTTCAATTATTAATTCATTCATTAATTTTAATTAATTAATGTTAGTTTTTTTTTAGATTTAAGTTGCATATATCTACCAATAGATGGCCCAGATAAACTTAAAAAAATGAATGAAAATTATTTATAAAGGACTTTTGCAAAAAGTCCTTTATAAATAATTTTCATTTATAAAATAGTAGGAATTAAAATTAGAAATTCCTAGTTTAAAAAGTAGGAATTAACTTCAAAAAAAAATTTTTTTGTTATGTTACTTGTTTTTTTACAGATTTCAAACAATAGATGGGAAAACTTTCATTTTCATATCCCTAAATTTACCAGATATGGTACTATGGTTACATAAAATATTAAAAACAAACAAAATAATAAAAATAATTGTACAGGAATCTTAATTCAAAATCAGAAAACCCATATCATTTAAAAAAATCTTCAGAACTAATTTTTCGATATTTAAAAATGATTAATTGATTGGGAAATAAAACTTAATGTTGTTAAGACTCAAGCTATCTACAACCAAAAAAATTTACAATCCTCCAAATATCTCTATATATGGATACATCAGAAATTCGTGTAAACTTCAAAAATTTATAATAAAAGAAGTAATGCAAGGAAAAAATTTTGATTTATGCAAATATGATCAAAGAGAAATTGTTCGCCCTCCCCCCCCCATGTATAAAAAATGATTCCAAAAGCAACTGAAAGAAGGCGGTCTTACATCATACTGAGACATTTTATACAAATCAGGCAAACACAAACGAGAAAGAGATCATGAACAATGAAAGAAAACATAATAACAGGATATTGTACAGAGTAAAAAATGTACAATATGACCACCACCGCAAGGTATTTGGTTTGGTTTGTCGCTCTACGATCATCTTGTGCACACTTTGGGCTAAACAGATAGGGACTTACAGTTTAAAGTGGATTCCGAACCACTAACAAACATCCATTCCTCCACCAGAATTCGAACTTGGAGCCTGTGGTCAAAAGGCCAGGGCGCTAGCCAATTGGCCATCAGGCCGCTATATTAGGCAAGTGAGGTGCCTATTACAGCTGAGTGTAGCATGTCGACATCAATGCAACCAACGGTTCGTTGAAGAGCATCTTTCAGTCCCACCAAAGTGGCTGGGAAGCCCATGGCACACACGAGAATAACAATAATAATAATAAATAAGTATCGCCCCACAATAAATAACCTGCCAGTGTCAAGTCTGATGGCCACTTAAACTTACAACTTCGACTTATCACTCGGTCTTTAATAAAAGTATCAAATAGGAACGTCTTGACTTCACATGCAATATGGGGCGGTGCATCATCCTGCATTAAGGTGATGGCAGATAATGCATGTCTTTCCTACAATGCAGGCACAACGTGGTCATGTAAAAACGCAACATACCGTTCTACAGTAGCTGTACCACTTTTCCAGCCTGATACAGACAACGCTCTTCAAAAAAGAAAGGCACCAGAATTAAATTCGTTGTGAAACCACACCAACAGTCATACGAGTTGACTTGGTCAGGTGTTCTTGACGTCTTCCAGATATGACTGTTTTGCGTATTGACATTACCATTGTCAACTTTAAAAAGCCACAGCATACTAATACTTATAGAAAACTGATTTAATGGACATACATATTTAAACAGTTTGCTTTGGAACAACTTATTTAAAAAAATCGCAAATTAAGTAGTAGTGTTATGACCTGTTACCACTCAAGTAAAACTTAAATGAAAAATATAATCTCAACACTTATTCCCCATTAAGTTTAGTCAATACTTTTCTTTATTTTAACCCCACTGTTCTACAGAAAAGACTGGGACCATACAATGGCTTGGTGGATAGATCTGCGAGTTGAAGCTTAGTAAAAATCTGCTTCATCATAATTTCTACATTTTCTCTTATAAAGAAATGTCCAGTTCTGATGTGTCTAGAGAGCTTGTGACACCCTCCTTGGTTCTAAGAAAGTCTGATAGCTGCTTAGTTGTCAATTTGAAGTTTTGGAATCACTGTAAGTTGATGTTCTCACTGACGTATCTTTTTAGTCACAAGTTTTCTACCTGCTTCCTGGCTAAGACCATTTCAGCTTCTGTAGTGGAGATGACTACTGTGAACTCTTTGATTCAGCTAGGAAATGGTTCCACCTGCATACATACACATTACTCCCGTTGTTGAACGACCATCTGCAAAATCACCGCCATGATTTGCGTCATTGTAGCTCTCTAGAATACCTATTTTGTATATTGACTTGTAAACCATTTCTTTGTCTGTAGTGCCTTTCAAATAATGAAATATTTTCTTCACTTTTTACCAATCTTTATCTTTTGGATTCTTTAAGGTTCTTGATACTACACCGATAGCATATGCTATATCAGGACATTTCTCTGTCATTAAGTACATCAGAGTTCCAATTGTTTGTCTTTAAAGGAATGTTCTTTCTGTTATTAGAACTTTCTCCGATTGATCATCCTCCTTAATGATTGGTGTTGGCACAGGTTTGAATTCAATTATATTAAATATTTCAAGAACTTTCTTAGCATAAGCAGTTTGAGATACTTTTGTGGAATCATCTTTTTGATGATGAATCTCAAACCCTAAATAGGGTGAAGCTGGCTTGATTTGAATTTTCTCTTTGAAAAAATTATCTAGTTGAACTTCATCTGATGATTGCATTAAGCCATCAGCATATAGAATTATTTAGAGTAGTTCCTTTTTATAAATAAGCAAGTACCTGCTTCACTTTGTGCGCTATTATGGAATTTAAATACGTGACTTATCTTATGAACCATGGAAATAAACGTATTTGAAAAAACTAGAAGTTAAGCTACGAATAAATTTTGGGGATTCTTCCGTTGGAGGTACACGCCAATTGGCGAGCGCCAAGAAAGCCGATGGGTCAATTGCACACTTGTTACTAGATCGTTCCAATTTTTTTGTACTAATTTTGCATCCATTTACATTAAGTATAAATTAGTGAATAAATTAAGTAATGAATAGGATATTCTGGCAGCCATATTGTGTATTTTTTAGCGTAGATTCATTCTTTACTTTCATTTTTTTATGTACATTATGATATTAGCACCATCCGTTTCTCGTCAAGTACGATCTAGTGTGCAAATGACTCATTGGTCAGCACCTCCAACGGAAGAATCCCTTAAATTTTGTTATTAATATGGAAAACTATTAATAATCCTAAGTAATAGATAAATTATCAATAGTTATTTTTTATAATTATTAATAAGAATCACCAAACACAAGAAAATCCAAAGTCCGACGGAAAAATGAGTTTCCAGAGGAAGAAAAAACCAGTTCCCTATTTGGAGACAAAAGAAAGTCGCTAAATCCCTTTGTTTCCTAAACTGCATTTGGCTTCAAAATAGTGTTTTATAGACCCTCACGCAAAAAAATTTCAAAGCAATTGCATAAGCACAAATCGTCAGCAGAATATATGACACTATGGATTATCTGGATTGATCCCCCTTCCTCAGACAGTTGTTAATTAAAAATGCTTTTTATGATAGGTTTCCAACGGATACTGAAATTTCAAGCCAGCCAATCCAAAACCCTAGTAGACAAGAGAACAAGCCTCCATTCAGCTGGAGTAAATCAAATATTTATTGGTTACTAATTCATTCAGTGGAAACACACTTTATAGGCAAGAAATTATGGTAATGAAGATAGAATGTGTAAGCTACTAATGCATATAGATTCCAGTTAATCTTTGCTTAATGCAATGCACAAAAGACTATTGTTCTCTTAGGCATTAGCGGATTTGGGCAACTAAGACTGAACTTCTTTGTTTAATCCTCTTGTCATGAAAATATGCAATCAGTGGATCCGAGTTTAATTTTGATAAACATGAGGCACAACAATGCTTCAATACAATAATCCACAGCTCTGGCATGCTACAGTTCTTGAGAGATTCAACCCTAGTAGAAATTTTACAAGGACTTCATACTGTTTCAAAGTTGTGATGTAGCATTTTTATTCCTCTATATACAAAATATGCATATTTTACATTTCATGAATATTTCAGGTTTTTAGGTTCAGTTTCAGGTCTTCAGCAGTATATATATATTGGCATTAACTTGAAAGATACACTGAAGATTTTCACATAAAATGCATAATATACATCGTTTTATTCTAATTTAATTTACACAATATTGGGATTAGGAAAGGAAGATTACAATACATACATAACAATCCATGATTCTTTTCCAATGTTTTCTACAGGGTACCCTAAATTATTATAGTTAAATTTAAATCAAACATAAGGAATGAGTTGAGCAATTCATATATAGTGATCAATCAAATGAAAAAAAAAAAAAGATTTTCATGTTTATACAAGAACATTTCATTAAAAATATTTTTTCTTTTTCAAGGGACGTTATATCATCTTAATATTATTTATAATGCATAATTTTCAGTCCAGAAACAAACCTTTTTCACTCTAGAATTTGAAATATAGCAATTTTATTTTCGTGGATTAAAGAAAAAAGAAGAAAGAAAGAGGGAGAACACACACTTTTAAAATGAAGTTTATTCTCTACTACATAGAATATTTTGGTATATACTTGATATTTTATTTATTTTTTCATATTGCATAATAATTTAAGTAACATTTAAGTTCATTTTGTATAAACATACAATACAAATTGGTCCAACATCATCAACAAGATTTCTCTTCTCTGTAAAAATATAATTAAAAATCTAAATTTTTTCTGTTATTAATAAATGATTTACTACCATATCTGATTAAAACTGAGAACATTTTTCTCTATAATAATTATAATAATAAAGATTTGCACATTTTTATATATTAGCCTACATATTTTTCTTTGTTAATTATATATTTTTTAATAAATATTGTCATGAAGTATACAGAAAAAGGAAATTATAATAATTTTGCGAGATTTATTGATAGCAGAAATTTGACACTAATAATTAGTAATCTACAGCACATTATGCATCACTTTTCTATTAAATTAAGCACACATAAATATATAAGTATTTATCTACTGACATAAACTTGGTTCCCATTTATTTTTAAATTAATTTAAAAATTTAGGTAGTTTGTAATAATGTGCAACAGTTTCATAACAGAAAGAAATCATGATAAAAATAGTATTTTCCAATTTATTCTGTTTGTGATAAAAAATATTTTAATAAACTATCAAAACACACATTTAATTGATAAAATAATTATTGAAATGTAAAATTTATAACATATTCAAATCAACACTGCTTTATAATACAGCCTTACCTTATAAATATATGTATGTAATAAATATGTATGAATGAAATAAATACGAAATATGCAAAGTTAAAGTGCAAGGCGACAATTGAAAATCGCATATTAGCTCTAAACATTCAGAAAAATCAACAAGATTAAACACGTTGTAAGCTCAGTATACTTTGTTATAAACACAGTGCAATATGTGCTCAAGACATACATGTTTGCAAGAAGAATTTGTGTTAACATTCTTTTCAAGCATAAAATAATTTACACTTAAAATTTTTAAATCATAATCATATATAACAAAGCAAAATTCATACTCTTTTCTGAAATTCATTTGCTTTAAAAACTATCAATTTAGAATGCATAATTACTATGTAAAAATTAATTTTTTTTATTCATGAAAAATTTACTTTTCTTGTTGTATTAAGAAGTAATTTATTTCTATGCAAAATTTTAGATAAGATTTCAAATAAGCGTAACATTTCAAATATTTCCTAAGATACATATTCCTTTTTTTTTTAAATTAAATTCACAGTTAAAATATTTAAAATGTATTTAACATTATTAACATGTATATTTTCAGAAAAGTTTATAAATTGAAATAAATTAATATGACATCAAGAAGCTATAATTGACTGTTAAACCCCATATTTAAACAAATGTACCAAATCAAGGACAGTTAATTAAGCACCATTTTAAGCATAAAAAATTAGAGAAAAGCTTAATTACTTGATAATTTAAAAAATAGCTTTTGCAATTAAATATTAATAAGACACTTAAACAAAGTAATATTTTTTCTAGATTTAAATTCAATAAGTTTGTAATCATAACTAACTTTTTCTTATAAAAAAAAAAAAAAAATTGAAGTGAAAAATTTTTTTTTACAAAATATATATATATATATAATTTAATAAAATTGAAAATAAAGCAAATAGATTTAATTTATATTAAAATAGAAAATATTTTCTGGGGCATTTATTTACCACATTTTAAATAATATTTCATTGTTCAAAATTAACAAAATATTTAAAATAGGATCAAAAAGAAAATTTTCTTTGTATATATTTTATAACTGGAGCACACTAAAAAGCTCGATTAAAAATAACCCTTGCAATACATTTGTATTACTTTAATTTATTGCACATAAAAATTGTGCAATGTCATTTACAATAAGCAAATTTAATAGCAAAAGTAACAATTTATCAAACAATCTGCACTAAATATAAAACCAAATGTATAAGCTCAAGATTTGAGAAAAAAATTATGCCAAGGATATTTTTAAACAGATTGTCGCCATAAATATTTCCAATGTAATTAATGACTTTCAACATTTTCTTGACTATTTATAAAATGGAAGACTATTAGAATAACTAAATATGTAGTAATTACCACACAATTTAAGAATTATTGTCAACACACTTTATTATTAAAAGAATCTATCAAAACATATATCCAATACATAAAACACCCTTAGAATGTTTGATAAATGAATATATATTCTTCTTCATTAAAACAATAGCCCCATGGTGAAGAACCATAGCAAATAGCAGAAAATTAAAAATGAATTTTAGCCTGCAGGCTACTGAATCTATACTGATGCAGCAGTTTTGTTTTGAAAATGATTTAATTCACTAAAAACATCATAACTGGTTTTTTGGTTACTGTAGTTTTCATATTGTAATTAATCATGAATAGATATGTTGTAGAATTTGATGTTTGTGTTGAAATTATCTTCATTGCCGCAACAGCCCCATAGTGGGCCAAGACCATTTGCATACTGGCAGATTTCGAGACAGGGGATGTTTTCTTTTTATGGGGGTAGATTAGTCAATCATAAAAAAAAGTATTTTTCATTTATCTATGATTTATTTGATAAATTAAAATTGTAAATCTAGGTAAGTTACCCCAATGAAACAATTGTTACATAGTTGAACTAAAAAAAATCAGTTTGGAGTACTTGTGTTTTAACATAAAAATTAAGATTTTTTAAAAAATCTAAATTTACTTAATTAGCAAGAAGAATAAAATGCATTAAAAAACTCATTTAATAGTAAATATATATTTATAGTGACTTAAATGATTTCTTATATTTTATCAGTGTGGCAATTACTACAATCCAAATTTACAGATGGTAATTTTCGGGCTTAGATGTATTGGTATATAAAAATTAAGTAATTTTTCAAAAATACAAAATCTTTATTTTTAAGATTCAAAAATACACGTTTTTAAACCAATAAAAAGTCATAATTTAAGAAAACATGCATAAACTTTTTAAACTGTAAAAACAAGCAACTTTACACATACAAACACTTATGAAATTGAATTTAAATATTAATTTTCTATAATTGAAAAGTAGAATTGTAAATAAATCTTAAATATAACTCTAGATGGAAAAATATTCTTTTATAAATATAAAACACTTTCACTCTTTAAGTAAATGTACATACATATATAAAAACAAAAATTCTCATAATTATTTCAAGACAAAAGTGCTATTTCTATTGGCACCTAAGCATGTTTGGCCACATTCACAAATTTAAATTAAGACAAGATGTTTTAAGCAATTATTTCATTTGCTCATAGAAGGAAATTATGTGGCAAAAGATATCAAAGTAAGACCTGCATTTAATAAAAATAATTAGTAATTATGAATATTCATTTGAATAATTTTTTTTTTTTTTTTTTTTTATAAGTTGCATCTATACTAACTAATTTCCTGGATAAATATTTCGAATTTTTTGGTTTTATTAGAAATGTAATTTTATATGCATATAAAGTACAGTTTTTTGAATAGAGAAAATTCATCATCATTAATTAATCAGACAAGTCAATAGAGTTCAATAATCTAAAATTAATGGAGAGTTCTACAAATTAACTGTAATCTTAAGAGGCAATTATCTAAATATCTTTAAAATATTACATCAATTTACAGTTAAAATTATGAATTGTTTGCATCTGAATGAATGAATTGTTTGCATCTTGCCTTTAGAATTTCTTAAAAATATTGTCAACAATTTCAGAGAGAAAGAGAATTATGTAACCAGTTTAATGAAAAATAAAATTTTTTTAAAAAAAGCCACAGAAAATAAATAAACCTTTAGCTTACATAAATGTACCAAATTTTAATTCATTGATAATTATAAAATTAGTGAATAATTTTTTTATTTTTACTAGAAATTGCTAAACAACAAATCCAGCAAATAAAAGAATACATTTTTTTTTGTACTCGAGAAATTTATGAAACATACAAAAACAAACGAAGTACTAAAAGGAATATAATTGAAGGACTCATTAAATTCCAGTTTGAAAAGCAAAAATTAAATACCATATACTATTTAATTGATGCTGCAAAATAATGCACAAGACCTCGTAATATATTCTCATCAAGATAAAAATATAAATTATGGTATCAGTTATTAGAAAAAGAAAAATGTGTAAATTATATACATGTGTGTGCACATTAAAAAATCACAGACAAACATCACCTATTTTAAAATATGATTTCTATGATAAATATCCAATGCATCCAATTGTTTCCTTCCTAGTAATATATGTGGGCGACGATTTCGCATTAAATCAACAGCTTTTTGCGGGGTCCAATTGTTACGCTGCAAAATTAAAAACTTTGAATTATTTAAAAGTCAATAGTATACAAGTTATAAAAAACCCACTAAAATTAAAGCATTAAAAAAAAAAAAAAAAAAGATGAATAAACAAATAACTTGTATCAATTTATAGTAAATGCAAGAAAAATTTGGAACTATAAAATGTATAAATAATTTGCAATGTCATAATATATTATGGAAATATAAATATAAATAAATACTGGAAAATAACATATGGTACTTACGTATTAATGCCACCTCAACAGAAATTGCGCTAATGCGCCAATAAAGAGCTGTCAATGCGCCAATAAAGAGCTGTCAATGCGCCAAAATAGAGACTGTTTTGAATCTATGTTAAACTTTATATCGGCCCATTTTCCACCAAAATCCGATTGACTACTTTGTTTTTAAATAAAGTGTTTTGAATTTTGAAAGTGTTTTGATTTTAAATAAACTGTTTTATATATTTTATAATTTGTCACAAAAATTTTAAGTGTAGATTGGCTGTAGCTGCGGTGGCGTTAATACGTAAGTACCCAACATATTATATTTTCTAGTATTTATTTTTAACAGTTGTACATCTGCTGCTTAAATGCAAATAGAAATTTACCAAGTTATAGCAAAATAAGATCTTATTTAAAATAGAAATGATATGCTTATTTTAAGGTGTTCATCTTACTTTCATTAGATAGCAGCCAACTAATGTTGCACTTCTAGTTCTTCCTGCTTTACAGTGCACATAAACACTTTTTCCAGTACCAGCAAAATCATTAATAAATTGTACACCTTGAGCAAGTTTTTCTTGACTTGGCGCATGAAAAATATCTTGTGTGTGCAGCTGCAAAAATTTGACACCTTTTTTCTTCCATTCCTAAAATTAATAACAATCTAAATTTAAGAATGTCAAGATACAAAATTGATGCAATATATTATACCTTTATTTAATATAAATATATATTCTTGATTTTTTTTAAAATCATTTTGAATTTATATACAAATTAATTTGAGAATTTCATAAATTAAAATATTTTAATGCATTACAATGGCTAAACAATATTACAACAATATTATGGCTTAACATTAATACAATGGCTAGAAAATAACACTTTTTCTCTTTCATATCCAAAAACTTAAAAAGGATATTTAATTGAGAATAAATTTTAAAAAATGTTTAGTTCTAATTAAATAACATAATACAAGCATTTAAAAACATCAGAAAATGTCAAGTTATTAAAATTCACTTTATAAAACATTATAGATTTAAAGAAAAATTTTTGGCAACATCTGTTTTTACACCCAATTCTAACAAAAGGAGCAAATAGATGATTAAATTAAATATAAACTTTTATTCATGTCTTTAATTATAAGAACACAATGCATAAAATTCAATTTAAAAATCACATACCACTTACGATTTATTAAAAGATATATATTATTAAAAATTTAAGGTTTATCTACATATAGTACAAAAATAATACATTACCATTTTAAGTATTACAAACAAATTTTTCAAAAAATAAATAACTCTAGTAGTGTTCACAATCAATATCAAATTTAATCAGAAATAATGACTCTCTTACACATATTTATTACGCGACAAGTTCTTTGCCTAACTTTCAGAATAAAAATTCAAGAAAAAAATATGAAAGAATCAATATTTAATTAATTAAATTTTAATAATATTTTCAATTGAATACAAATTTTTCAAATTCAAAGATTACTAATTTTAAAAAATTAATGCTATATATTATGTGGAAAAAACAGCTATACATTTTGATACATAATTATTTATTTATTTATACCTCCTCAGTAGTTACCCATCTCTGCAGTTCAAAATCTTCATTCATTGACACTACTCCTCTTACATTCTCTTCTTCAATAAGCTACAGGCAAAAAGAAAAAAATACATCTTGTAACAAGTAATTTACCAATAATACACGATAAACTTTGTGTTTACTCATTCATAATACTATCCATTTTTAACTTAAATATGACATTGTGGGAAAATTTTAAAACAAGACTAAACATTTTATAATCCGATAGATAATAACTAAAGTAAGCTGCAATAACCATGACAAGAATAGAAACAGCTTGCAAATAGAAATTACAACTGTCTTAGCTTACTTTTTAGAATGAAATTTCCAATTATCATTTAAAAAGGTTTAACAGATCATTAACAGATATGAAAAATACAGGTAAACTCTTTTAATATAGAATTTGTTTAGCATAATATAACAAAGGGCATTTTAAATTTATTATGTAGCAAATGTTCCCTTATACCTTTAACAAAATATTAGGTCGTTTGTTATATACATATGACAAATTACACCACTAAATATAGTCTTTAATCTCCTCCATAATACACAAATCATATACAATACAGTTGTATGGTTGAAAAAAAAGCCATTTTTATATTTAAAGTTAGAAATTATTTTAATTTTAAAAATTCTCATTTAATATACTAAATACAGAGACTTGACTTTTCAATAAAATATAGGATATATAAAATTTTATGACAAGATAAAAAGTAATGTAAATAAAACAGGACACTAAATAAGGAATACTTTAATATAAATCCACGCTTGAATAGAAAATTTAGACTTAATACAGACACTATTTGATGTAATATTTTAGCGATAAGCCAGTTTTACAAGAGTGTCAAATCAAAGTTTAGATGATTTAATTTGAAGAACCAAAAATTTAAGACTGAATATAAAAATTACAATATATACAAGTTTATATTATAACTCGTATAATCAATTCTAAAATTATTTTCCTTCCATTTTAATGATGCAAGAAGCATATAAATTCATAGTAACAATCCAAAGAACTGTTTGATTAACACACACATCAAACTATATAGAGTCAAAATATTGATGGATAACATTTATCAAGAAAACCAAACTACTGTTTTGATACTTTTAAAATGTCTTTAAGCAATCTAATTAAACTTTTTTTTTTTTATACAAAAACATTTTTCTGCAAGACTCGTATAATCAATACTGAATCAATACTAAATCGTACATCATTAAAAGTTATTTCAGAACAATATTAAATGGTACGCAAAAATATTTGGTGACGCGTGTCACCTTAAAAATTCGTTTAAATTGAAATGATCTTACCTTATCTGTGATACTTCGAAATGGCAGGGCTCCAAGAATCACAATGTCATCAATACGATCATACCACATTCGAGTAGTTAATTTTTCCATTACAATATTATATAACAGAGTGGGATAAAATGTTGCTCTAGCAAGCATCTTGACGTTTTGTAAGTCGTATGACTAGCGATGAAATAAATAAAATGAGATGTATTAAATTAAAAAGATGTAAATTACGTGTCTATAAATAAGCAAAGGGTGCAACTCTTCATAACTAATTGAATGAAAAAGCCACAAGCACAGGTGCACATGGCTAATTTAATATTAAAAAGCTCCCGGTGAGCGCCTGTAGGCCATGAAGAAAAATTACCATAACGTTACACCGAAATTCGTCTGCTAATTTGCTTACATTCCAAAACCAACACTGTTACTGCCAAAAATAACTTTCCTAAAACTCATGAAAATTCATTAGAATCGTTGTTTTTCAGATAAAAATGTTGAAATAAAAAGTATTTTTTTGCCATTAAATTTAATGAATGAAATGAAAGAAATTAATTTTCTTACACAAACTTTTCTTACAACCACTCTAAATTTATTTTTAGTATTTAGTATCTTTTAAATATATAAAATTGTCTAAGAAGGAATATGTAACGCATAAAATTGTTTTAAATTTATGAAGTTGTCCAAAGAAAGAAAAAAAAAAAAAAAAAAGAAAAGAAAGAAACATTTATATAATCTAGGATATAAAATTTAATTTAATAAAAAAGTTTACATTTTTTTTTTTTCTTCAGGTGTTTCACCATTTTGAAAAATAGGTAGACTCAGTGGATAATTGCGACGGAATAACTCACATGGACAGTTGGACTGCTTCGTACGAGCGCAGACATCCCTCTTATAAGTTTCAATTGAAAATATTTTATAAAGTCATTGAGACATATAAAGACATTGTAGCACCCATAATTCATAAAGACATTGTAGTACCCATAAAGAGGCCAATTGAAAATTTGAAACCAAATGCTGTAGCAACCATAAGCTAGACAACAGCTTTATATTTCTCCAAGCGATTAAAAATTGCAATATTCAATTATAATATGTAACTTAGAAATTTTACATTTTTCTTAGAAATATTTTTGACAAATTAGCAGCCACTAAATTCATCTGGGCATCAGGGCACGTAGTCAATAAAAAAAATGAATTAGTTGAGAGTCTTCTGCTTTCCTCATTTATTAATTCAGTTCCGGACACTTTTATTGTAAGTTAAATGTTCCCTTACGATCTCATTATTAATTAAAAAAATTATAGAAAAACAGAATATCGCCGGTTAAGCGGAAACTTTGCTAAAGATTTTAAACATTTATCCAAAGATCTTCAGATCAATTCTACCCAATAGGAAAGAAGATGTAACTTTCCCTCCTATTTTAGAACCAAAACCTTCCATGTGAAAGCTATACAAATTTTGCTTAACTGCTTCTCCATTATGCTCTCATGGAAATTGAAAGACATATTTTATACCAATGTAAAAGTGCGAAGGACAGAAAGGATAATATCCAAAACATTTTTAGATATAAGGTTTTATGCCCTCCCATCTTTTTTTTTTTTTTTTTTTTTTTTTTTTCAAAAGATGCGCAATGCAAAACTATAACAACACTAGATTCTTGAAAAAAAAATAAAATAATGCAGGAAGTCATTGAGAGTTTCCTAATATCCATGGAAGTTACCTCATCGGCTAAAGAATTTTGTCATAATTTTACCAGTTCATATTTTCGATCAAGAAGATCTTCTCTGCTTTGTTTCAATTATCCTTATAAAAAAGAATTATTATTTATTTTAACTTAACCTTCTTTTTTAGTCTAGGCGTTCTGATCAACATCGAACTGAATTGATTTGAAAATATAAAATATTTTAAGAAAAACTCGGGGTTTTTTTTGTAAAGTAAAGGTTTATATTTGATAGCATTGTTGTAGTTACTGCTTTCAAAAAGGAGATTCTATGGCTATTGTAACAATCTGTGTAAAGCATCTCGCAGCGATAGTCAGGCTGCATGATTGGAATTTTCTGGGTTTTCTTCCATACAACATGCAAATTCGAGGAAATTACCCCTAAAAATTCTCCCACAAGGCAATCAACAACTCTTTTCAACACCCGTCGGTGGGTTATTTGTGGTTTACATGAGGTCCACCGATGTTCAGCCTCGTTTTCTGACTGATAGGAGGCTACATAGTCCTAAGTAAGTGAGGGAAGTTTTGAGAAACGAAAAGAGACGTTTGGCACATAAGGATACTAATTCATTGCCTGATAGATTAGACAACATCGACGGCAAAATTAACATTCAGTTGAAAGTTTGCAGTTTCTCTTTTCGGTAGTCATATTCTTCTCGGTCATTTTTATCTTGTGTTTCAACTTAGGCAAAAAGTCTTCTTTATTTTTGATTTCTTTCTTTTTTATTTAAATTTAATATTGCTCAAAAGAACATAATGAATATAATGAATTCTAAAAGTCTTTACACATTATAGCTGACATTGTTACGATGATTCTTATCCAATGGACGTTAGTTCCAATGCTGCAATTATTTCCCAAGATATTATCATATCATTTTAGACTTGAATTTTTTCTCCAAAAAAAAAAGGGGGGATTCCTATCCTTCACTATAAAATTTTCGTTGATAGAAAAAACCTTCTTATCTCCGACTGCTATTTAGTGGACTGAATGATGTCCCGAAATAAAATCTATTTTCAAAATTAACAACTCCGACGGTGATTCTTATTATCACCACTGATCATTTGGGCAACAGAGTGGCGGGGCGAACTTCGAATCGCTGAAGCCATTATTGTAGGCATTGACTTTAGAAACGAGAAGACTCGATAGCGATTGTAGTATGGAAAGCATCTCGTATCGATAGTCAGACTAAATAACTCCGTGGCACTATAGTCTATATTGGACCATGGCTGTCTGCCTAAATAGTCAGACTACCTGGTGGTAATTTTCTTGAATTTCTCTAAAAGAAACGCAAACTCGGGGCAGTTATCCCTAATAGTCCTCTCGGAAGGCCTTGTCCTCCCAAAACACTCTTCGGTGGGCTGTTCGTGGTCTTCACAAGGCCTGCCGATGTTCCATCCTCCCGTTTCTAACTTGTAGGGGGCTACACAGTCCTGGTACGGGGGTGAGATGTGAAGGAAAGAAATTAAAAAGGATCATTTGGACACAGTTCGCGAACTGGCTAATAATAAACAATCATGAAAATTTTCATTACAGCTTTCTTTCAGTACAGAAATCACCATTACGTTATTATTTACGAAAAGCATCCCATTTGACGTAATATGTGAGGATTTGCCCTTGAATTTGAACCGAATATCAGCTGTTAAGCAAATGTCTGTTAAGAAATTTACTCATCAAAATAGTATCAAACTTGCATAACGATTTTACTCATAAAAATAGTATCAATCCTATATAACGTGTTTACTAATCAAAATACCATCAGACTTGCATTACAATGTTACTCATCTAAACAGTGTCAAACACGTGCAACGATATTACTCATCTAAACAGTCACAAAAATGCACAACGATTTTATTCATGTAAACATTTTCAAACCAGTACAATTATTTTATTCCATCGGAAAGCAAATGATTTTTCAGATATTTATGTACATGGATTTTGGAACCAAATTCACTCAAAACACACGATCCGGTAGTAGTAACCCTTTTACTAGAAAAGATAAAATTACTAGAAAAGATAATAGTTAACACGCCACAAAAGCAATTCGTTTCATTCCATAATTGAGGCAAAGATTATTTCTTTTTCGTATAACAAAAATAAAAATTTTGCTAAGAGCAAAAATTGCGCAGATCTACATCTTATATCTTCCAAGTCCAACGGTATAAATGCGTTTATTGAGAATGTCCTCACAAGATCATAGTTAAAGCTAAAAGAATACTAATATATTCTCCATAATTCATCGTTCTTTCTTTCTCCCCCACCCCCTTTCTTCTTAAATTTCCTTGGCATAAAAAAACTTTAACAACAAACCAAGTTTCATACAGAATATATGGCTCCCACGGTGTGTTGGAATTTTTATGCTTTAGTTCACTCCACGCAGCGTCACGTGATAGTTCTATAAAAATCGCTTGGAACCGATTCAGAATTGCGCTGTTGCTGTGGAGACGGGCTGTTGGTTGCTGTGGAGACGGGCTGTTGGTTGCTGTGGAGACGGGCTGTTGCTGGGGAAACGAGTTGTTTTATTCTAAAAAGAACTTTTTTCTTCCAGTTTAGCTTTTGCCTTTGAACTGTTACCATCAACCCTGTATATCTTTGTAAATATTGCTTGTAAATAAATGAAGATTCCATAAATGTTTGTATGGATTGATCAATACTTCTCGAACCATCAGAAAGCTGCGGCTAACCAGAAAAATTGAACCACCGATAGAAAGAAAAACGATAGTCGTATTGACATTCTCCATTAAGTCATCCTCAATAATAGATAAAGAATGCACTATAAGACTGCGATAAATAAAATCTTTAAAGTTTAAGAATTCAAATCGCCTTTCGTTCATCGAAGTCAAAAGCCTCTACAGACCGAAAAGGCCTAACATACAACGCATTATGCTTTCGAGTTAAAACTCTATAAGTGATGTCAAGCAGAAAGCTTCCATGCCTATGATGAGGTGGACCACGATAAGTCTGTAGGTTAGGATGCCCAATCATTAATGTCGGAGAGATGAAAAAGGCGATCATCCAGAATGTCCTCTGGTGGAGTGTTCGTACAAAATTGTCGTGACACAACTTTATTCACATAATTTTCAAAACTTGAAAATGAAACCTCAGCTATAAGCATAGAACATTGTGGTGTACAGTAGAAGCCTCTATTATTTAAAAAATTGCAAGAGAATAATTCAATCAATGATCATAATCAAATGATCAACAACTGATTATTCCTGATAATTCCAACTATTGCCACAGAAAAAACAAGTAATATATAAAAAAAAAAAAAAATTAAAGTCAATTCCTACTTTTTTTTCACTCTATTGCAGAAAGTCCTTTATAAATTATTTTCATTCATTTTTTTAAGTTTATCTGGCGCCATCTATTGGTAGACATATGCAACTTAAATTTAAAAAAATAAATAAAATTAATTCATTAAATTTAATGAATGAATTAATATTTGAAAAAACTGTATTCACATCAAGTGTCATCCACTACAAGTTCAAAAAAAATGAATTTGAACTTGAGTGGATGAATAAAAAGTATTTTATGAACGATTGAAAATGTGAACAAGATATATATAGGGGGAGTGTGAGCTAATAGAAGGAATTGAAAAAGCATACTCATTAAATTCTTAATGATCCACATGTTGTGAATACAAGTACTAAAAATTGTCCAGAAGCTTAAGAGTTAAGATTATAAATTTCATTATCTAAACTTATGTGGCATCCGTGGCTTAATCGGCTAACCCTTACGGCGATTAACTGAAAGGTTGGTGGTTCGAACATACCCAGTGGCGACTCTGTCTCTTTGGTTTAATATACCAGTAAAAAAAAGTTTATTAAAACTTTTTATTTCGGTTAAGAAATTAACTTCTAGCATTTTGCTAACATAGTAAGGGGTTGAATAAACTTTTAAAATGCTATATCCAGCGAGGTTTATCAAAAACCTTTTTCATGAAATCAATGAGAAAACATCATTCGTTATATTTAACAAAAAATTTATTATAACTTCAGCAGGTATGACCGGTGTTGCCCAACATTTCATAACATTACATTTACAAACACAACTTCTAACTTTGGTGAATTTTATTTGATAAAAATAACATTGCAAATTAAAATTTTAAGATTTTAAATAACTTTCCTTGAATAATATGTAAATTGGTTCCATAATGCAACGATTCTTATCCAATAATTGTCAAAAAGTTTTCTCCCGGCTTTCATCTGTTAGCATATTTATGTTTTGCATTCAAGCAGGCACGTTATTCAGAAGCAGAATCTGATCCTCCAACAAAATACTACTGTGCCCAAAAAGGAAGAACAATCATTTTTTTTTCAAAAACTCTTTATTTATTCTTCCAAATTTATTTCATCACCTTCGAAGTAATCCCATCCGGACACAATGCACTTAGGCCAACTTTTTTTTGCAATCCTCAGTGCATGCTAAAAATCATCGGCAAGGATGGCCTTCAAAACGCTCGACGATTCATGTTGAATCTCTTCAATCGACCCAAAACGGTGTCCCCAGAGTGGTCTTTTGAGTTTAAGGAATAGCCAGAAGTCGCACTGTGTGAATACGGTGGTTGTGGAATGACATGATTTCACTTTTGGCAAAAAAGTCACGAAAAATCAATGCAGTGTGAGCTGGCGCATTCAGTGTTTTGGGTACCAATCGAGATTTGACGCGTTTGAGGCCCAAAATGAAATTTATCGATCCCCTTGAAATTCCAACATCATCAGAAAGGTCTCTAATTGTAAATCGACGATTTGCAAGCACCAAATCTTTAATTTTTTTGGACATGAACTTCGTCAGTTGAGGTAGATGGTCGACCAGAGGGCTCTTCGCCTTCAACTTGTTCTCTGCCTTTGAACTGCTTATACCACATGTAAACATTTCTTTCCGATATATGAATGCTCACCGAATGACATCTGCAACATTCTATACATTTCCGCAAACAAAATAGAATGCAAGTTCTTTGCTCAATGAATTCAGACATTTCAAAAATTGCAGAATCAGTTTTAGCATCTCAGAAAGCCAAGCATAACTCAAACACTCATGAACGGGCAACGGGCGTACCTGTTACGGAGTTCCTATGTGATTTTAAGAACCACGAAAACCTCCACATCTTAAAGTAGTTAAAATATTTGCACAAAATGAAGTTGCTTAAATTGAAGAGTAGCAATAAAAAAGAAAAATAAAGAATTTAAGTAAAAGGTTAAAGACCAGATAGCTACTATTTAAATTAAGGTGCACATCGTAGCAATGAATTAAAATTTAAAAGTCAAAAATTTTCAGCTCAGATTCGCTTGAATCGATTAAAGTAGCAAGACTCAAACCACAGCGGTAGAATCCATCGCCGAGGAATAAATTCCCCGACGTTTCTTCAATGCCGGGAATGACTCCTTGTGCGTATCGTAAATAGCTCTGGGCCTTTTTTTGGAGCTCGCCACACCTGGATGGTATCATTAATGAATATTTTGACGTCAAATTTCCCGCAGATGTCGAAATTGGTCTTACTTTTTGGACACAATTGTAGAAAACACAGCATAAAATACTTATATTAAACTTGTATTATTACTTATTTAGTCACTTAAATTTGTATTATTACTTATTTATTCACTTAAATTTGAATTTTTACTTATTGAACATTACTTAATATGTAAATATTTTTTTTTTTGTCTTAAAAAAAAAAAAAAAAACTGCATTATGCTCACAATTTGAATCCTCTTGAGAATTTGGAAATCTTAAAAATTCTATTACTGATTTATGTATCCCTGATATAATGGTATAGTGACAAATTTGTGCTGAATTGTGATTAAAATCACACTAAACTCAAATCACAAAATTTACGGGGAATAGTCTACATAAAAAATAATGAAGGGCGTAAAAAGGGAATTCACATAAAATAAAGTTGTTTTTTTTTCAACAAATTCGTATTATTTTATGAAGTTTTTAAATATTTCAGAAAATGTATCCAAATATTTCATATTAATTTAATATCTGAGTAAAAAACACTTTTTTTTTTTTTTTTTTTTTAAATTTGACATAGAATGTACAATCCTTTATTATAATTTTCCTTTACATTTATATATAGATAATTTATTTTGTATTAAAGTTTCTTTTCCCCTTGAAAAAAACAAAAACATTTAAGACATTATTGTTGTATTTACTGCTAACAATATAATGCAATTGTTGGGTTTCAACAATTTGAATCAGTTGCGAAACACTGCTCATCGTTAACAATAACCCATAACAGTAACCAATAATGGAAATGTAAGATTTTTTAACAAAGAGATTTAAAACGATTTTTGAATTGAACGAGTGAACTTGCTGTGATAAAACTGCGATAAATCTTCTTTGCTATGGAGGGGACTAAAGTTGTGAGTGTTATTTTCTTTCTTATCGAACTGTGGTTTTTGCTGCAGGTTGTTTGTGTTGGCGACGCGTGGAGTCATATTCGCTTCGCTTATTATACCATTTTGATGATTGCTAGTATTATTGAGAATGGAGGGATTATAAGTTTCATTTCTGTTATTGCAAATTGGGGCTTTTATATATTCATTCAAATTATTGATATGGTGTTTGTTGGAATTAAAATTTTGATTAATTATGTTGGTGAGCTAGTTGCCACTAAAATTGTTGTTGCTGGGAATAAAGATGAACCAAATATTGCTACTTGTGACTATGTTAGACCAAATACCACAGATGACAGACACATTATTTATCACTCTAACAACCATAGTAACGAACACACATATAGATCCAGAAATTATGTTCCTAATATGTATTTTTCCAAACGTCGATGTGACTGTGATTTTTGTAATACTTGGTTTAAATAAGCCAAATAAAAACTGCTCTAAAAACACTTTACTTTAAATTTTTTTTTATCAAAATTCAACAAATAATTATACTATATATATTTATTTGGTCTGTTAAAAATTAAAATCAACAGTTCTTTCATACTGATTCATTTAATATCCATGCTTATGTTACACATAACAATTTTAAATGGTTTTCACATATCTACTTAATAAAAAGCAATAAAATACCTCCAAGAAAGTATACAGCCTTGAATTATTAGTTACACCATTGACAACTTCTAAAAGATATTTTTTGAATTTGTAAGATAATAATTTACAACCTTGTACATCTTATCTGCTGAAAGTTAATATACGAAATCAAAAATTAAAACACCTTTTGATGCTATCATGTTATTCGATAAAAACAAGTACAATAAACAAAATAATTATTTTTTCTGATATCGGATAAATATAATCTTTCATATAAGCCAAAAAGACAATTTGTGAAACTAATAAAATTGTTGACTTCATTGAAAAAAGCATTAAACAAATCTAGTTCCGACATTAAACACATTTATGTCTGAATTTCCACAATATGGACAGTTTTGTGCTACGAATATCTCCTGATTTGAAGGATTACCGCTGCTTACAACTTCTTCTGCCTGTATAATCCTTTTTTATAAAAATTACAAACAAACCAATTGACTGCATTTCCTAATCAAAAAAATATTTGTCTACTGCTATACTTTTCACTGCTGCTGCCTTCTTCTGCTTGCCATCATCGCCTTCACGCAGATTGAAAGATTCCTGATGAAAGAGAACTCTGCCTTTCACTTCTACGAGTGGACATATTGTGTCTATTTTCCTTCGGCACACTGAGGTGTTGCAAAAATGCCTTTCTTCTGCAGCTGCCTTCTTCTGCTTGCAAAGATCATCGCCTTCATGGAGATTCAAAGATTCCTGAGTTTGAAAGAGCCCCCAGATGAAAGAGAACTCTGCCTTTTCACTTCTGAGTGAAAGAGAACTGTGCCTTTCACTTCGCCTACGATAGGACAGATTATGTCTATTTTCTTCGACACACTGAGGTGTTGCAAAAATGCCTTTCTTCTGCTGCTGCCTTCTTCTGCTTGCCATCATCGCCTTCACGGAGTTTGAAAGATTCCAGATGAAAGAGAACTCTGCCTTTCACTTCTACGAGTGGACATGTTATGTCTATTTTCCTTCGACACACTGAGGTGTTGCCAAAATGCCTTTCTTCTGCTGCTGCCTTCTTCTGCTTGCCATCATCGCCTTCACGGAGTTTGAAAGATACCTGATGAAAGAGAACTGTGCCTTTCACTTCTACGACTGGACAGATTATGTCTATTCTTCTTCGAAACACTGAGATGTTGCAAAAAAGCCTTTCTTCTTCTGCTGCCTTCTTCTGCTTGCCATCATCGCCTTCACGGAGTTCGAAAGATTCCTGATGAAAGAGAACTGTGCCTTTCACTTCTACGAGTGGACATATTGTGTCTATTTTCCTTCGACACACTGAGGTGTTGCGAAAATGCCTTTCTTCTGCTGCTGCCTTCTTCTGCTTGCCATCATCGCCTTCATGGAGTTTGAAAGATTGCTCATGAAAGAGAACTCTGCCTTTCACTTCTGCGAGTAGACATATTATGTCTATTTTTCTTCGACACACTGAGGTGTTGTAAAATGCCTTTCTTCTGCTGCTGCCTTCTTCTGCTTGCCATCATCGCCTTCATGGAGTTTCAAAAATTCCTAATGAAAGAGAACTGTGCCTTTCACTTCTACGAGTGGACAGATTATGTCTATTTTTCTTCGAAACACTGAGATGTTGCAAAAATGCCTTTCTTCTTCTGCTTGCCATCATCGCTTTTACGGAGTTTGAAAGATTCCTGATGATTAAAAACTCTGCAACAATGACTGGTCAAGTTTATTCTGTCTCTTTGCGGGAAAATCCTTTCGATGTTGTCTTTTTCGTCTACTTTTTTTCTCATTTGTGTGAATATTTTTCACTGTGTTTTATTTCTCAAAAACGAAAATATCAATTTCTTATTTGGCATTTAAATAGAAATAATAAATTTTCCTTTGACATTTTTTTGTTTTTGGTCTTGCTTTGATTTTTGTCTGAATAGTATAAAATGTATTAAATATTTTAATGGAAGCTTTAAATGACTATTCATTAAGAGTAGAATAAAAATATAAGGCTCTCAAATTTTTTTTATATTTGCAGAAGTTTTTGCTAAACATTGGTCGACTTCACTATATACACTATACTATTTTCATTATATTTCACTATACTTTATAACATTGGTAGACTACAGTACAAAACATTTTTAAACACGGAAGTTTTTGTTAAAATTTTATTAAACCTCATATTGAAATACATTTTATAATTTAAAAACAATCATTATTTTAAATCCAATTTATTTTTAAAAAATTCTTAATTTTGTTAAAATTCATTTAGAATCGATCCTGAAACTTAATAAACCTGAACTTGAATTTTCGTAAATATTTATATGGGATTTATTACATCATATATATCTAGCTATTTTTACATGTGTATGAAGTGAAGAAAATCAGAATTACTAGATATTTTTAGAATTACCAGATATAAATTAGATATTCCAGAAAAAAATGCATGCATAAAGTGCGAAAGATTAAAAAAAATTATTAGTAGTAATAAATTCTGATTTATAATTTAAATCAATAGTGAAAATAAAATATATTTTTGTCTCATTTTTAAAAATAAATTTAATTTTCTTATGGATAGATCAATATAAAATAAATAATGAAAATTACTTTTACCATTTCAGTGCCAGCTTACATAGCTTATACAAAGCGATAATGTAGATAACTTCAAATTTTTAATCATTAATGTATGATAATTAATAATGTAGATAACTTCAAATTTTTAGTCATTAATGTATGATAATTAATTAATAATGCAGATAACTTCAAATTTTTAATCATTAATGTACACTGAAGTGACAAAAGTCATGGGATACCTCTTAATATCGTGTCGGCCCTCCTTTCGCCCGGCGAAGTGCAGCAACTCGACGTGGCATGGACTCAGCAAGTCGTTGGAAGTCTTCTGCAGGAATATTGAGCCATGCTGTCTCGATAGACGTCCATAATTGTGAAAGCGTTGATGGTGCAGGATTTTGGGCACGAACAGACCTCTCGATGATGTCCCATAAATGCTCGATGGGATTCATGTCGGGCGATCTAGGTGGCCAGATCATTCGTTGGAATTGTCCAGAATGTTCTTCAAACCAATCGCGAACAGTTGTGGCCCGGTGACATGGCGCATTGTCATCCATAAAAATCCCATCGTTGTTTGGGTACATGAAGTCCATGAATGGCTGCAAGTGATCTCCAAGTAGCTGAACATAAGCATTTCCAGTCAATGTTCGGTCCAGTCGCACCAGAGGACCAAGTCCATGCCATGAAAAAACAGCCCACACCATTACGGAGCCACCACCAGCTTGAACAGTGCCTTGCTGACAGTTTGGGTCCATGGCTTCGTGGGGTCTGCGCCACACTCGAACCCTACCATCAGCTCCTACCAACTGAAATCGTGACTCATCGGACCAGGCCACGGTTTTCCATTCATCTAGGGACCAACCGATATGCTCACGTGCCCACGAGAGTCGCTGCAAGCGATGTCCTTCTGTCAGTAAAGGCACTCGAGTCGGTCTTCTGCTGGAATAGCCCAAGAAAGCCAAATTTCTCCGCACAGTTCTAACAGACAAGTCCCTTGTACGTCCCACATTGATTTCTGCGGTTATTTGACGCAGTGTTGCTTGTCTGTTAGAATTTACGACTCTTTGCAGACGTCGCCGGTCTCGGTCGTTAAGTGCAGGCGGTCGACCACTGCGCTGTCCATGGTGGGATGTTATGCCTGAAATTTCATACTCTCGGCACACTCTTGACACAGTGGATCTGGGAATGTTGAATTCCCTAACGATTTCCGAAATGGCATGACCCATGCGTCTAGCTCCAACTAACATTCCGCGTTCAAAGTCTGTTAATTCCCGTCGTGCGGTCATCATCACGTCAGAACCTCTTCACGTGAATAACTTGAACAGAAATGAAAGCTCAGCGAAAGCGCTGCGCATTTATACCTGTTCTACGCGATGCTACTGCCATCTCAAAATTTGCATATTGCTATCCCATGACTTTTGTCACTTCAGTGTATAATAATTAATTAATAATGCAGATAACTTCAAATTTGTAATCATTAATGTATAATAATTAATTAATAATGTAGATAACTTCAAATTTTTAATCATTAATGTATAATAATTAATTAACAATGTAGATAACTTCAAATTTTTAATTATTAATGTATAATAATTAATTAATAATGTAGATAACTTCAAATTTGTAGTCATTAATGTATAATAATTAATTAATAATGTAGATAACTTCAAATGTTTTAAAGAAATTTATTTAATATTATTGAACAATTAAAAAAGAATTACAGAATCTTAAAAATTTTATTAATCAAATTTATTTCATATGGAACAATTAAATAGTTTTAATCAATCACAACATTTAAGATTTCTTTTTTAACAACTGTATATAACTCGAAAATAATACTTTATTGATACAATTTTATAATTATTTTATGCAGGGAAATAATTTTAATATTATTCCATTTAATTTTAAAATCACATAATTGATCTTTCCAATTAATGCAAACATTTGAAATGATATGCTTCTTGCATGTAATCGTATAGTTAAACTTGGCACACTGGCATCTATTTAATAGAGGTTTTAAAACTTGATCCATGATATATGTTTAATTTTACTGAATATTTTGATTGTTAACTTTTAGTTAGATAAGTTGTTCTGATATAGTTGCTTCTGGGGTTTTTTTTTTGTTTTGTTTTTTCTTGCCTTATGATCATATTTTCTTTCTATTTCAATTTCAGAATTTTTATAAAAGAGCTCATTCTCTCTTTTGCTATGTGAGCATCAAAGAATCTTACCAATCAAGATTTCCTCATAGCCATTCTTTTATAATACGAGTTCTCAAAAATAAGGCATTATTGATAGATGATTTCATAAGCATTTTATGCTGTGGAATAAATTTTGTAATTCAATTTTAAAATCACATGTTCCTTCTTCACAGTTAATGGAAGTGTTTCTAACTAAAATATCGATAGACCATTACACTGACATCTAAGTTGTTGAACTTGATTCACGATATTCATGTGAGCTGGTTTATTTGTTATGCAGAATATTTTGACTTGTGATTATTGTCTGTTCTGAATATTTTGATTTGACTTATGTCCATATTTTTTTTTTTATTAAATTTCAGGATTTTTATAAAAGAGCTCATTCTTTTGGGGTTTTTTCAATTCCTTCTATTAACTCATACTCTCCCTATATATATCTCGTTCACAATTTCAATCGTTAATAAAACACTTTTTATTCATCCACTCAAGCTCAAATACATTTTTTTTAACTTGTAGTGGATGACACTGGATGTGAATACAGTTTTTTCAAATATTAATTCATTAATTTTAGTTTTCTTTAGATTTAAGTTGCATATATCTACCCATAGATGGTGCCAGATAAGCTTAAAAAAATGAATGAAAATTATTTATAATAATGTAGATAACTTTCTTTTATATTCTATTTCTGCAATAGAATGAAAAAAAAAGTAGGAATTGACTTTAAAAATTTTTTTTTTATATTACTTGTTTGTATATTAGCATATTTCACCATTTAAGTTTTCTTGATAAGCATTCTTTTATAATATGAATTCTCGAAAATAAGGCACTATTAATAAAATGATTTCATAATTTCCTTACATTGCTTTAATTTTGTAATTTAATTTTAAAATCAAATTTTTTTTGTTTTCAATTTATGGAATTTTTTATGATTGAAACATCGATAGTCATCAGGTTGATATCCAATTAAATTGCTGATCTTGACCCGTGATACCTGTTTTGTTTGTTATTCAGAATATTTTGGCGATTGGTCCATATTAGAAAAGATGAGGCAAGATAAATATCTGAAACTGCCTCTGCACAAGCGTCGTAAGACAAGCTTACTTTACGTAATATATCTTAAGACGCGCGTGTGTGTTTGGGTGGCAATCAAATAGTTTGGTTTTCCAACAATTGACGGAGGAATAATTCTGGTTAGTGTCAATATTCGGCGACCTATTAAAGGATTTACGACTTTGAAGATGGCTAAAGGCTTTCTCGTAAGAGGAGATAATACGGCTTATGTTTCAAGTTCGAACTACCCCTCCGCGGATGTAGTCCGGGGACAAACGAACTTTCAGTCAAATGTTTCAAACCTGGACGCGGCTTTAGTTTGTAGTATCTTTATTATATTTATAACACTTTAAACACCTCTGGACTTTTGTCCTGCATTAGTTAGATTAATGTATTGAATTTCTCACAAATTTCTGTTGACACCCCTCCGTGATATCTTCGTTGTCCTCTACACATTCTTATAGGGTAAAAGTGTTCTGGTAGATAGCTCATTGGGTTTCAAAAGCAAAAGATCTTTGTTTGAAATCTGGATGGCATTTCAAAATCGAAAGCATCGGGATTCCTGCCAGGATTATATGGTGTCATCAGTAGTATATTTATTGTAATAACAACAAAAAACAGTTTTTAAAAAAATCTAAGAATCTTTACTATTTTGATTGTGTTAGTTTTCGATTTACTTTACGCACATTATTATCTTTTTAATGAAATACTAACAATGAAAAAGATAGTGTGTTGGGTTTCCAACTAAAGGAGCTTTGTTCGAAATCTGGCTAGCGTTTCAAACTATAAAGCATCCATGTCCCTGCCAATAAATTCGTATGTCTGAAATCGTTTCCGTAGGCCTCGGGTACGAAGGGAGAAAGTGCGAACCACCCACATGCTGAATAGCTATTTAAGTATTAGCTGTCTGAACAGCTACTCAGGTTTTAGAGAATATTAGAGATACGATAAATAAACAAATGATAATATGCACATATGTGACCGTTGAGCTTTCATGATGAATTATAAACTACAGGGTTTCATGCATTCGTAACTATCTTCTTCGTTGGCGCAACAGCTTCATGGTGGACCAAGACCGTCTACTTATTGGCAGATAACATAGTCCTGCCTTATTATTCCGTCCAATAGTCCTATTAGACCGGGACCTACGGTTTAAAGTGGATTCGTACTGCTACAATCATCCATGGTACCGTCGGGACTCGAACTCGAAACCTAAGCCGCAGAACGGCAGTCACATTGCCGTCAGGCCCTTCATAGCCTTTGCAGTATTCACTTAAAGATGACATTTAATTAAAAAAGTTATTTTGAGGAAGAATCTATGGACTTCACAAAACGGTTAAGAACCCCTACATTTGATTGTATAGCTCACTCTTTAAAACATGAGTGATTTTTGTTATAATTATTTTCTCGGTTCCTTCTTTTTATTACTTACTTATCCTGTTCATGTCTAGTGGCACATACTACTGTGCCCCAAAAGTAAGAGCAATTTTTTTTTCAAATACCCTTTATTTATTCTTCCAAATTTATTTCATCGCCTTCAAAGTAATCCCCTCCGGACACAATGCACTTAGGCCAACTTTTTTTTCCAATCCTCAGTGCATGCTAAAACTCATCGGCAAGGATGGCCTTCAAAACGCTCGACGATTCACGTTGAATCTCTTCAATTGACTCAAAACGGTGTCCCCGGAGTGGTCTCTTGAGTTTAGGGAATAGCCAGAAGTCGCATGGTGTGAATGCGGTGGTTGCGGAAAGATATAGGTTTCATTCTTGGCAAAAAAGTCACGAAGAATCATTGCAGTGTGAGCTGGCGCATTCAATGTCTTCAGTACCAATCGAGATTTGACGCGTTTGAGGCCCAAAATGGAATGGACCGATCCTTTTGAAATTCCAACATCATCAGCAAGGTCTCTAATTGTAAATCGACAGTTTGCAAGAACCCAATCTTTAATTTTTTGATCGTGGGCTTCTCCGGTTGAAGTGGAGGGTCGACCCGAGGGCTCTTCGTCTTCAACGCGTTCTCTGACTTCTTTGAACTGTTTATACCACTTATAAACATTTCTTTCCGATATAGAAATACTCACCGAATGCCTTCTGCAACATTCTATACATTTCCGCAAACAAAATTGAATGCAAGTTCTCTGCTCAATGAATTCAGACCTTTCAAAAATCGCCGGAATCAGTTTTGGCGTCTCACAAAGCCAAGCTTAATTCAAACACTAATTAATATTTTGACGTGAAATTTCACACAGATGTCAAGGACAGTGCCAACAACCTAAAAAAGGGGAAAAAAATTGAAATTCCATAAGTCCCGGGAATTTTTAATTAGTCTTACTTTTTGGACACAGTAGTACATATATTATGTCGCATTATAAAATTTTGTAGTAAGTATATCGGAGTTGAAAGTCACCTGAACTGTGGGTTGTGGGAGAAATCGAACCTTTCTAGAGAAACCGAACCAAACACTCTTAGGCGCAATTCAGTCGTTAATATGTTTTATTTAATTCATTATAACAAGTAATACATAAAAAAAAAATTTAAGTAGATTTTCTACTTTTTTTTTCACTCTATTGCAGAAAGTTCTTTATAAATAATTTTCATTCATTTTTTTAACTTTATATGGCGCCATCTATGGGTAGATATATGCAACTTAAATCTAAAAAAAATCTAAAATTAATTTATTAAATTTAATTTCTGAATTAATATTTGAAAAAACTGTATTAACATCAAGTGTCCTCCACTACAAGTTAAAAAAAATGTATTCGAACTTGAGTGGAGGAATAAAAAGTATTTTATGAACGATTGGAAATTTGAACAAGATATATATAGGGAGAGTGTGAGCTAATAGAAGGAATTGAAATAAACCAGCTTGTTTATGAACTGTATAGCAGCATAAAAAAAATAGGGTGAAGCATGAAAAATTCACCAACTATGAAAAGTTTCCAAATTGACATAAAGCCAAATTAGATCATTTTTAATGACTGTAACTTTATTCCTGTTGGCCGAGAGAATAGCGCTCTGGTGCCGCAGGTTTAGGGTTAGTCCCGGCGGAGCCATGGATGTTTGTAGTGGTTCGGAATCCACCTTAAACCGTAGTTCCAGTTCTAAAAATGAGAGTAACAGTAGATAGTTTGGCATAGGACTGACAACCCTATCCTTTAAAAAGATATCTTCTGTCTCAAAATCTGTCCCACCATGGGGCTGTTGCGCCACTGATGATGACTATAATACTATTTAGATCAGGGAATGTGACTTTCCTTTTGGTGGATTGTCTAAGTCAGAGATGGGCAAACTTTTTCGGTCGCTGGCCAAAAATCGGAAATAGAAAGTTTGGCGGGCCAAGATAAATATTTCTAAAATTTTAAAAACAATATATACAAGTATTACAATTTAAATATGTTAATGAGATGAATGAAATTGCGATTTCATTTTTAAAAATTCCTTATATTGAAGTTCGAAGTGAGATGGACTGACTCTGAGGAACGAGGGTAAATGCTCATCTGTCAGTCTACTTCTGAAATAACAACTGTAAAAAATATTTCCAGGTCCATTCATAATTAAAAGCACGGCACTCTGAATCAACTTTACGTTTTTAGTAGCCATTTTGGGGTTGAAATATTTTACGAATAACCCAAACAAGCACTAGCTACGCTATACTTTTAATAACTTCACCACTATTCACAATGATGCTATATGTCCGCTATCTTTCCAAACGCAATCAATAATATTAGAACTCGCGCCAAAAGAAAACGTTGCTGGCTGGAGCTTAAAATGCGCAGTCTGCCGCCACTTGTGAGGTCTAATTTACCTATATTGGATTCTCATATGTCTGCTCCCCGAGAAAGAGATAACGCTTGTTTGCGCCAGTCTCCAGCTATATCTAACAAAGAACTTCCACTTTTATCACTTTACCGACTGAAAGTTGTCTGTGCTTGCTATTTCCGTCGATTTATGTTTTGTAGAAAAATAGAGAAACTAAAAAGATCATCAGTCCTTTGAAAAAAAGGAAGAACAAAAATAATATTCAATCAAAGTAGATGGATATATAATATATAAATATTTATTTCTTTTAATTTGCCTCGGACCTGCAAATTAAAATTCTATCTGCGGGCCGGAGTTTGCCCATCCCTGATCTATACCATTAAGCAACGACTAATACCAAATTTATCACACTTACTTTTATTGGCAAATACATTTTTGTAGAAGCATTTTTTCATGTTGCTCGCAGAAGATCTTCGATTTTTTTTTTTTTTTTTTCTTTTGCCATTTTACCATGATATCTAAGTGACAGAATTAGTTCTGTTCGGCTTAGTTTGTAACTTAACGGTCCTTTTTGCAAGCATTATGCTATTTAGACCAAGATCTACTGTTTAACATGGATTCCAAATCACTAACAAACGTCCATGCCACCGCTAGGATTCACACCTGAAGCTTGTGGTACCGAAGGCCAATTGACAGAATCATTCTTTGAATTTCTTTTAAACTAACACACGTTCTATAATTTTTTTGAAATTCTGCTGTACGGCTTTGTAGCCGATAATCTTGGATTATTTTCTATTGTTTGAATGAAGATTCGATAAATTCCACGTGATTGTTTTGGTGGCCTCATACATCTGGATTTACTTATTTTACAATGCTTTTTATAAAAAAAAAATAAAAAAAATCCATTTGTATCAATTAAATTAACTTTTAGATTACTTTTTAACAGTACAACCTTTTTCTAAGTTGCAATTAATATTTAATTTGCGAATATTAATATATACTTTCTTAATCCAATCATGTTTGGGAGCTCAATTAAGTCTGTATCTACTGTACCAGTAATTTTAGATCGTGCCAGATAAATCATCCTAGATTGTCCATGTGTTAATCTATTTTAGTGCTTCAAAACATGTAATTAATATGTTTCCAATCATTGCATTTACTTGGTGAACAGAGGTTTATAGATTCCTTCTTCATTGGCGCAACGGCCCCATGGTGAGCCAAAGCCGTCAGCCTACTGGCAGATTTTGAAATACGAGATGTTTTCTTATTATAGGATACAGTTATCAGTCCAACGCCCAACAGTTGTATCAGACCTACAGTTAAAAGTGGATTCCGAACCACTACAAACATCCGCGGCCTGAATGGCTAGTGCTCGGTACCACAAATTTCGGGTTCGAGTCCCGGCGGCGCATTGGGTGTTTGTAGTGGTTCGGAATCCACTTTAAACTGTAGATCTCGGTCTGTTTAGCCTAGAATGTGCATAAGATGACCGTATAGCGACAAACATCCATGATACCGCCGGGACTCAAACCCGAAACCTGTGGCACCAAGCGCTAGCCACTCGGCCGACACACCCCGGTTTATATATTAGAAGGTCTAATAAGCAGAATGAGAAACAAAACGGAGATTTTTAACAACCATTTCCTTTCAACGGGTTTTTCTTTTTATTATTTTAATTTACAATAAAATAGTGTTTTTACAAAATTCTGCGTGATCTGCTACTGTATAAATTGTCGATGTTTTGGAAAAAATCAGGCTTTTTTCAATTCCTTCTATTAGCTCACACTCTCCCTCACTCTTGTTCAAATTTTCAATCGTTCATAAAATACTTTTTATTCATCCACTCGAGTTCGAATACATTTTTTTTTTTTTTTTTGAACTTGTAGTGGATGACACTGGATGTTAATACAGTTTTTTTTTTTTTTCCAAATATTAATTCTGTAATATTAAATAGATAAATATAAAAAAATAAAATAAATTTAAATTTAGCCATATAAATTTAAAAAAACGAATGAAAAATTATTTATAAATTACTTTCCGCAATACAGTGAAAAAAAAAGTAGGAATTGACTTCAATTTTTTTTTTTTTTAATTTTAGTTGTTATTTTGGAAAAATGCAAATTCAAAACTCGCCTTCTTCGCATAAACATTTCACGAAAATAATCAGCAGCATCGCTTTGTGGTACTGAAGTAGATTTTAGTTGTTGCCTAACTAAAGCGATAGCTGGTGGAAGTCGACGTTATTTTCGCCGTGTATAATTTATTTATATCTTTATCAAACTCGGATAAAATTAGCTCAAAACTAGTTGGTTTCAGGAATTTTCTCAATTTGGCTCATCCGAAAGGTTAATTCGATCGCAGAAGTTCCAGGAAAGAAAGAGTTCTATGATAATATCTTCTATCAGGTTATTGCTTATTCAATTCCTTCTATTAGCTCACACTCTCCCTATATATATCTTGTTCAATCGTTCATAAAATACTTTTTGTTCATCCACTCAAGTTCAAATGCATTTTTTTTTAACTTCTAGTGGATGACACTGGATGTTAATACAGTTTTTTCAAATATTAATTCATTCATTAAATTTAATTAATTAATTTTAGTTTTTAAAAAATTTAAATTTCATATATCTACCAATAGATGGCGCTAGATGAACTTAAAAAAATTAATGAAAATTATTTATAAAAGACTTTCTGCAATAGAGTAAAAAAATATAGGAATTGACTTTAAATTTTTTTTTTTGTATTGTATTACTTGTTTTTATTATTATCTAATTATAAAATTGGTCAAATACAACTTTAATTTCGCTCCAAATCCGAAAATTCTATAAAGTGTTTACCATTGCAGCAGTCACTGTGTTTACAAAACACAATTATTCATCATATTTTTCTATTGAAAAATTTAGAAAGTCACAATTCCCCTTTCACAGAAAAATTTTTGCCAAAAACTCTGGAATAACAACATATGTTTTTATTAAATTCAACTCATCATCATAAAGGAGCAAAATTGTTTCCTTAAATTTATTAAACAAGTTGGTCAGTTAAGCTTTTTCATTTTTGGAATCAAGCTGCCTCCTAAATCGTCACAGTTTCCAATAATGGAATTAAAGAGATTATAAAGTCGATGCAAATAGCTCCATTTTGTTAGTAATTAAAATTCGATACATTGAAGCAGCAAGCGATAGAATACTCCTTCACTTTCATCATTTTAGGAGGCAAAGTATTTCTACATAAGTCCATCATACATTTAAGATTGCACTTCTTTTCTATACCAATTTTGTAAAAATTTAATTCATTCTTTCATCAACTTACTTTTTAACACTTCTATTTCAGAACATTTGAATTTAAAGGCATTTGCATATAAATGGTACATTGTACAATACAACATAGTACTTGATTAAAAATAATCAAAGAGTATATTGGTACAGTATCTTGCAGGGTGAATTAATATGGAACATGATGGGAACGAAAAATGACAAACAGATTAATCAATAATTCATAGGGTAAGGGGACAAGTGAAAAAATTAAAATAATATGCAATCAGGCGTTTAAACTCAATTAAACAACTTCCTCTTGTAAAGATCACTACAATGAGGGAACTAAACATGAGACAGTGGAAGGGTGGTATTTAAATGAGTTCAGGCTGCCTCCTTCCCCCATGGGGGAACAATTAAGTAAATAGCAAAAAAAAAATTTACCAAGAGCTGATTGAGTTTTTCAATGTAGTTTGGGAGGGAATAGATGTTTGTCAAGATACCTATGATACCCTTGAAGTAAATTCGTCATATATATTACAAATTCCTTCTAGGGAACTGAATATAGGAATAATTTCCTTGAGAAGAAATATTGCTTTGCCGAGGAGTTCAGGCGAGAAATCATTTGAAGAAAGGTCTGATTAAGGAATGGTAGAGGGAGCTGGTCCTCTGGCGATGCTTGAAAAAAAATGCATAGGAAATGACTATTTTTGAGAAGAAGGGTAACTACTTAATGTGTTTAAAATTCGATTTTGTAATTATATTTTCAAATATATATATAGCTAATGAATAGCATTTAAAATTTGTCAAATTTATTTCATAAAAAAGAGTTAAAAAGAAAGGGAATTATCTATATATAATGAATATATATATAAAAATAAAACAGACAACAACATAAAATAAATATATTTATTATACATTTGAATGACGTGCAGTTTTTTGAAAATATTCTCTGTCCTAGAAAAGAGAAATTAAACTTACATTAATTATGAAAAAGATGCACAAAAATATCAAATTAAATTTTTAATACAAAAATTTAAACAGATTATCAATAGTAATTTAAATGAAGTAGTTTATTAAAGAGTTTGGAGAAATCTGTAACTGATACATTCAGAATTTTTGTTACCAGAGAATACAGGAAAAATTTATTCACAAAGTTAAATATGTATAAGAAAAAAAAATTCATAAGTAAAATTTTTTTAAAATTTTTATTTGCATTTATTTAAATTTGCACTACACTGCTCCTCATAATTAAAAGGTATTGACAGAAATAAAACTCAACTGTTATTTATTGAAAAATGTCATCTGTTTTACAACAAAGCTTTCTTTTAAGTAGTCTCTCACTTCTCTTAAACATGCAAACCTAATAACCAGATTTTCTAGAATTTATCAATTTGTTAATCAATTCTACTATAACTCTATATGTAATTCTTCTGAAAGAGCACCTTTCAGTACTAAGAAGTCATTTGATATATTGGAAATTCATGGGCCCAAGATTGTGATCTCCAAACTTTTTTCAACCCATACTCTTAAAAACAAAAGTAATTGAAAATTATACTACAAGTATTTATATATATGTGTGTGTGTGTGTGTGTGTGTGCGTGTGTGTGTGCGCGCGCGCGCTCACTTACGTATATGCGTGTACGTGTGTGCATAGCCAAAAATCAAATTAGTTATTTTAAACATATATACATTTAAATTAAATGATAAATTTAAATTTTGTACTTGAATTAAAAGTGAACAATGAGATTGCATTTTTGAACTATCTAAGCATGTGATTGGATGCCCTCAGTAAATTTAGTTCATAGATAACTAATTTATTTCTGTACTAGATTTTAATCATTGTCATTACAGAAAAGGCTATTTTACATAGAACCAAATCGTAAGATTGCCTTCATTGCTGTGATTACTTCAAGGTGGATATTTGGTTTTCAATATCATCTAATTATGGCATTAATGATGCCAATTATAATTTGTCTTTAGCATACTACCTGGTGTACATGTACCATACTTTGATGACCACTCCTCTAAGATACCACATACTTTTTCCATCAGATTCAAGTTAAATGAATAAGTTGTCTTCCTTCAAATATCTTCTATTTTGAAGTATTCTGACACAAGAAATTCCAGATGTTGATGATAATTGTCCCCCATCAGCAGAAAATGTGATTCAGTAGCACCTCTTAATAACTTTTCATCGAATTCCAAAACTTTGTCTACATTTCAATGATTATAGAACTTCTGAAAAATACTCCCTTTTGGTGATTCCTCCCTAAATCATTAAACTACTTATATGGAAACAGAATCCTGAACAAAGGATGGGAACCTAAGATATTAATCGTACCCTGCGATCAAAACATGCTTACAATAGTGGTTCAGACCATATATAAACTCATCAGTAAACAATATATGGCAAATCTTATGGGCTACACTGAGCATGCTGTTTTCTTACAATAAGACGAATCTTGTAAAGAAGTCTTTGTACATCAGTAAAACAACAGGTATCAGATTCCATTTAAACAACATTAGATGCCTGATTTCCAACATACCTATGCTGTGCATCACATTGTCTGCATATTTTATGCACTAACCATTCCACAGAAGTCCAATTTTGTATTCATTTACATATTAACAAAATTTAATCATTAAACACTTTATTCAGTGAGCATATATTTTCATATTATACTTTAATTTTAATGGGCCTCATTATTATTTATCCTGACCAATAGCATAAAAGACCTTCAGTTAGTCTTGCCACTCTATGTAATCTTAAGCAAATGTTCTTGCTTTGACCAGCCTACTCTCATTTACTTTCTATTATTTGTCTACAAGTCATCCTGGGTATTCCTCGTGAACTTTTCTTCTTAGATAATCTGAAGACATATTTCCATCTCCTGTATTTTATCGCATATTGTAAGGGCATTTGTTGCATCAATTTGAAATTGAATTTGGCCAGATTTTCATTATTCTTTTAAGGCCTCTACTTTGCTATTCTTCTAATTTATCATTTTGTTATTCGGTTAATTTCCATGTTTCAGTATACTGAAAGGCTTCTAAAAGCTACCGAGTTTACAAAACCATTTTGTGTTTAAATAATTCTGGTTTTAATTTCTTCATTAGTTCCACCCTCTATAAGAGGCAAAGATAAGTAAAAGAATTAACCACTTCAATTGTCTTGTTTGGTAGTTTGAATTTTTTAAAGTTTTCTTATTTATCCTCATAACTTTCGTTTTGTTTCCCATTAAAACTGAAACTTATAATCTTTGAGTAGTGATCAAAGATGTGATTTTTTTTAATTGTAAATCATCAAAATCTTAAGGACACAGAAATTATGCTATCCACAAAATCTAAATCTTAGACATTATTTGAAAATACATGCTCACTGTTTTTTTTAAAATAAAATTGCTTAAAATATAAACAAAAAATTGCTATAATTTTGTGCCTATAATTTACAATGGCATATAATTTACAAAGATCTGATCTTGTTCACAAGCGTTTTCCAATATATCCTGTACCAATAAAATGTTTCTCATGGTTAAACTAGAACATTTATAAGTTTTAAGCATATTTTGATGTTGTTAGAATATACATAGAAAATGAACATTTTATAAATTTGTGTTGTAACTGGAAAGAAGATGAATGCATTTGAGAACTACGATAAAAGAAAAAAGAGAAGGGATAAGCTTTAAAAAGACGATCTTGCTTAGTATAAGAATTATTAATTTGGACTTCTGTAAAGTACCTTTAATATCTATGGCTTCAATCCCATGCATTTTTGTTAATCTATATCATATTTTGCCTCTTCTTTAATCATCCAAAACTTTTTATTTTTAAAAGATTTTTTTTTTCTCTCCTCCTATAATCTGCACCAAGAATTCTCCCTTTTTTTTTTGTAGCATCACCATAGATTATAAACAAATTTTGGAGCAAAGAAAAAGTATACTAACCTGCTCAGAAAATGAAGATTTTACAGTTTGGAATGCTTTATCAAAATGTCTCTTAAAAAGCACTGGTTCTTGTAGCCCTGAAGGGAATTGCATTATTTCTTCTATAGCTATACTTCTTGCTTCATCAATGAGATATTCAAGATCTGCACCACTGAAAAAAAAAATAATTTTAACAAGTTTGTATAACATTTTTATATTTGAATTGAAATAATTTGAAATAATTAATCATCAATTTAATAATTGTAAAAGTTACTAATGGGTAAATCAAAAGTGCTGGTATGTATAAATTATGAAATAATTATTTTTATTTACCTGAATTCTTCACATCGAGCATCAGAAGCTATTGATTCTAAATTTAATCCATCTTCCATAGAAATTTTCTAAAAGAGAAATTTTAAATATTATATTTTTAAAAAATTAAAATGGCAGTTTGACTTAGAGTTCAAAATTTTACCCTACTTACCAAAATGAAATTTTACTTTTATTTAATTTGCAATCATAATAATATATTTTTAAAGTATATAAAATACATTAAAAATAATATAAATGAAGTAATTAGAAAGATACTAATAATGGAAGACAAAAAAAAATCACATCTATAAAGCTTAGATAAATTTAACAATTTTATGAAATAATGTTCAATTTATAACTTTTTAAAATTACAAACACATTAATTTGTGAAATATACTATTAACACAGTAGCCCATCATTATCATGCATTCAATTACATTGTGTGTATTTTATTGGAAAAAAAATATCACACAAACCAGATAAAATCATTAATTATCTCATACTTTTCTTTTACCTATTGATAGATGTATATAAAGTGGGCTATTATTTATAAATTTTTAAAATGCAACAGAAATTAATACCTTCATATGACTCCTCAGTATATCACCTCGGCCTTCACGAGTAGGAAGACCAACATAAAGCTTTTTGTCAAATCGTCCCGGTCTTAACATTGCAGAATCAATTCTATCTAGTCTGTTTGTGGCTGCCAGTAAAAAAACTTTCTTTCTTTCCCGTATTCCATCTGCCTCAGTTAACAATTGATTAACCACTCTTTCTATAGGTGCATTCTGCAAACATAATTATATGACATTAAACAATTTGTTTCATTAACTATTATCTATATTATAATCTTAAAAAGGTGCAGACTTTTCTCATCACATGTACATACATACTGTTTCAGATTTTAATAATACAGATCTTTTTTCAATAATCTTGTGTACTTTAACAACAGCATTTCAACTATTTATGTTATTTTTATGGGATTAAAAAAATTTTAAAAACGAGATTCACATCAAGATTAAAAAAAAAAAAAAAAAAAATTTAAATTTTAGAACTTTAATGCTATAATAACATGATTTCAATAAACTGATTTTAAAAATCATATGATGATGTTGTCTGTAATTATAAATATTGTTATTAAGTTGTCAATAAAAAAGCTAAAATCAAATAAATAAACAAATATATTTTAGAATCATATTTTATTTACTTATATATTATATATAATTAGAAATTAAAATAATATTAAATAAGTTTCTTAATGACTGATCGCAATAATCGTATCCTAATGTAATTGTTCAAATTAATGTTATAATTTTGTTATTTCATATTTGATTTTAAGTATGACAAAAATATTAATAGAATTTAAAATTACTACTACTACTTTTAAATAAGCTCTGCTTTTCTCAAACAGAAATTGTAACAAGTTACATACAGAAATACTTATTTTATTAGTTAGCATTAAATTTAGAAAAAAAAGAATTTTTTTTTTAATACAATATAAATAATATTGTTATGCAGAATTAATTGAAGTATTAAGTGACAATGCATTAAAATAAAACTTAAAACAAAATAAAATACTCATTTACTTACTTCTTTCGAACTACTTCTATGGGGACACAAAGCATCAAATTCATCCAAAAATATAACACAAGGGGCTGATTCCCGAGCAATTCTAAATATGTTCCTTACTGACCTTTCACTTTCTCCAACATACTATTAAAATAAAATTGTATAAAGTTCATTGCACTTCTTGGAATAAATTTAAAAAAATACGAAAACAAAAGATATGAATAACAAATATTAAACAGATATGAATAACAAGGAATGGACAGAATATAACTATTAGCAATGAAAAAAAGTTTTACATTCACTTTAGAGAATAAAGAAGAGAGCTAAAGAATTTTATGTTTAAGATTTAAGAAATAAAATTCTTATTATATGAGATTTAATAATAAGGAATTTCAATAGAGCTACAATTTTGCACATTTTACTATTATTCAATAAATACTTCTATTAATAAATTTAATATTGGTTAGTAAATGTATAGCAATAAATAGTAAATAGTAAAAATAAAAAAATTATATATAAAAATTTTTAAATATTAAATCTCATCTCATTCTTATTTGAATAGCCCTCATATCAGTATTTTTACATTCAATTTTAGAAATTTCTATTTATACAATATTAATAATATTTAACAGCAGTAATATAGCAATATATTATTAAAATTTATCTTGCATCATATAAGAGTGATATTAAATAATCCTTTTGTTTCAGAAAAATTATGTTAAGTTGCAAAATCTAAATTTTTCCTAGACCTTAAACATTTCGATAATAATTTCTATTACCTAGTAGTAATTCCATTGCTATTTTTTAATCATAGAAGAAAATAAATAACTTACCATACTTAATAATTCTGGGCCATTAACAGCTATAAAATTAATGTTGCTTTCATTAGCTATAGCCTGTGAAAAATAATGTAAGCATTAATAGTTATTTGAATCTTATAAATAAAATTGAAACAACATATATTTATAGAAGATAGTTTTTGAATTTATGCTATTGTTCAACAATCTTTCTAATATATTTGAATATAAATCACATAAAAATTGTTTAACTATTTAATATAAAAGTAATAAAATATATTTGTATTCTTATATTTCGAATTTTAAACCTATAAAATTCTAATTTAAAATGAAAAATCCAAAAAACATTACATGTTTTTGTCTCGCTGAACATTGTATAAAACATTACTCTTATAATGCACAATTGCCTTCCACTTAAAAATAGGTCACCTTTAATAATTAGACTGCAAGATTTTGTTTATTATATGCAATTTTAATTTAAAATTGGAAACGGCAATTTTTAACCCTTACAACACCAAAGCATTTAACATGCTAAATTGATTGCACGACTAGTCCTAAGAATCCCTTATGCAACAGAAGAATTTCGAGTTAACCATGTTAATAAATTTTATTTACTGCTTTGCTTCATATGATAGTTCCCTTTTAAATATTCCTGGGTAAGAACCCACTTAATGCTGCTCAGTGCTGTTTCAGTTTTATGCTGCAGTATTGCGATTCCACAAAATTGCAAATTTAAAGCTTATTGTCTGCATTGAATAATCTGATAAGTAACTTGATAAAATATTCTTTACAGATTTTGGGAAAAACTACAATATCATGAATGCAGTAGACAATATTAATATTTCTTGGAAAGAGGTGATCGAAAAATGTTTGAAAGGAGTATGAAAGGATGTACTACCATAATTGGTAGTACACTTGGAACCAAGTAAGGATGTGGGCACAAAAGAATTAAATGTTGATGTCAACAAAATTGTAATGCTAACTAATGAAATAAGGTCGGACAAAATAAATACATAAGTTATTCAAGGATTATTACAAGTTACAACTAGTGAAAGTTTTTCTGATGATGATCTAAAGGATTAGTAGAATATGTGCATAAAGATCAAATTTACACCTCTGAAGATAGGAGCAAAAGGACTTTTCAACCGATTTTCCAAGAAAAAAAAAATGTTTTGCCACTGTAACAGAAATTATGGATGTTTATAAAAAAGATAAAATATATTTTGATAAAAGTTCAAAGACAATGCAAAGTGTCAATGATAGGATATCTTATTATCAACAATTATTTGCTGAACAAAATGGAAAAAGGCAAACATAAGTACATGTCATCTTCACAAACTAACAAAAAATGTCAAATAAGGAAGAATCTTCCTTGTTGCAAACATAACTTCTTTACTTGATATTTTTTTCATTAATGTTTAATGAATAAAAATTGATATTAATTGATAAAATTTCTATAATTAAAGTATTAAAAAGCCTTTTAATAATAAATGCTACAAAATAAAAAAAAAAGATTTATAAATTTTTTTATTCTCTGTTCTGTTTTAAGTAATATGGATATATTGCTTACTTATTAAGAAGACTTTGTTTAAGGATGTTAGAGTAGAAACTTATTGGAACATATCCTCACGTAAAGCAAGGTTATACTGTACTACTTTTGTGATAGTTAAGAAAATTATTAAAAGTGTCCCATTTTTGGGAGGCAACTGTTATGAGCAAAACATTAAACTTGTAAAATTTTCTATTCAACTTGTTATAAAGCCTGCAAAAAAAAAAAAAAAAAAAAAAAATCTTAACTGAAACTCAAGAAATGATTCAAATGGCATAACTTTTTTTTATAAAAAAAGAAAGAATAATTTATTTAGAAAGGCTACAAGAAAGAACTATCTTCAGGAATTCAATTAAATTAAAATTTTCAACTACTAATCAAAACAAATTGTACATTGAAACAAAATATACACTGAATAGAAATGGAATTTTTTGAAAAACATAATATGAGATCATACCTTAGCTAGAAGAGTTTTTCCACAACCTTTTGGACCATATAGTAAGATACCTTTGCTACTGGATATATTAGATTTCTCACAATATTTACTATTAGTTACTGGCCACTAAAAATAAATATTAAAAAAATCACAGATATTAGAAATTAACAATTATTAAAATTAATATTCTTATGATGTAAAAAATAACTAATCTACAACTTACCAAAATATTTTTTCTTAATTCTTTTTTAATATTTTCATAAGAGCCTACATCATCCCAAGTGGTGTCAGGTACAGATGCAAAAATTTCATTTTTAAAAGAAGGAACACATGTTTGGAGAGCTGCCTAAATAGTAAAAACATTAATTGCTTAAGACATACCAATTCTTGTCTTATGTGTTTATATATATATATATATGTGCACACACACATGCATACATATATATATATGCACACACACACGCATACATATATATATATATATATGCGCACACACACACATACATACATATATATAAGCACACACACACATACATATATACAAGCACACACACATACATATATATATACAAGCACACACACATACATATATATATATACAAGCACACACACATACATATATATATACAAGCACACACACATACATATATATAAGCACACACACATGCATACATATATATATATATATATGCGCACACACACATACATATATATATACAAGCACACACACATATATATATATACAAGCACACACACATACATATATATATAAGCACACACACATACATATATATATACCAGCACACACACATACATATATATATATACAAGCACACACACATACATATATATACAAGCACACACACATACATATATACAAGCACACACACATACATATATACAAGCACACACACATACATATATACAAGCACACACACATGCATATATATATATATACACAACTATACATATATGCACACATATATATACACAACCATACATATACATGCACACACACACACACATATATATCCGCACACATACACAAACACACACATACATATATATACACACATATACACATACATATATATACACATACATATATATATATATATATATATATATATATATATATATAATACTAACAACATAGCTCAGCTACAATGAATATATTTTTTCTTTTGGTTTAAATAAAAAAATGTCAGTAAAATCTACCAAACTAACATTTTAAACTGGACACTTAACTAACAATGGAATGATATAATAGTGATGCTCTATTAATTTAAAAGAAAAATATGCACACATAACAAGTTTTAATATTTTAGCTCAAAATTTCATTGTTTTAGAAGACAGAAAGCCTAGCATAATACTTTATAAATTAAGCATAGGTTTCACAATATTTTAATATCAGTTTAGAACATTATTTTAATATAAAACATAAATTTAAAATATAAAAAAATATCTTTAAAAATTGTGAAAATAAATCATTGAATTAAATGATGAGCACAACACATAACCGCTAAAAATGTGGAAAAGATCTTTTGCCAAATGTAAATGAGGTTGCTGAATAAAAAGCAAGTATTTTTATTTCTCCTTTTTGTAATGAAAGTTCTTATTTTCTCTAATTTTTGTGAGTCATTACTTTATTGTTGAAATTTTTTTGTACTGCCCATTAACGTCACATTTTGTGCAATGTCATAAAACAAACTGCTTGTTTGAAAAAATAATATATTAAAGGAACAAACATATTTTCAAACCTTTTTTAAAATTAATTAATTTTACATATCTTTGTTAATATAACAGTAATCCAGTTAGGATAAGCTTGTTAATTCATGCTTTAAAAAAATTGGGGAAGCCTTTATTAAGAATAAATAATTCATGTAACCACTTTTAAATACCTTTAAAATCTAGTTTAATTTGCATTAGTAAAAATCCAATTAAATGAGAAATCAGAAAACTAATACTTTAAGATTTTTAAAAATATTTTCTTTTTTAAAAATACATTTTTAATGCTGCATTACCTAGTTTTATTTAAGAATTGCATTATAATATGTGTAGACTTTACAACTTATTTTCTGCAATATTTCTTTTATTTACATAAAAAATTATTCCAAGAATCTTAAATTTTTATAAGCATGGTATCACACATAAAATTAGACAATTAAGAGAAGACAAATTAAAACAATTATTAATTAAATATATTTTTTTATTATATTGCACAAAGTACAGCCACAATATCCATTATTACCATAGATTTAGAATGAATCCCAGTAGGGAAAATATAAGTCAGGACAGTATTTTAAAGTATTATGCTGCAAAATAATAATAATTGACAACATGGAAATTTTTCTACTTCTTAATTACAAAACGAAAAAAAAAAAAAAAAAAAGAGCAAAATTTTGAAAACACAGAATTAAAAAAAAATTATTTATTGTAAAAATAAAATTATAAATTGATACTTACTTTAAAAATCTTCTAATGTAAAACAAATATTTTGCATTTCTTCAATTGGAATAATCAAAGATTTACACCGATTTATAACTAGAAAGTTTAAAATGTGTTTTTTAAATATTTGCTAGCTGTAAAATTTTGTTTAAATAACTGAGAACAATAGTAAAAATTTAATATGAATTTAGCAATAAACAAATATTTAATTGTATTATCTACTTATAGAAGGGGGAAAAAATCAACATTTTAAAATTTATATCAGTGTCTTGTTAGTTATTTTTACTAAAAAAGCTTAAAGAGAAGTTTTTTTTAGTATTAAAACAGCTAAAAAATTTTTAAATGCGACATTGAACAAAATTATAAATATATTAATCATAATATTTTTATGCAATAGTTATTACTTATTACATTTAATATTTTTTAAAAGCCGGGATCTTACCCTCATCATCAATCATTTCAAATTCATCTCCATCTGTAGGTAAATTGTATTTCCTAAAAAACACAGAAGCAAAATTTAAATAACTTATAATAACACATTATTTTATACATGGTACACATATTTGTAAAATAAAGCTATGAAAATGTTTTCTAACTTTATTCAGCTTAGCTATTCTACACTAATTTTCATATCCAAAGTAAATACATTTTCATTTTCAAAATACATAAAATGATAAAACAATAATATAAATCCTGTATAAAATACCTTAATTGGTGTGAATAAAGATTATAATTTGAATTCTTTTGAATACGAAAATCATTATACATTAGTTATAGAAGATAATTATTTATTGTTCAATAAATCAAAGATTTTTTTTTTTAAATTTAGAAACATAGACTCAAATTACTTAACAAATAAAATACTATTTTTTTAACATATAAAAATAACTGTATGAAAATAGAAATTTATATTAATTAATTTTAAATCAAAAATATTTATTACAAAAGAATAAATAGCATATTATAAAAAGAATAAATATTTTTATAACAAAAGATTTTTTTTTTATAAATATTATTCTTTATTTGAAAAACAATTCATAATTTAATAAAAACACAATCAAAGCTTTAATTTTTCAGATGGGATTTGAAATTAAATATAAACATAAGTTAAAAATTAAATTTAAATTGTATCTTAAGAAATGAGAAAATTTTAAGAAAACGCTATTTTCTCTAGAATATCTTATGAACTCAATTATTCATAAACTAGCCATATATAACTGATAAGAAATCTCATTTATTTCAAATGCTTTAAATTTATTTTAAGTAAGAAAAAAAAATATTTAAATATTATTATTGCATATTTTTTAAAAAATAACTTACCCGAATATTCCAATCTTTTTTGCAGTGACTACCAGTTTTTTTAGATCTGCTACAGCATATCCTGGAGTATGGTGGGCTAACCAATAAAAATAAAAATCAGAGGAGAGCTTGATTTTTCGACAAAGTTTTTGCAAAATTCTGGAAAAAAAAGTTTATTTCTACAAAGAATATTGCTAGGAATTAAAATTTGTAATAACTTTTTCTTTTACAAAAACAAATAATAATTTACAGACGGAAGAAAATATAAAATATAATGGTAGCATATCAGCAAGAAATAAAACAACCAAAAATATAATACACATATTGGAAGAAATTAATCATATAAATGTTTTCAGATTATAAAATAATTATACAAATTATTATTAGCACAATTTTCTGTATTTCTTTATTACTAACTTTCTCAACATATTCCCAAAAGGCTGGCAAAAGCACAAAATGAAACTGCATGTATTGACAATTGCTATTGAAAACTTGTTATTGCTGGCGGTGGTATTTAATAACAATGGTATGAAATAATGCAGAAATATCCAATTTTCTTTCCTTTTATGTATAAAAAAATTAATATGCTTATAAGAACGATTTACAAGAAAAAAATATTTTTCAAAAATTGTAATTCCTCCTTAACAATTTTTTTTCTTCCAAAATAAAACAATTTTTAAATGGGGATATATTTTACATCACAAGCAAATATTTTTAAAACAAAACACTAAATAAATAGCTTACTCTAATCTTGCTTCTTCATCAGGATGCCCAACAAATAATTCATGAGCAAAACGTGATTCATGACGAAGGGCTTCATCAACTGAACCAATCATGCTTGTTGCTCCAATGACAAGAACATTAGTTTCTGGATCCTTAATATTTAATTCTGAAAATAATTGAATGTTTTAAATAAAAAACACAATAAATATTGAAGTAATTGGGTTTTTTAAGAATACACAGAATGTGTTAAAATATATAGAAAGCAATTATTTTATGATACTGAAATGTGTTATTTGAAGTTGATCATGTAAATATCAACGATCACCTCTATAAGATAATATTCTCTTATATAGAACAACCTTATTGCCTTGTTGGATGACAATCCTCTGTTCTAACTTGATTGTACACTATCATGGAAATCAATACTAAGATGCTCTTTAGTAAATATGTTAAAAGACCAAATTATTCCATATGATGGTGCTGTTTAATGGCCTCTGAAATAGGGGATATATAACAATTATTAATCTACATTGTTGCATCCCCATTGCATGCAGTCATGTCAATGTTGACTAACATGAAAGCAAACATGTTATCTAGAATATAAATGTGCATTGTGGGCAAAAACAATCTTTTCAAATATTATCAGCATTAATTTTCATGAATATGACAACATCTGCATATTTTTATTAAAACTGTGAAGATGAAACATAATACATATAATTTATTTATTATATTATATATTTATACTCATATTGTTGTATTTATCTTCATATTCTTCAACCATAACGAAACAACTTGCACTGGTTTCGAATATTTAAAAAGTCTTATCAAATATGTGTGCATAATATAACTTTTCTTACTAAATTAATGGTGCCCAGTAATGAAATAGCCATTGTGCAATGGTGCTACCATTTTACAAATAAAATATATGAATGAAATAAAGCCAACAAAGCTTGCAAATGCTTTGTTAATTAATAAAAATAATGTTAAATATAATGGAATGGAATAAAATAATTGAATATATAATGGAATAAATGGGAAAAAATAATGTTGAATATTTCTGTGAAATGGCAACTTTATTTGGCACAAAGAAGTATACATTTGACAAAAAAGGCAAATATCTGTAGATTTTCTTACTGAAACAAGCAGTTTACTAATTGATGCTAATGGTACAGAACGATATAAACTAAAATATTAGTGACTCTGATACTATTTTAATAATATGAAACTTAGATAACTTTTAATAAGACCTATCATAAACATGGGGGGAGGTGACAAGACTACACTCAGTATAATCACCGACTTCAAATTGATTTCTCTGTGAAAGGCAAGCTGGCTGGGAATGTGACTTGAACATCTAGACATAACACTTTTGCTTCAACATTAAAACTGACTGTGAGTTGAACATGTAATGGAAAGGGGAAGATAAATGAAGGCAAGAAACAGTCTACTCTCCTACATTCAGTAGTTATCAACTATTATTTAAGTGTTTAACAGTTTGATATGAAGTTTACTTATTCAAAGTTTATAAAATTCTTTTTCAAATCTTTAAAACTTTGTAGTGTGCCACTAAAACTAACTCTTTAGTCCTTTTTAAGCAAAATAGAAAGACAAAACAAAATGGAAGGGTGCCCCACCAAAATTTTATAAATTAATTTTTAAGGATCACCCTATTAAAACAACCACTTTGTTTTACCTGTTTAATCCTTTATCTTGTTGAAGCTCCAACTCTACAACTGCTATATACCCAGCAAATGGTGAGATGGGACAGCCATTTTTCAAGAGAAAGGACTTCTAAAAATGTAAATGATCACTTCAGTGTACTTAAATTATTAGATCTATCAGTAATATTTTCTGTCAATTTGGCAGCTTGAATGTATAATCCATATCAATTTCGTACTCAGGTAAAATTTTTAGCATCTTAGTAATATGAATGCATTGAGTAAACATTTAAAATACCAAGCTTTTCTCAGGGAGTAAGTTTGTTATAGAAATTGAAAACATCCAGTGCTAAATAAGAAATAAGTTTAACATTTCCTTGCAACAACAAATTTAACAATGATAAGTGCTTAAATACATCCATGAAAAATAAGATATGTATAACTAGTTGGTATCTACATTCATACAAGTTCCTAGAGAGATCTCTCATTTCTTAGTGAGAAATTGTTTGATTGGTTTAGAAAATGTAAGGATTTTATTAATACATTGTTTACTGAAGGCCATCTTACTAACCAAATCTATAGTACAGCATTTGGAAACTTAACATTCACTAGTATGAAAGTTTTGAACGGTTGATGAGATCTGATAGTGAAGTGTATAACAATTTTAGCAACTATAATTTTTTAAATAATAACTATAAAAAGACCCATATTTTAAAAATTTAATTACTAGATTTTCTTAATGAATAATGCTGGACAATGATACAATTGTGATGCAATGTGTTGCATTTAAAAGTTTCATAATCCCTTTAACAGGACATCTTATACTGAAGTATTATCAGTTATGATGACTATCTTTTTAATTCATCAGAATGTTAGCGAAGTACAGCACATGGACGTTTTTTATATCTGAACCTCAAGTGGTGTTCTTTAGTACAATGAAGTTGTTCATTTGCCACGAAACAAACAAATATAGCTTAAGTTTGACAGGATGATTATATACGATCTATTATTCTACAAAAAGTTGAAGCTTATCTTTAATGTCTGAGAAGAGTAGATTTCATATTGAGCTATCGCATTTTATTGCAAGATACTTAAGTCATCAAAAATTCTTCTTTCCACAATATTCTTCGAAAATCAAAATTAATAAGAAATTATTCCTCCTAATTTTTATTTTCTGGGTAGAAAGAAAACAATTTCAGCAACCATTATTTTATGAACAATTTAGACTAGTGACATGGCACGTACGCACACATTATGAAAATACTGAATTATGCTGAATGTTAAACGTCGGTAAATAATTTTCCCCATTTTTTTTTTATGTGTTTTTAATAAAGATAAATAAATGGCTCTTTCAAATTAATCCTGCTCTATAACTATACTTGAATTTTTTATCACATTTCCTATAGTTAAGTGACACAAACTTTACTTCCTGAATTTATTATGGTCATGCTTGATGCAAAATACTCTCATCGGCAATTTCCCCAATTTTTAGATATTTTTACAAATTTCTCTATTTTTCCAAATCAATAAAATTCCCTGCCTTTTCCCTGATTTCCAGGTTCTGTTGTAACCCAGTTAAATGAAATACACTTGATTTACCTAATTATTTCAAAGAATAATAAAGTACACCTAATTTAAACAAAAATGTATTGACAATAGGCTTGTGCAATAAATAATAATAAGCGAAATCATTGTGCTGAATGTAATGCTGCAAGACTGTTATGTGCTTTCATGCGCTAGTGATTGTACTTGATGTGTCAGATATTATGTTAAAGCTGGAATTCTTAAACTTTTTTAAAATTATTACATAGAATCTTTTACTAGTAAAATGATGATCATGGACACAAAATATTTGTAAATGGGAAAATGAAAAAAAAATTCAACTATTTAAAAAAAAAAAGAACATTTAATCAATGGGTCCAATATGCAAGTTATCCATAAAATTAAGAAATTAATATAAAAACAAAATACATAACAGCAATTTTAAACAAAGAAGAAATATCAGTAAATCATATTCAAGCAATAAAATATGTTCGTTAGTTATCGTTCAAAACTGAAAAAAAAAAAGGAAAACAGATCGAATAAAGAATAAAAAATAAGCTACAGAAATATAAATGATTTTATAAAAAACATGTGAAAGAATTTTAAATAAGAATAGCTCATGTAGGAAATTTTTAAAAAAAATTAACTAATAAGAAGCATTGAAAGTGGTCAAGGAAATGAAAAACTGATCACAGACATGAAAAAAGCAATCAATTAAAGAAAAACTCGCTTCCCAAAACAATACCCATAATTTTATGTGTAATAAATTACAATAATAATACTTATACATATTTTTAGGCACATTACTCTCTTGTTTCTAATAAATTCCATGATAAATTATTTCTTTTTTTTGTTCCTCAATTATTTTATGTGTCTTAAATAAAGGCTTATTTTATAAAAATTGTTTTAAATTCCTGTTATCTATTTTCAAATCAAGATTACACATTATATGAAATTTCTAATTAGATATTTTTGATATTTTAGCATTATAAAGAAACCTGTAGCTCAATTCGAAAATGCTTTGTAACAAAAGAGTAACACTGCCCCACATTCAGTGCAGGTTAGCTACAGAGTGAGAAAGTTATAGAATTGCTTTTTTTATTCTTCATTGGCTTTGCTGGTACAAGCAATTCACTGAGCAAGTATTAATGTTTATTATGTTGTATGTTACACCTCTTTTATTATTAAAATGTACCATATTTATCATTTTTTTCAAGATAAAACATGGCATTGGTCTATATTTCCGTGGCATTTTTACATCATCATATATGAAAAGTAGTATCTGTGCAAAATTTTAACCTAATACAGCTTCAAATGAAATAGTTCAAAAGCCATTTTCGAAGTTCACAACACAGCCATAAACAACATGAATATGTTTAATAAAATCATAAAGCAAACATTTAGGATATTAAAAATAATCAATTAAATTCTTACCATCTATGCAATTAATAAATGCAGCTAAAAGGCACTTGAACGTTGCATTATCAGTTGTCTCTTTTTTAGGACAAATTGCATCTACTTGATCAATAAACAAAATACAATGACCAACTGCTACAGCATCCTCAAATATGCATCGAATTTTTCTTACAGACTCATTAGAAGTACTATAAACTAATTCATTAGCTGCAACTTTTATGAGAGGTACTTTTGAGTTCCTACAAAGAAAAGGTATAAATAGTGAGCCAAATTATATATATATATATATATATATATATATATTATATTTATTTATTTATTTAAAAATATAATACAAAAAGGTATGGGTTGATTATTTCAATATAAATTTTGAACCTTATTTATACTTCACGTAATATCAAATATCAATAATATTTTAAAATACTAAAGAATTATTATTCACCAAATAGTTGATTAAAGAAGAGTGCAATTTTTATATTATATCATTACACAACCATTTCATATCAATTCAAATAATATAACCTATTAAAATACAATTTTTTATTTTATTTTATTAAAAATATCTTTACATTTTTTAGATATTTCTGCACTATTATAATAATACTTATTCTAAGATTTTTAAAAAAAATAGAAACAGCCAAAATGTTATTCTGTTTAATCATTTATTAATGTTTAACCATTGATTAAGTATTTTAACAAATACATACTCCAGCTATTGCCTGGACCAAATATTTTTTTTCACAGCCCTTTGAACCATAAAACAAGACACCTCTAACAGGTGGAATCTCCACTGCTTTGTATGAAGAAATATTATTATAATGAACAAATATTTGAAGAATTTGTTTCTGAAAATTAAAAAAATAAGTCCAATTTAAACTTCTATAATTAACAAGTAAAAAATTAAATCTATTTTAAAGAATAATGTAACAAATTAATTTCTCATATTTAAGAATTAACTTAACAAAAATAAATTTCATATCCATTCAACAAGAATACATTAAATAATAAGTAGAGCCTTTATATAAATATACATAAACAAATGATTTCATCTATAAAAAATAATTATTTATTTATAATTATACTTTTCATTGTGAATAATTTTAAATTATATAAATTGTTCAAGTCATAAATAGTTAATACTTGCCTTAAGATGTTTTTTCAATCCTCCAACATCATTGATATCCACAGTGGAATTTTGTGGTATTATTGCTAAAATTAAGAGATTAAAATGAAAAAAATGCTTAATTTCACTTATGCACAAACAAAATACTATAAATAAATATGTTAATTAGTAAAAAAAAAACACATATAGGTTGCATTTACAATTTAAATGCTCTTAAATAAGAATTAATAATAAATTTAGTTACCAACACTTCTCCTTCGTTTTCCTGCTGTGGAAGAGGTTTTAGTAATGTCATTTTCTTTAACTAAAAATAAAAATTATTTTTTAAGCAATTTTATTTCTATGAAAGAATACATTGTTAAGTAAAAATACACATCAGTTTGTCTTCACTATGTATTAAACTATATATATAACTTCACTTGCACTGTAACTCTGTTTGTGACTGGCTCTTGCTCTTTTCTTTCCACATAACTAGGGCTTCGGAGATAACACATTTCAGTTTCATTTGAAAGCAGTACTAATTCATTGAAGCTACTCTCAAATCAAAAGAATTGTTATATGAGAATTTTAAAACTCAGCAATTTTCAAGACATCAAGGCCTCATAGCAAGTCAAACACTCCAACATTTGTCAGTCACTTAAGTTTAAATTTGTATATATAGAATTGCCACATGATAAATCAAGCTTCCAAATGGACTCATTTAATTTTTTAAACAAGAACAGTTTCAAGCTTTATAAAATAAACAAAATATATCGACAGACACATTTTTTTAATAGTCGCATGAATTGTCAGTTACAAGATTTCACACAATATTTGAATTCTTTTAGAGGATAAGCTTCTTAAACAAGTTGAAGTTTTGTACCAAAAAATTGGTTGAAATCAATAAGCATGTTAAATTCTACTAGCTAGTTAAAAGTAATGATAAATGCTTATTTATGTACACCATACTTTATGCAATCATATATGCATTAAAAAAGTAGCATATGTATTTAACAAAAATACCCATATTTTTATTAATCACCCAAAAATTAATCTTTTTGTAAAAGTAAACTTTTATTCTTAAAATAATCCAAGTGTTAAGTAACATTACATTCAAAAATTAATATTATTTAAAATCAACTCTGCTGTTAATTAGACATATTAAATATTTATGCATTTCCCAAATTTGTAGTATAAAAATTGAAACTTATATTACCTTATCTTCTGCATCATTTTCATTTTGAACAAATGAAGATTCTTTTTCTTTTAATTCTTTCCTGTACAAACGCAGTAATGAATCATTCAATACATTAGATTCCTGAAAATAGAGCATGCAAATTTAATTTGCTATAAAGATAAAAACTATGCAAACAGTGGAAAGTTATACAGAACTTACAAAATATGTTTATTTAATTCATTTACATCTAAAAAATTATTGAATTTATTGAATGTGAGGATTATTAAAACTACTCTTGCTGTAATTGATTACACTTAACTATATACTATATTTTGAAAAAAAAATTTCTTTTAAATTAATTTTTACATATAAGAATAGTTTATTGAAACATATTCTGATTATAATTTTTTTTACATTATAAACATTATATTTTTAATAGTCTAATCTATCTAACAGGTGAATCTAGATATTGTTTCAACAATTAGTATCAAATTAGAATTATTAGTACTGTTAAGGCTTTTTTTATGCAATTATAAAGTTCAAGAAATTGGACTTTATTGAAGAATTTCTTTATTTCTTTCAATCAATATGACAAACTCTCTTCAACAATTAGATCAAAGTATAACTACAACTTAAAATATTATTACATTAATTGGACTCACAAATTGATCTTGAATAAATTAGGAAATGAGACCTTAACAAAAAATACATGGAAGCAAATTTCCATTTTTGACTACTTAATTCTTGCTGCATTTGCTTATGCTGAAATTAGCTTAACAATTTTAAATGCCTATTGGAAAAAGATGTGGCTGGGATGCGTTACAAGCAAAATAACTATTCAAATATCTACACTATGAAAGGAAATTATAAATTTGGCACATGAAATAGACAGAAATGTTTTAATACATTTAGCCATAATTTGAATGAATTGCTTGTAGATGATGTTTTAAGTATTAATGAAATTATTGAACAAATTGAAGATGTCATCACAGGTCCAGAAGGCGATAATGATGCGCAAGAAAAATCGGCCTCCTCCACAACAAAATTAACACAATTTTTTAATAAATTAGAAAATGATTTTCTTATTAATGACCTCAAAACAAACCTTAAAATTATCTGTCTAGAAATTACATTGTTACAAAAAAAAAAAAAAAAAAAAGGCTGCACGAAACAAGAATGAAATTTATGAAAATCCAATGCCGTTATCGAAATGATTTAAAACAAAGACAATCTTTTCTAATAATGAAAATGATTCGGAACCAGTTCTTAGGTGGGACAATAATAATGATTACAAAATCTACTATTGTATTACTTGCCAATAAAATAAAATGAACTTAATTTATATCAAATTTATTTTAAACTTTTATGTAAAATTTCTTTGACTTTTCAAAGAATTTATTTATTTCCTTTTTTGTTCAACTTCTGTAAACTACTTTGCAGAAGCTTTATGTTTATTTTAGCTCATTTCTTTGGTTCTATGGAATTTAAAAAAAAAATAAGGAATGTATTTTTATTTTTTTATACATATTTTTCTGTGGAATTTATCCACTACAAAAAAAAAAAAAAAAAAAAAAGAGAGAGAGACCTTGCAATTATTCAATTTATACTTATCCATGATTTTGAACATTACTAATGGTAATGTTACATCGGTAACTCTGATCTTTCGGGGATTGATGGTTGTCACCTTGTTCTTCAATCAATATATTTTTTGTACTATAAACTTTAGTAACAATTTTAAGTATACCTTAAGTCGTCAATATACTTTACATGGCCTTATAGAGGCGAAGAAATGTAGAGCTCAAAATAATTCATAACATAAAATCACTGAATTAAAAATATAAAATAATTAAATAGATGAAATATTAACTACTTCAAAATTTTACATGAAAAAATACGAAAAAGTATCCTGAACTACTAAATTAATAAAAATCTTATGGACAAAACTGAAGTTTTCTAAAAGTATAGAATAAACTTTAAATAGTACTTAATTACTATTTCAAATATATGAATGCTTCATATGTAAATACAAAACATTAAACTACAATGAATGGCTGCAAGTGATCTCCAAGTAGCTCCCCCGTTTTTTAGATATAAAAACATAAGAACTATCTAAACCTCGTTTCCTTGTCATACTTTTCTATAAAACGAATTATAACAAAAACAAACAAGCACGTTTCTGTAGAATAACAATTTGTCTCGACTTAACTTGATTTGTTGCTTTGATATGTAAGCTCACTGATGCTGCTTTATCTCAATTTATCAAAATTGCAAATTTATACGAATATTATAACATGACTTTAATTTTAATTACTCTGCTCACAAACAACAATGCTGCTGAAATTGATGACGCTATCTTTTTTCTTCTTCTAATGCAGCTGGCAAGTAGACCGTGATCTTTTATGCCATAAGGGCTGCACCGATGTTACTCACTTTGCACGACCCAAGGGGCGCGTGCAACTTGATGGTAAGCCACGGACGCGGAGTAACAATGCCCCCGCAACGCTCTACGATCCTATTAGGACCGGGACCTACGGTTTAAAGTGGATTCGCTTCCTTAAATATGACGAAAATAATTACTGATGCTTACAATGCTGCCTCTAAACAAATTAATACTAACAATCGTAGTTATCTTCCTCCACACATTAAAACCTTAATCAATTTGACGAGGTTATTCAGTTTGTCACTGACCATGATATTGATATTTTACTTATCCAAAAAACCTTTTTGCAGCCGGGCCAAACCCCAAATATCCCAAATTTCACTCTTTACAAGAAAGACAGGATTTCTATTAATTCTAGGCGTACTTCAGGGGGAACCTGTATCTACGTTAAAAAGGCACTGGTTCATTACCAAATTCCAACTCCTGAACTTGAATCCACAGAAGCTACTATCATCAATCTTAATATCGGAAACAAAAATCAAATTACGTTTATTTCAATTTACTGCAAAACACATCACAGATTTAACACAAATGACACTAATAAACTTCTTAATGTGAATCGCAACGTAATAATCGCCGGCGACTTCAACGCAACACATGCAGCGTGGAATAATGTTAAAAACAACCAACGGAGTATTCAGCTCAACAAATTTCTTAACACCAAACAAAATCTAAAAATCGTCGCGCCAAATTCACCGACTAGATTTAGCCCAAGTACTCCGCATACAGTTAATATTCTTGACTTCGCAATTTTTCAGAATATTCCATACAACGCAAATACTAATGTTCTCACTGAATTAAACTGCGACCATCTTCCCATCATCATTGATGTTGAAATGAGCAAACCACCACACACAGCACCACATAACTTCAATACAAATTGGCATGATTATAATTATCACCTCCAAAGCACTGATTTAAATTCCTTCACAATTGCCTCAAAAGAATCCGCAGACAAAGCAATCAAAAACTTCACCAATGCGATGCACACAGCGTATGACAAAGCTTCTAAACCAAAACACTTTCATTCAAACATCAAGCTCCCGCCGGAAATTAAAAGTAAAATTAAGGAAAGAAACCGCACCCGTAAACTCTGGCAACGTACGAGAGATCCGACTTTAAAAACTGAATTACAAAATTTAAATTGCGAAATTAAAGATCTTATTTCTATCCACAAAAACATGGCTTGGGAAAACTTCACTGACTCTTTAAATGACAACACCAAAAAATTCTGGGGAAAAGTTAAATCTATGAGGAAATCTCTCCAAAACATTCCACCGCTCGAAACGGATGCAAACTGCATAGCGGTTTCCCCTGCCGAAAAGACCGAGGCAATCGCCGACTGCTGGAAGCTCCAATTTGAGCAAAATCCCAACATGAGCCATCCGTTCACTAACAATCTTATAAGTTCCGAAACCGATAAATACCTTAATACTCCGCATGTCAACTATAACTTCTGCATCTCAGCACAGGAAATAGTTAACTTTATTAAAAACTTAAGTACCAAAAAAGCTGTAGGCTTTGATAAAAGTAACAATAATATGATCAAGCATCTTCCGTTAAAATTCATCTATTGGTTAATCGTCATTCTCAACGATATGCTTAATATTTCTTACTTCCCCGAGGCTTGGAAAATCGCCATTATTACTCCCGTCCATAAACCAGGCACAAATCCTTCTTTACCAGTCAACTACAGTCCAATTTCTCTCCTTAGTAACCTCAGCAAGATTTACGAATTCGCGATCTTAAATCGGATTAAAGAATTTTGTGACAACAGCAATATTTTAATCCCCGAACAATTCGGCTTCAGAAAAAACTTAAGCACCACACATCAACTGTTCAGGGTCACTGAGTTAATAAATCATGGCTTCAGCAAACGAAGTTTAACCGGTGTACTATTTCTTGACATCGCGAAATCGTTTGACAAGATTTGGCATACCGGTCTAATCTTCAAACTCAAAAAACTAAATTTCCCTCTTCCGCTCACTCTGGCTATTAAATCTTTTCTTGAAAACCGTTCGTTTCAAACTAAAGTCAATAATACTACATCTACTACGCGTAAAATGGAATGTGGCCTCCCGCAAGGATCCTTATTATCACCGCTTCTTTTTAATATCTACGTGAATGACTTCCCGCGAGACGAAAATATTCTCACAGCTATGTACGCAGACGATACCGCAATCATTACACAGCACTTCCACGAATACACTCTCTATTTTAGACTTCAATCTTTTGTCCATAGGCTACAAACTTGGCTCTGCTTATGGAAAATCAAAGTTAATACCAGCAAATGTGCAGTTCTCATCTTTCACCGCAAAAGAACCACTCCAAATGTTCATCAAATTCTTATCTTTAACGAACCAGTGCCTTTTGTAACTGAGTACAAATACCTTGGTCTCATACTGGACCGCCGCCTTACATTTCAAAAACACATTCATTACATTATTTCTAAAGCTAATAAAGCCAAATTAACAATTGCACCCTTAATTTTCAGGAAAAGCAAAATATCTCTCAGAGGCAAACTAAATATTTACATCTCACTTATCCGACCTATATTGCTTTATGCGATTCCGGTCTGGATAAATTCAGCAATGATCCATTTGAAGCGACTGCAGGTCCTTCAAAATCAGTTCTTAATGACGATAACAGATGCGCCTTTTCATTATAACCGCCATCGTATTCACGGCGAATTAAAAATAGATCCTATTCTAAACCTTGGCAAAAAGATTACCGAAAATTTCATTCTAAAAATTGATGCGTCTACAAATCCAACGCTGCTAAATCTCCCTTATTATGATCCGACCACGCGCCATGCGAAAAACGCCCGCGTTCTATTTACTTTCAAGACTTCAGTTCATTCCCGTGGCTAAAAGAATTCACTTTGACCCGGGGTGAAAAAGCTCTGTGCCAGACATTTCACTCTCTCGTTTTGATGCGAACTTCATTCTCCGATTCCAAAAAGAAGAACCCTTTTTAGTTTAGAATCACTTTCCACCACTGTAGTTTATTTTGATAGCTTCAGAATCGCTCTTTTCTTTCAAGGTCGGTAAAAACGCTGAACTTCGAAACGATATAGTTTTGGTTTGTTTATAACTCTGCCCTCCCCTTTCCTTTTCTTTTTCTCTTCAGCCAGCCAGAAGTTTTCGTGGTTTCGTAACGGTTATTTTTTAACTCCTTTTAATTGCCACAGTTCTTATTTTTAAAAACTTTTGTGAACTATTATTTTAAATTTTATATTTACTAACCTTTTTACTACTGTAAATTCTCTCCGAGCGTGGGCTCGTTTAATATTCTTTCTTTAGCTCATCTTTTGGATTTAAAAGTTGTTTTTAATAATAATTATTGATATGGAGGTACGGGAAATTCCCTGGTACTCCAACTAAACACCTACCGTTACGTTACGTAAAACCTTAATCGCTAACTGTCATCATGCACGTAAAACCTAGCAAATCTTTCGTGATCCACAAAGTAAGACTAATTATAACCACTCGCAGACTATCTCGTAACTATCTTTCAGACAGACACTTTGTTGTCGCAGTAAGGAATACTGATTCCTCAATTCGTGATATTCCTGCTGGTGTGCCTCAGGGCTCTATTCTAGCTCCTTTCCTGTATAATATCTTTATCAATGATATTCCACAAAAGAACAATATCAAAATTAGTCTGTATGCTGACGACACTGCAATCCTAACGCATGGCCGAAAGACTTCCCCTATCCAGGAAAATTTGCAAAATTATATCATTGATTTAGAAAAATGGCATATTACCTTGAAGATAAAATTAAATGTATACAAGACTGAAGCAGTTCTTTTCACTTGCAAAAAATCCTATAACCCTCCTAATATTAAAATATATAATAATTATATCACCAGTTTGGGGTTCTGTTGCACGTATAAATTTTGAAATTATTCAAAGGCTTGAGAACAAAACTCTCAGAATGTTAACGGATTCACCCTGGCACTTTCGTAATGACGATATTAGACGAGCTCTCTCGATTCCAATTTTAAGGCAATTTGTTCACAAAATTTCTACTAAATTCTATAATGATATGCGAAACATCAATAACCCTATTTTAAATATCCTACAAAATTACGATTATGATATTTCCTCCCGCAAACATAGCAAAAGACCTCGCACTGTTCTAAATATTTTAAATTAATTCCTTATCCTGACGATTTTCTGCTGCTCTGGCTGATTTATTACCTACAACTGCCTAGATGAAAAAAGTTCGCTTTTCTCCTAAGCTATTTTTTCTCCTAGTTTGACCTTTGCTCATTCTGTTTTATTTTTCTATTTTTTTTTCGATTACGTGCAACTGATTTCATCAATATCTACACTTTTAATTTTTTTTTTATTTTTCATTTTATAATTTTATTAAATATATAATTCTTTTTTCAAAAAAGTGCATTTAATTATCCACTTTTCTTATTAACTCAAAGGGCATGAGAGAACCTCTGTGTTTCAACATATTACAATGAAGGAGCTAGTGGCCGCTACGCGGCCAAGGATCTCCGTATTAATCTACAATAAGAGAAGAACATATATATAAACTACACGAATATAGTATAACTATATAGAATATACTATTACTATAATCTATATGAATATAGTATAACTATATAGAATATACTATTACTATAATCTATACGAATATAGTATAACTATATAGAATAAATTAACTATAAACTATACGAATCCATATGATCCGGAAAAATAGAACGAATCATCACATTAGTATGTTTGAATCATGGGATCTTATTTACAAATAGCATGAGTTCTATGAAATAAATTGATTCGGATCATAACAAAAAAAAAAAAAAAAAAAAAAAAAAAAAAAAAAAAAAAAAATTCGAGTGGTTAGAAAATTATAAATGATTCGAATCGCCGAGTACTATGATGACTCGATTTATTATAAATGGGACAACCATTATATCAGTACGTTTGGTACCTGAATTATGTCAGATAGTGGTCTGAGAATCTGAACATTTTCTACTTGTATTTGTTATGTTTTTTTAAATGCGTTTTAATTGCTTCCATCTCAGAATAATTCTGATCTTCAATATGAGGAAGCCAAAAACGAAGAAATTGCTTCCCTCTACCTCGCCAATCAAATAATAAAAACTTTTTCTGAAACTATTAGAGATTATTAGTACCACGATACAGATAAAAGGTTTTCTTTAAAAATTAAAGTCAACCTGTTCAGGCAATTCTGAGACTGATACGATTGGATCATTAATAAACTGACTAACATAATATCAAAAGATTTTTTAGCAAGATAATAAATAACTATCTTCAAAACAGTTTGGGAACTCCCGAAACCATCGAAGAATACTATGAATTGTTAACCCACAAAGGAATAACTCCAAAAGGATGGGATCATCGATGAAGTCTTTTAAACAATTTTGAGGAACCTATTCTTCAACCTGAAGAACCTTACAGAAGCTCAGAACTCAAATCTATGGAAATAGATGAAAATACTTCTTCTTCCAAGTGTAGGCAAAAGAAACCGAGAACATCTGACACGGACGAATTCTCCACCCCTCTCAAACATCTCATAGCCAAGGCTCAAGCTGAAACGTTCCAATTTCCAGCCAAAATTGACAAAAATTCTTTCAACCCTCTCTCCAAGTTAAACGAACTCGAACCGAACACGGAAGCTAATCAACTCAAACCTAAACTTCCAGCATTCTTAATTACTCCTGATAAATGCTGGTCAGTTTTCTTCAAAAACCTAAAATCCACCGTTCACAACCTGAAATCATCCCTCTCTACAGGACATTTCTTAAAACTCACAGTAGGAGAAGAAGCACATTTTAACTCACTGAAATCTGCATTAATCATCCAAGAAATTACATTCAAAACATTCAACCTCAAGAAAGATCAACCGCTCAAAGTTGTACTAATAGGACTAACTACGTGCCCCGTAAAGGAAGAAATAAAAGCAGATGTATCTGCCTTAAACTTCAGTGTCCTAGAAGAAAACCAACTAAAGGAGATCAGGAGCAAAAGACCGATATAGCTCTTTCCCAACAAAGTCGCCAACTCTACTAAAACTTCTAACCAACTCTACTTACTTCGACAGTGCATATATTAAAGTTGGAACGATATAGATGGCCCCTGCGCAAAGATGACATGCAAAATCGGGAAGCATTCCACATTTTTGGGTGTAAAATACTGAAGTCCCAACTTACGAAGCCCTGGATGCTGCATCAGCACGTGCAATCGAGAATTGCCTTCGTAAAGAAAAATATTGAAAGAGTAGCGCATTGATGATGTAAACAGCAAATCACCTAAAAAGCTCTGAAAAGACCAGTTTTCGGTCCGCACGTAGGCACTTAGATAAAAAGCTGCCTAAGTCACCTCAAGCTCCTTTGGTTACAAATGACAAATCCATATGTCCCAATAAGGAACTTGTTTAAATTTGCAGAATTAAACCAGCCAACTTCAAAGGCAAACAGACCCCCGCCCATTTTCTTCTAATCTAACAGTGACTGGTCCTCTGCCCTCGGTTTACTAAAAATGTAAGAAGCCAATTTGCAAGAAAAATACCATTTATGAGGATCCAAAATAAAGTTTATGAGGATCCAAGTGACCAACGATGATGACTTCAGAAAACTAACCAAGTACACGAATGAACAAGGCCTCGATTACAAGAGCTATATGCTCAAGCAGGAGAGACCATTAACAGCTGTAATCAGGGTCCTTCCAGTCAACACTAACAGCAAGAACTCATATATGCTGAAATGTCTGTTTATAAAATAGAGAGGCTTTCCTACTTCCTAAGACTAAAGAACCAATGCCGTTTCTTTTATGTCCAAGTAAAACAATCAGGTAACAGAAAGACAATTTACAGAATTACTGAGCTCATGAGAGTACAAGTGTTAGTTGAAGCATACCGAGGACGCCCCGGCCTGTCACATCGCAGATTTCATTTGCCAGCATAGCGGCTGATATCCATCACAATGCTCAGCCCCTGCTTCTATTTCAGTAACACCTGCCACAGCACTTATGATACCTGTGAAGACTACTGAAGTTCCAACTATTCATTTCGTGTCCCGGATAAAGTGGAAAAGATCTTGATTCAGACCATCTCCTCGTTATTATCTATCTCGACGTATACTGGAACTGTCTGGAGTTTTTCCATTCATCCGAGGTCTGCAGACTGCCTAATGAATGTGTCAAGTGCACGGAGCCGCACAATGCCAAAAATTGTGATCGCCCTTTTGTGAAGCCTGTTACTTTCGCTTATTGCGGCAGGGCCCTTTTAGAAAATTGGAAGAGATGTGCCATATTCACTAGAAATGGGAAGAAAAAACAAACATAGAAGAGAGCTGGTAAGGGCCCACTTCCATTCTGCGGCCTATCACATCGCAGATTTCATTCGCCAGCATAGCGGCTGATATCCACCGCAATGCTCAGCCACTGCCTCTATTTCAGTAACACCTGCCACAAGGCTTGTGATACCTGTACCGACTACAGAAGTTCCAACTATTCATTTCGTGCCCCGGGAGTCCAAGCTCAAGTTGACTGCATCCAAGTTGAAGCGCTTACAATGCAAGAACATTTACAATTTCTATATCCCAACCGTCATATCAAGAGCCTAAGGTTCTAGAGAGAAAATTGAAGCGCGCCGACATCATAAGACATAAAGTAGAAAAGATCTTGATTCAGACCATCTCCCTGTTATTATCTATCTCGACGTTGATATATTTACGTTATCTTGTTATATGAAATACGAATTATTTTAAATTTAATAAGAAAGCATGTCAAATGCTATACGTGTTCTTATCGAGTAAGAAAAAAAAAGTTTAGATAATGCAGCATTTTAAAAGGCATATTTACTGTAATTTGTTTCGATTTCCAGAAGCAAAAGCATTATTGCTTATTTTTAATATTGCATCTAAAATTAAATGCATCCAGCTATTGTAAGAAGTGAAAATATTTACTTAGCATAAGAAAACTATGTCAAGCGTAAGGACAATAAAAAATAGATAAATATAAATACTTTTTTAAAAAATAATCAAAATTCTTAAATATTTAAGTTTTTAACTATATTTTAATCATATTTATTTATAAATTACACACGCACATACTATATATATTATGTTATATTTAACATATAGATAAATGTATCCATTTCAGTTGATATATTTATAAATATATTTTGTATTTTTTTACAGGCAAGTGATTGTTTCTTTATCCTTCTTTCAGCTTTGAATTTTTTAGAATTATTAACAGAATATTTGTAATTAAAATATTGTATCAATTTTTAATGGATTTCTTATAAGAATGTAATTATTAAATTCGTTAGTAAAAATTATTAAATTGTTCTCTGAATTTGATTTTGGCAGGTTATCCTTACATTAAATGAGTTGTATAATTTAAATACAAACTATTCTAAATATGTTGTATTAAGAAATAAATGATTCATTCAAAATTATCAAATGACGTATCAATTTTAATCGGATGAGATAAAAAGTGCTTATAAGTTTATTTTATATCTATTTGTATAAGCAAAAGCAGTGTTTTTTAGTTTTAAAAATAAATCTAAGTATATAAGTATTCAATTTTTGAAAAAATAGAAAATTGTTACATATCGCGGGGGAAAAAAAGCAATAGGTCATGAAAAGGAAAATTAAGTATAGTTAAATTGCGGATAAATGTCGTAAATATATTTTAAAATAAATATTACTTAACATAGCTTATTTTTGAGAATTTTATGCTTTATAAACAATTAGTTTTTCTGTGGAAAAAAAAATGTGCCTATGAAATTCAGTTCAAACTATTAATGAGAAATAAAAAATTCACTCGATTCTTTGAAATTGCAGACTACAGTTTATTTGTAAATATTTCTTGAACATAAAATTATGTTAAAATTTAGATATTTTACAAGATAATAAACTAAGAAGTGGCAAATGAAACATGCATTAGTTGTAGAAAAAAATGTATCAATTTTTAGAAATTTAAAAATTTTAACGGTAAATAATTAACGGCAGAGATGAATTTAGAAATGGCAAATATAGATAAAATTTGAAATTAATTAAAAACATTTATTTGAGATATTGATTCTGGACTCCCCAAGAAATTATTTATTCCTCTAAAGAACGATAGATGACGCCGAGGGATTGTAATATCGGATCAAAATTCCAATACCGGTATTCGGTATTTTTTAGATCTTAATACCGGGATACCAGTTGTAGAAATTTTTGAAAAAGAAAGAAAACACGGGTGTTTCTTTGTTTTATCTACCAGTTTTATTAGAGAATGTAAATATGACAAAAAAATTTGTAACTTATAAACTATGACAGTATATAAAGAATCGCAAAAAAAGTAAAGGAACATTTTATTTATTTAAATCACAAAAGAGTGTAAATATCACTATTCAGTCTGTGGTACTAGTACAAATTTTTGAAATGTGATCTTAAAAAACATAATCCATCAATTGTACTATCATTGAACCTGGAACGTAATTTTGTGCAAAAATGACCAGCTGTTGAAAACGCTCTTTCAGCATCTACGCTAGTTGGTGGAACTGTTAGTAATGCGCGATAAACCTTTCACAAGTATTTACCTCTAAATCCCTCCTCTTCAAATAAATCTATTTCTCGTCGGATTGTTTTGAATATAGCTGATTTCTGTATTGTATTTTGGTTTGTTGAGAATTTTTTAGTTTCCGCCAATTCTAATTTATTTATGAGTATATATATAATAAATCTGAAAAATATTTTGAACTCTAAAGTATTATATGCAAATACAATGTGAATAACTAACTTACAAATTTAAAAACTATAGAAATATTACATACTTTCTTCACAACTACAACCTTGTTTTCACATATAAGAATTCTTTCAACATTTGATTTAATAATAAATTTTGAAGTTCACATGAAATTAATGCACAAATAGAAAGGAAGAGCTATTCTATTAATAAAAGCTATTTCGTCAAGTACAAGAAAGCAATTGTGGAAGACCAGTGATAAATATCTTACGGCTTTCTGCAAAGAGAAGTTGGATCTACGAATGGTCGCAAAAAGGAGATTTAGAGTACAATAATATCAGTTAACGGGGAATTGCCAAGTGTAAGTGTAGATCAAGTCCGTAACCATTATTTTCCTAAATTGAAACTCGTATATGAATGGATTGCTGATAGAATAGTGAAGTCTTTGGTTGTTCGTAGAGCTGGTATTCAAGCATTTGCCCTTGCAATGGCACCCTAGCTAGAGATATAGCCAAATGAATTCATAGCATCACAACACTGGATGGATGGCTATGAACTATCTCCAAGAACTTCGACAACACTATTCAGATTGGAAGATACTGTGATTGTGATTAAACATGACTTGCTAGATTGATGCCCTCAACTTCTCTAAATACCAACTCTTGAACATGGTTGATATGGAGGAATATGCACTAGTTACGAAAGTGCACACATTATAAGTATTTTTGCAAAGTAATTTTTTTATTTATTCAATCTATACAATAAAATTTTCATTTTCTACATGTTAACTATAATATTTAATAAAAATTCTAAACAAAATTAATGAATTTTATAAACCATTATCCTAAGGAGATAATTTAAAATCATGTACTGTATTATGTACTTATAAGAGTCCAGGTGGGGATGTTGAAATTCGTAAGCCATTCAGTGTAATGTTAGGTTCTGCTTCTGTTAAAATTGTTTTCTCCTGGATTTTCAAATAAGCTGTTGCTACCTGTATATTAAGATCTATTCCGTACTCTGTCAAAATAAAAGAAAACTTCAATAATTAGTGGATTCGTTGATACAGAATTTTCGGATCCCAAGTTAAGGCTTAAACATCATAGCGAACCAGCAAATAATCAAATAAGAGGAATCTGTAGCGATAGATACAACGAATCTGCTTCATCTGATTTCTGACTTAATCGAAGGCGATCATTACAAATTTTATGCGAAAAATATAATAATTCAGAAAACAAGTGAGAGCTTTATAACTTATTTTGTCATGAAGTTTACTCAAAATTCCTTGTTATAATTCAGCTAATACATATTTACAATCAAGTAGGGGAAACCACCATAACCAAAATCAGTAGTTAGTTATAAATAAATGACACAATACTAAAATTTAGAAAACCACAATACTTCTCATGTTTATTGAAAATTTCAATTGCAAGGTAAATAAGAACAAGGCATAAGATTAAGCTTTGGAATACCAGAAAGATGTTTTAACTTTCAACATGGACATGATAGCAGAAACAATATTTTACATTCATAATATATTCATTTAACAGGCCAAAGATACATAACATAATTTTAAAGTTTCTATAATATTATTACCAAATTTAAATGCATAATGTTTGAAAACTCAATGGTAATATTGATTAAAACACCTATACAGCTGTAGAGCCTACCATTTCCAACTATTCAGTAAATGCTGTTCTTAAAAGATTTAACACATGATTTTTAAACTGTAATGTAAAATTTTTTTAGTCAGAAATATTACACTAGGATATATTACATTTTAAATTATAAACAATATTGTTGCAGGTTTCATAATTATTTAGGGAGGATCTATTTTCCTTTAAAGAAAATAAATTTGATGTTTGCTATATTATTTGAAGAGTTTAATTATAACAGAAATTTATTTAATCCATAAAACTGTATTGATAAACCTTTTGTATTTAAATTTATAAGTGATGCAGAAATCCTGCAATAATATTGCTAACATTACCTAAAAATATCCATTTTATAAAATAATTTCAAACTTTCACCACAATTGTGTAGCACGTAAGAAAAAAGAAATGAAAATGGAGGTGTATCATTGCAAATCTGATTGTTTTGTGTGCATGAGGTAGCACAAGAAAGAGGTGAACACATGAATAAAATTCCTGCATATTGTATTCCTGCCGGATATAACGTGATCGCCAAATTGTTTTTAAGGCTAATATACAGTAACCTCTCTTTAATTTGGCTCGTGACCACAGCATACTGGATTATCGCGCGTCAATATGGTTTTATGGAGAATGTCAAAGATAAAGCACTATACATAAAAATTGAAACATATACATATTAAATAAACAATATGCTCAAATTAAAATTGACACTTATAATACACACTGATCAAAAATGTGAGCAGCATCATGCCATTACCTGGAACCTATAAGAAAAAAATACAAAAGAGAATGCTCAATCGGTGCCAAACTATCAATGCCGGATTAAAGAAAGGTTACTTTATTTCGAGGGAAATAATTCTGAGGTATATTGTGTGTTATATAGCAGATACATTTTTGAGACACCACATAAAGTGGACATTTTATTTTTATAAAATATTCAGCGCTCAAAAGCTTTCAATCTTTTCTTTCTTTGTATTTATTAAAAAAGTTACAAAACGACAGTAAATATACATAGCCTTTTCAAAGTGCTAGATTTATATAGAAAATTTCTAACACTATCTTATTTTAATTAAAAAAAAGAAAACTGAGAAAAAGAAAAATAATTTTTAATTATGATTCATCTTAATAAGTAAAGAAATTTAATTCATATTTTCATAAATATCTAAAACTAAATGAACTTAACGATATATAACTACAATAAAATACAAGAATGAAGAAGAAGAAATATAACTACGATAAAATAGATAACAGAGAAGCTCAAAACAAGCTGGATTTTTTTCTCAATTTTTATGAGGTAGGGATCGATCTAAACATATCATCTACAAACCACTAATAATATGGGAATATTTTTAGTATCACTTTGAATATTCATTTTTAGATTTACACTCAATAAGAAATATCAATAAAATATAAATGTTATGAATTTTAAAGCAATGATTTAAAGCAAGTAACATGCTATGATTTTTATAATAGAAAAGAAATTTCAATAAAAGTTTCAACCACAAGTTCTTTGAAAGAAAAAAAAAAAAAAATAGATTACATTTTTTACATAAAAGAATTACTAGTCTCTATTTACATTTATAAACAATAAAACCCTATTTTTCTGTTTCAATATCACAAACAAAACAGCTATCACAAGAGATCAAAGATATTGCTTAATATTTAATATACATAAATATATTATTAACAAAACATGTTCAATGGCTAGAATTAATCTATTTATACTGAATACGAAATTTCTTGAGCAGAATATAGAATTTTAAGGCTAAATTCTACTTGAATGATACTTCAATCAACAATGGCATTTTATCCTGAAAAAAAAATTTACAAAAAAATTTACAAAAAAAAAAAAAAAAAAAAAAAAAAAAACCCAATGAATATGAAAAATTCACAAATTATAGTCCGACAACGGATAGTGTAGAATATTAAAGGCGGAAACAGATAAATTAATTACTTGTTAGGGGAAGTTTGCCAATAGGTGGGGCACAAAGCTGCTTTCAAAGAAATATAATAGCAAGTGTGGAATTTTTCATTTAGTTTTTCTTTTAATATTGCATAATCTGCAACTTTAATTATTAAGAAATTAAAACTCTTTTTATAGCAATTAAAATCTCCCCTACACGACACTTCCTCATCTACAATGCCGCTCTTTTTTAACCCTTTCAACATGTCTGTTTGCCAATTTTCCCCATTATCAGTGGTCGGACTATACTTTCACAAACATAAAATTCAGTTCAAAATCGTAAAAAAAAAAAAAAAAAAAAAAAAATGCTCCCTTTGTAATGGAATTGGTTGTTTTTTTATGTTATATATTCATTATTAAAAGAGAAACTCTTTTCTCCATTATTGTGTTCCAAAACTTCAAAGTCTAAATATTATCACAGAGAATTTAACTTTTCAGTGTCTTACCAGAAGGAAAAAAAAAAAAATGATAATAATTCAATTCTATTGAAAATATTTCCGTTTTCTCATAAGTGCACATATCATTACTGGGGAATGAAACCCACCATGTAACAATATATGAAATGGCAAGTCCAAAATTAGGTTGAGGTAGATGGAAGTTATTTTATTTGGCTAATCATGTAAGAGGTATTTTGTGAAATTATCCCTTTTAGATGAAAGAATTAAAATAAAAAAGCTATAGTCTTTTAAAAATAAAACGATTGCATGTTGAATTGTTTAAAGTATTCTAATTTTTCTTTCCCTCATGAGGTAGACTATGTTAATATGAATAAATGTTCTTTAAAAGATAAATTTACTATATATATTTTTATAGGTACTTCAATAATGGTATTCAACAGATAAAAATGAAAATAATCTCTTTTTCTCAGAGAAAAACATCCTTTACATGGAATCACATACCAGAACAATTATTTTCCAAGACAAATAATAGCTGAAAAAAAATATTAAAAAACAGGTTTTCATTACAAAAAATTCACACCTTATTATTGTGCAAAACATAAAACTATACAAAAGCAACAATGATACAAGAGTTACTGCTTTTTAAAAAGAAAAATTAAGAAAAAAAAATTCTTTACAACAAATATACAGACTTTTCCAATACAGTAATATATTTGAACAATTCCTGTTAACAATATTGAAAAATTTTAATAAAAAATTAAATTAAAGGATCTTAGGTTATGTTTTTTTAAAAAAAAAAAAGGAAAGGATGAAAAATAATGTTATTGTTTGGAATCAAATATATATTTGTATACTGAAATTCTGAGTTATTGTACTTCCAAGCCTATGTTTCTTTTTGTTTAATTTGATAATTAATCAAGACCATGTAGATTTTTCATAAGAAGAGCACGTCCTTTTTCATAATCACTTTCTTCCACATTTACAAGCAATTTTATAGCTTCATTGCCTACTGCTTGCTTTAAGGATTCTGTAATGAACACACCTAAAAAAAGTTTGACATTAAAGTACACACATAAATATATACATAATGAAAAAAGTATTCATATAACATTACATATTAAATATTCAATTTATTATTTCACAGCTGCTTTTGAAGTTCTTTGAATGGGTTAGTTAAGTTAACAATTAGTTTAACGTCAATGTAACTTACTTGATAATACAGAATTGCTGAAATAGACACATTGAAGTTAACAAGATTATTATAAAACCACATTTTGTGGTGCTGATAAAAAAAAAGTTACTGTTGTATTCATGCTTAACACAGATAGAAAAATAATATAAACCTATTTTAATCCATCATACTAAAAGTAAAACATTAATAACTTTGAACAGAGTAGCTACAGAAACTGTGAAAAAATTTCCAGACTTGTTGGTTACTAGTTATATTAGTTTTCTACATTTCTCCCTACTCAGTATCACTATATGTCTACAATACATATTATTAAAAATACTTTAAAACAGCAATTTAATATAAAAAATTATTCAGAAAATTTAATTTTAAAATAATGGAATGAAAAAAAAAAAAAGCCTATTAAAACAGTATGTTACATTTCTTGTGTGTATATTGCATTTCTCCAAGATAGTCCTGAAATACATTATTCATATCATAAAATATATTACTCATGACATTCACAAAGTAATAAACATCGATAAGAACTGATGGAATGAAAAGTAATAAATAAAAAGAATGAAAACAGATCTTTCTGAAAACTTCATTAGGCTTGCTGTTAGCCCAATTCATCAGCTTATCACTCTTCTTATCGTAATAAAATTCCAAAAAGTCACCATATCCTTGGAAGAAAGTTGTCTCGTGTTGCTGTGGCTATTATTGTTAACTTGGTGATAGTAGGTTTTGGATGTTGAGAAACGTTAGTGCAAAATCGCCGACTGTGTGTATGCTTGGTGTGAAATGCTCTCATCAATAATCTTTCCAGATTTTTATAAATATTTTTACATACGCCCCTGACTTTTCAAAATCAATAAAATTCTCTTGACTTTTCTCTGATATTCTTGAATTCCCTGGTTCTATTACCCCCTTGTTGACAGGATAATTATCTAGTAATTTAATACATCAGGTGCATTTTAAAATTGCATTGTTAATCTAAATGATTAATATTTTTCAATGAAATGCAATAAATCTCAAGTAAAATGAATGAAATATAATAACATAAAAAAACAGCAAGTGTTATATATAGAAATAAAATAATTTATATTTTTAAGCACTATAAATAGTTACTGCTACAGTAAAATAATTGTCATTCTAATATGCCACACTTCTACAAAGTTTTTTCAACACATCGATTCTTAAAAATTTGCTTTGGTGACCCTTATTTTTATTATTATTAATGATGCAAAGTAGTATATACAGTAATGTTTCACTCAGTTTTGTTGAGTAGCATATGAAGCCACATAATTTTTACATTAGATTAAAGTTTTCAGAATATTAATCTGCACATAGTCACTGTTCAATTAATAATGCAATTTCACAACTTGAAAAATAGATTTTCTATTATCATGGACAAGATTTTGATTGTGCAGATGTATACTAATATATATAAAAGATGCATTTTAATAAGAAGGGGGGTGGGAATGAGAATTTTTTTACAATTTTTCCTTTGGTTTATTGCAGTATTTTAAAGTTAAATGCATATTAAGCCTTTTCTATAAATGCTGGTTTGTTAATTTTCAGCATATATAACAAATAAATAAAACCCAATAGATTTTGTATTACATAATTAAATTAAATACAGTGATGAAATATTAAAAATCAGCCTACATGTTTAACTTTAACCTTTAATGTACATTTAATTACACATTAATCAGAACTGAACTGAGAAGCAAATTTCTTCAATAATAATAAAATAAATTATACAAGAAAAGTACTTTTCAATAAATTATATCATAACATTTAACAAAACTACTTATACAACAAAAATTTAATTATCATTAAACTAAATCTTAAAAAAAACTTTACAGATTAATTCAATTTGACAATTTTTTTGTTAAATGATGCAAATTTAATTATGATTATATATGAAATTACGAGCTAAGTAAAGAATTATTTATTAAATAAATGCATATAATATTATAATTAATTTTTTTCATATTAATGTAATCAATAAAAAAAAAATTCAAATGTTAGAGGAAAAAAAAAAGAAGGAAATGTTACCTTTCAGAGCTTCTAACAAAGATCCATTAAGGTAATCTCTCCAGAAAGCATCAAGGTAGGTTATTTCTGAAAATTTAATGTCACACACAATATAGCCCAAGTCCCGAGCTCGTAAAATGGCACTAGCTTGTGAAAAGCATTCAAGCTGTCGTTCTATGGGGTCAGCTTTAAGTGAAGAAACATTTCCTTGTAGAACAGATTGATAATTACAATATTCAGCACGAACACGAAGGCGAACATCTAAAAGTAATAAATCCTTTAGTTTAATTAAAATATTATTAACAACTAGATATATTATAAAATATTTAATTGCCAAACAAATAAAAATAGTTATATAAAATATTTTGCTGAGGTTTGAGTAAACCAAAACTTATGCAAATAGAAACATTAGTGTTCATAATTAAAATAAAAAATCATTAAAAAGAAAAATTTATTCCATATATAGCTTACAGTGACAAAGACAAACTAGAGCTGCAGATCACTATAACAATATTACTGGCATAAAATCAGTATTTTGTAAAGTTTTAATGAACTGCAATAAAGTTTCTATACATTGCAGCATTGAATCAAATATACTATGAGTGTGTTTCTTATTTTGCTTGCCAGATTGTTATTATTCCACTCAATAATTCATTAATGGTTCATTAAATGTTCATAATTCATTCACTGTGGTTGCTGGAGAACAGTCATGAATTATTCATACAGGAAGGGAATGCTCAGTAATCAACATTTGTACAAGAGAACGACGAGGCTTGGATGTAGAAGTTGAGAATATTCTAGTTTTTTAACAACTATGCTTGCTTAATACTATTAATAACTATTGAAACTAATATTGACTTCCTATAACTACAATGAATTACAACCAATAGAGCCTCCTATCATTAATTCACTGTATTATGAAAAAATGTATGCAGAATAATGATACTGATGCCAATACATAATTGTCCATTATGTTAAACTAAGAAACTCAGAATACATGGTCTGAATCTAATTTATAAGCTTTGTCTATTTTGATTTAATGACTCACAAAATAATGCTCAATATTGTTTTATTAGATCTTGCACTTACCAAACGATAATCTCTATAATGAAATGTGTATATGCAGTCTGCTGTACATCTAAAACTGGCACCATTTAGTAAAGCTCTTCTTTAATGTTAACTTTCAATGTGAACCTGAATGATTCTTTATGTGCATTATAAAGTAATGGGGGAACTAGTATTTGCAGTACATAGATTTGGTTTGTTGCTCTACGGTCATTTTTTTTGCACACTTTAGGCTAATTAGACTGGGACATGCAGCATGGATTTCTAACCACTAACGAACATCCATACGTCCGCCAGGATTCGAGCCTAAAGCCTGTGGTACTAAGAGCACAGCCAATTGATCATTAAGCCACTTGCAGCACACAGAAGAAGGATTGATCAGGATGAAGAACTTGCAATTCTCAGCAACCATGTTTGTATATAAATGCAATACAATGCCGTATTTGCTGGCTATGTCAAAATAATAGTTTGGCTCTCTTTCAGTTACTGTTACTATACCCTCCTTACTGTTTAGCACCATGTCTTAAGAAAAATGTGTCATCTGGCCTTCTGTAATTATATTTAGAAAGCATTTTTATCAAAGAATAGTGACTCTTAACAATTAGTTTCCATTTGCAGATAATACATCTATATACATGCCCGGCTTCAAAATAGTTATCTATTTATGTATTTCGCACATGGTGGCAAGACGTTGCTGCACCAGACATGCATATTCATTTTGCATTTCTAATAATTTACATATATATTCTGTTTCGTAGTTCACATGAAGCCTGTAGTTAAATGAAATTTCCATGAACTACTCCGTAATTTTTAGAATCATCATAAAATATATCTATAGGAAACACAATATAATTTTTTTGATAATAAATATATAGGATTTCCCTCTAATTTCAGAAATAGCTATAGGCATATGCATATAATACAAAGATCTTTAAGATTTGGAAAATGGCACCCAAGTCTAACATACAACATACCATTATTAAATGAGACTTAATTTTAAACAGATAAAATAGAAATAAAAAAATATTTAATAAATTAAACTTTTATTAACAAAAAAAAAGTTACAAAAAATTTACAATGAAAAATTAATTATTTATATTTAAAAAAATCCAGTAACAAAACAACATAGATAATGATTGAGAGAAAATTACTATGTAAAAGGCATTTTTAGAATACTGCAGAAATTTTAGGAAAAAACTTTTTAATTTACCAGACAGAAAAATGAATATTAAAGCAAATATAAAATAAAATATTCAGTTAAAAATTCTTAATGTTTAAATAACTTTTTAAAAATATTAAATATGAAAAAAAAAATTACATTTTGCCTTAAAATGCTGTTTGTCAAAAACAATTTTTTTAAATTTATACACTTAAATAAATATTTTCATTTTTTTTAAATCTACGAGTGAAAATGTATTAAACAATGAAGTCTGAATGTTTTCAAAATCCAACCTGAGAAATTGAGTTTAATTTTTTATAATAATACAAAATAATAATTAATTTCTTTGTTTTATTTGAAAAACATAGAAATGAATCACAACATGAAATAAATCACATATTGTAACATTCATGAAGATGTGTTTTTCTGCTAACAATTGGTTATTTTACATCAAGTTTACTTGATTACTCACTGATTATCAAAAAGGTATTTAATGGCCTTGTTAATTAGATTATTAGTTTCATTTCATTTAATTATCTCAATTTCACTTCAGAAAATTTTTAATGCAAAATGCTGAATAAATTTTTGTAACTGATCAAATCTGTCAATGGAAAATTCTTATAAGTCAATAAGAAAAATCTTCAGGTCATATGTATTTGCGTTAAGATCTAATCTTTAACTTATTAACAGTTTCAATTTCAAAATCAACAATAACAAAGCCAAGTTAACTGATGAAATATTAAACATATATTAAATGCATAAAGCATTTTTTTCAATCATTTGAATACAATAAGTCTATAAGAGACATAAATCCATAATTTTTAGAACCAGTTTAAAATATACTTATAGGAAACACAATATAACTTTTTTGATAATAAATATATAGGATTTCCCTCTAATTTCAGAAATAAGCTATTGCCATATATGCATATGCCAATAGAAAAAAAAAAAATCTATCAAAACATAATGTTTACCCTACTTCTTCACAATATGAATATGTTGTTGTTATTGTTTCTTATCCCACTTGGCTGGCCAAGCCCACGAGCCCATACGTACTCATGATTGAAGGGGAAGGAAGCAGCTTCTGTTGTGATGGAGCACCCGTAGGTAGAAGCCTGACTTTTGCTCCGTGACGCTCTTCCAGTCATAGGAGACCGGGACCTACGGCTTAAAGTGGATTCCGAACCACTACAAACATCCATGGTACCGCCGGGATTCGAACCCGAAACCTGTGGCACCGAGCGCCAGACACTCGGCCATTCAGGTCCCAAATTTGCCAACGGCACGCAGTGTTCCCAGATGGTCACCCACCCAAGTACTGACCGCGCCCAATGATGCTTGACTTCGGTGATCTAACAAGAACCGGTATATTCAGCATGGTACGGCCGTTGGCTTATGAATATACCAACACTATATAACATATATTTGTTCTAAGTGTGCTCCACATGTCATGCTGTGCTGAAAAACTTGAAGCAATTTTTTTAGGTTTAGCTTTAGTTTGAGAATGTCTCTAGGTGCTAGGTGTCTATAGTGCGCTAGCTTTTAACTACTCTGAAATATTCAGTGTTGCCCTTGAATCAAAGAGTTAAGAGATATCAATGTTAAACTATATATAAGATATATGTTTTTTCTCTTAAGAAACAAGCAACAAAGGTACAAATTGAAAACATAAAAAACTTGTAATCCAATGTACAACGCCATTAACAGTAAATAGTTTTTATACGAAAAAATATAAGAGCAAAAAGATAAAATTAAAATTCGAAAATTAAGCACTTTTTTTATTATACAAATTATAACACTAACAAAATCTTTTTAAAAAGGCACTATTAAAAATAAACAAAATAAATGAATCATAATAATAATAGCTATTTATATTTAAAACTTCATTAATAAAACAGTAAAAACACAATAAGACAGAAGTAGTAATTTAAAACAGAAAATATGAATGAAAATTGAAATATTAATTTACAAGTAGTATTACTTTAGGAATTTCCTCTTGATTTCTAAAAAAAAAAAAAATCAGAAAAATCTGTCTTTTGAATGGAAAACAGGAAGCTTTCTAAATAATCAGAAGAATTAACATGCATGAAACAAATGCAAAATTTAATAATTATATTTAATGCTAAGAAAATTTTCTACAAGCAATTTACATTAAATGAATCTTAATATACCCTCATTGGAGAACACACCATATAGGAAGACAGTCGCCAAATTTCCATAGCCAAGAATGAGATAAATGAATCTCATGGTTCACGATTTTATTTGCTTTGTAAATAAAGTAACTGACATCTCACCAATTAATTACAAATTCATTTCCGTCACTTTTCCGAGTTATTAACAGATTTCATTGATGTCAGTGTCTTCATCCGTAAATGTAAGTCATCCTTTATTCTTTTCCTTACCTCTATTCCCACAACTTTCCTTTCTCTGTTTATCCCTTCTTTGGGAAGTAAGGGGCTGGGATCAAACTCTACTTGACAAGAAACTATCTAGGAGAGGGAGAAAGAGGGAATGGGAAAACACACCAAGACATCCATGTATTATCCCCCCCTCTTATTAATGATAGAGAGGAACATCTTTTAAGCAGTGTACTATTTAGGAATATGTATGTTGAAATTCGTCTTTCCTCACATAAGCACCAAGAATCTTCATTTATCAGCTATTGACAGATGCCATTTCGGAAACATTTATTTGCATTACTGTTAATTTATGCACATTTAAAATTCCACCAAATTTCATTAGCAGATTAGTGAAGTACACACGAAAAACATTAAGAGGGATGGAATTGTAAGACAATGATGCAGAACATTTAAAGACGGCCAAACATACAGTGAGGAAACATAGTTTACTTATGTTACAATGAAATCAAAAACGACTATACACTGAATGGAGACATTCAACTTTGCTAAAGAAAGTGAAGTTCAAGCAAACAATTTCAGTCCAAAAAATCATGTGAATTACATTTGGGGATATGCAAAGTGTTTTTACTTGAGGATTTCTCATCTCTAGACATTGCAAGAACATAAATTGTAACAAAGTGCAATCCAAAAGAAAAGGAGTGGCACGCACAATTAAGAAATCCTCTTGGTTCATAACAAGGTTCATCCAAATATGGCTAATCGAGCACACTGAATCGACCAACATGATCAAATATCGAACACATTGATCGATTGAAAAATTTTAGCACCCTTTGTATAGTCATGACTTATAGCTAGCTACAAGAAAGTTCTTGCCCTTAAATACTGTTTTTGGTAGTAATCGCTACGATGAAGATGATTATCTCAAAACAGCCATGATGAAGTAGTAAAGAAATAAGATGGCAGATTTCTGCGAGAATGATACATGCCTTAAGGAAATTACATAAAAAAGTAGATTATGTGTCTTGCATTTCATATGTATAAAAACTTGGTGGTTATTTTTTACATCAAATCAAAACTTACTTAAAAAAACATTCCTCATAAGTAATAAAACATACCTAAACCTTTTTTTTATGTTAATTTTATGCATAATTTTAATGGATTAAAAACTTTGGTTAATGAAATGAAAGCTTGAAAATCGCTTACGATTTATTATTTCATTGCAATATTATTCATTATATGTATAAAATTTCTGAAATTTTATAGAATTACATAAAAAATATTTTTGATACATCAATTGATATAAAAATTTCCATAGAAAGATGTTTAAGCGTATTGTGATATTAATAGAGAAATTAGATTCGTAAATCTTTAATATAATTTACAAATCATGATAAAGATAAAAAAATTAAAGATAGATAGATAGCTGACATGAATAAATTACAAAGTTTCTACTAAATTGAATATAAAACAAATGACTAAGAATTTTAATGTTTATCACAGTATAAATCATTCATGAGCAATTAAATTCCCACTGTACAAATATACAATAAATATAAAATAAATTTTACATGAAAGTAAGATTTAGTAAATTAATAATCATTTATACTTTACCACAAGTATGTTTCTTCCGGAGAGTAACAATCTCAGAATTGCCGCTATCTACTTCTTTATTAGTATAAGATTTCTTAGTAATGTTGTGACAACGCTTAAGTTTCTTGCTAGGAGGAGGTTCACTGTTTGGAAAACTGAGCCTGTCATTGGAGGCAGATGAAGATCCCGGTTCATATGCTTTACTTCTGTCTGATAACCTGAGTGTACGATTTGACTGTGAATAATCATCTAATGATTCTACATTTTGAGGTACTTGGCTGATATTTTTGAGGTATTCTTCAACAGGATCAAGAGTGACTAAAAATAAAGAGAAGAAAAATTTCAACAATTTTTTTTATTGAAAACTCCAAATTCTTCTTAATAGTAAGGTATGTGGAGACAAAAATACACATGGGGCAAATGTACACAATGGTATTTTGAAAACACTAACATAATTCAATGAGCCAGACATAATTCAATGAGACTGAGTACTTATTGCATCAGTGTCAGTTATAAAATGAAACCACATGACGATTTTGTAGCCGTGAGACAAATTATAGAATAAGTCACTATTTTGTAAGCTATCAGTTTTAGTGTAATATATTTAATATTTTTAACTAAATCTTTTGCAAAGTGCAATAGAGCTTTTGTTTACATTGATAATGAGGCATTTAACCTTTTGATTCATCAAAGAATATTTACATAATTTACTATCTTTAAAGCTATGAAAAACTAAATGGCAAAAAAAGGATAAGAGTATGCAAGCCATGTGGGGTAAAAGTATGCAGCGAATATTTTTTCCTCTCGGCATGAACACATTTCTAAAAATAGATTTGTACACTCAGGGATTCAAGAATGTCAATAAACAAGCCACAAAAGAGAGTTTTACCGAAAGAACCTTATGAGGACAGTTAAATAAAAGAGAACAGGAGCAAAACAACCTGGCTAATTTTGAACATTTTCAAAAGAACAGTCCATCTTTAAAAATTGTATTGATCTAGACAGACATTTTTTCACCATGTGACACTAAAATAACCTAGACGCAATTTGTTCTTTTCTAAAACAAAACTCGCTGAAAGATATTTTCCACAATTGAAGAAGAGGAATAATTTATCTTTGCGGATACCATGCAAAAAAAAAGAAGTGTGACATGAATGACAAGTTTCAATAGACACCAACCTGACAACTATTTTGATAATTTGGAAATCATCTTGTGAAAATACAACCCCCCACCAAACTGTATTTACAACATGGACAAGTCCAGTGTTCAATATACAGCCTAAACATGTGGCTCCCACCGAGGAAAGAGAAGTGGTAAAATAAGGATAGAGAAACACTATGTTTTACATTTCTTCATTTTCTCGCAAAAAGTCGCTTAACTTTTAGCAAATAAGACAGGCCAACTGGCTACAATATATCTGTCACAGATGAAAGTTACATGGCCCCATTGATAAAATGGCCTGACTAATTTTCAAAATTTGTAAGTCCCACTGCAGAGAAACAACTATTGTTGATTATAGACAGTTACATTTCTCATGTCAGCAACAAGTTTGCAAAATACCATCATATTCACAGGCTCAGCTTTCCTCCCCGCAGCAGTTATATGACACAGCTTTTAGATCAGAATTTTTTCAGGCCTATTGAAGCTTACTATGATGTTGCGGCCGATATTTAGAGTGCGGATTGTTATTCTGGATAAGTAATGAGTATTTACAATAGTGCTGATTTTATACAGATACCTTTCGAGAAAATACAACTGCTGAAAATGGTGTCTAGAGATTTCAAGGCACAGGAATTTCCCCCTTTGTTCACAAGTTTTTAGAAGCTGACAATACACCTTCTGAAGTTACTGACCAAAACATAGAATATGTAAAAATGAACAATGATATGAGGTTAGCTTTTTGTAGTGGAGGGAGTGACGCGAGTAAAGAAGGACAGACCAGACGACACACCATTTTTGCGCTCCTTTTTTAAAAATTCCATTGGAACTCCAGATATCTGCATTACACTTGCATATCTTTTACATATCTTAGACAGGAGAATCTTGATCAATTATTCATTCTTGTACAGTTATTATTTTAACTGTCCTAGCAAGATTTGTTTTAACAATGCACAAAACCTTCTTAAATTGTTTTTCTAAAGGATATTTTCATACATCATTTGAAAATTTCATATTTCCAAGAAAAAATTACAGTGTAGCAATTTTTAACTTTTGTTATTTGTTCCAATTATTTGTAGTGATAATTGTAACAATAAACTTGTTTTTAAAATGGCTGATGGTATTTGTTGTAGTTACTGTGTTAACAAATAAGGAGACTTGGTGATTTTGATAGCGAGTGCAACTATTGTGTAGTAACAGACAGGCTATCCTATGTGAACTTTTGTCGTTTACTCTTATACAACATACACATACAAAACAGTTATAGAAACCATGGAATAGATAATGATAATTAAGACGTTAAATTTTTTTTCATTCAAAAGCTTTAAGTATTTGAAATTGTGAAAAATTTTATTGATACTAACAACACGAAAAACATAATTTTTTTTTTCTATATAAATTACAAAAATTTGTAATTCAGTTTTCAGAGAAACAAGAAGTGTCAAATTGGAACTATCCGAAATTTTAAATAAATTAAGTTAGCATGGATTTAGTTTACTTTTATATAGCTTGATAAGTAAAAAATTTTTAAGTATGAATCTATAATTGTATCAGTATGTAGATTATAAGAGAAAGAGAGAAATTCTATATTGATCTGCATTTACTACTGTCCTTTTTCCATCATTTCTATCAAATGTTTCAACAAGAAATAATAACAAACAAGAGGTTCTATAAGGTATCTGGCTGTAATTGTTATCTATCTCTAATGAATTAATCTTACTGTTTAACCAATCTGTAGTATATGAAATATCTCAATTATATCCATATCAATGTTTATTACATATTGGTCTGCCTCACCATATGCAATTTTTGTTAAAATAGTTATACAATAGAACATTTTATTAGAAAAAAATAACTTCCACGTTTTGATTAAAAATAAGACATAAAAGTAAACATTTAATTTCAAAACAAATATCAAATAAAATAATTTTCTAAATATATTAAAAAACCTGGAGATAAGAATGTTTGTTAATAATGAATTTGCCTGAATAATCTTAATCTTTTTTCTTTCTTGCATTAATTCAAATACTTGCAATCTTAGTTCTGGTTTTGTAGTTATAAAGCTGAAGTTTGTTGCCGGAATGCATTACGAGTTTTGTAACATTTCTTAAAACAGGCTTTTAATTGTATTCAATAAACTAATTTATTATTGGATAAAGCATTAAGAAGTACAAGCCTATTTTGATTAGTATACATCGTTCAACAAATATGCCTATCATGAAAAGGAGTAAATCAAAGCCGAAACTATTCAACTAATCATTTAATCAAAGCTATTAAAATTAAACCAGATATTAAAAAAATATTATTTACTTTTAAAAACTTACATTATTTTATTTTTAAATTAATGCACAATTATGACTTTTTAAAATAATAATGAAGCATCTAGATGACCTATCTAACAATCATATCGAACAAATAACCAAGTAATTCGATTTATTAACTGATAATTTAACACAATAAATAACTTTAAAAAATTATATTAAGGAATTTATAAAAGCATCTAAGCAAACACAAATTTTTAATAAAGTAACACTATACAATTAAGATTGTTTACATTTCGTAGCAGGATGTTTACATTTCTGTGTCAATCATTAATCAGCAATGAAACATAACGTTATTATTACCTTTTGTTTTCTGTCTTATTTGGACCATGTGTATTAAATCGTGACGCTTTATAATTTTCAACAAATCAATAATGCTTGAGAAATTAGATTCATCACAGTACCCCGTTTTTGACAGAGCAAGAAGCAGGTCCTTGCCATTTTTAATCTTGCGTTTAAGGGAATCATCGAGTCCAGTACCTGATAAAACAGTCACTAAATGTATATCTTTTTGAGTTAAATGACTACCAACACGATCACATATTTTTAACAATGCAGATTCATACCGTGTACTAAAATTGCGAGATTTAGAAGTTGACTTAGTGTCGGCCATGTTGATTAAACATCTAATGCAAGCCCGCACTTGATTCAACGGATTTTTGTGATTGGCGTAGGAATACTTTAGTGCGAGCGCACTTTTGGATTAAATTTAATTTTAATTTAGAAAATACGTTAGACTTATTGACAAATATGTCAAAAATTATCAAATAAAAAAATTTCAAATAATTCTAACTTGTACAACATCAAGTCCATTTCATTTAATTAGTTTTAAAACCAATTAAAAATCTTTTAAATTTTAAACTTTTTAAAAGTTTTGAAATTCAAGACATGATTTTCAAATGACCCAATAAACAAAATTTTTTTGGCACGGAACACTAACCAAAAAAAAGGGGGAAATATTTTGACTTTAAAAACATGCATTTTGGATTATAGATGCTAATCAATTTGGTATTTCCGTCAACTTCCGGCCATCGAATTCAGTATGATTATTCAAGATGGCGGACAGTAAGTCTGTGCCTGATCTACGGACAGGTAAGTTGCATGGTTTTACATATTTATTGCTCTTTAGCATAATTTATTCATTTTTTTGAATGTGCTCGTATTTTAAATATGTAAGACTTTCGCTTGTTGTTGGAGAAAGATTTAAATAAATAAATAAATTTATGTATGAAAGAAAAATTTCCATTCCGTGTAGTATCGGCAAAACTTGAGGAGTAGAAAACCATGCTTTTTTTTTTCTTTCGGGCTTGACATGTGTATTTTGTTTACATTCGCGCCATGCGCGTGTCGTGCATTAAAATTATTTTTTTAATATTATAGTTGATAAAAAGGGTAGTAATTGAGAAAAATTGTGTTGATTTTTTTTAACTCTGTTACTTTTTTAAGTATTATAAATATTATTTTATATAATATTTTTTGTACCGAACATTATTCCGCTCACGTGGTCAGTCTGTAAAACACTACTAGCTTCTGATTGGATGGAATATGTTGTGAATGTGTAAGCTGGAATTTTTTCATTCGTTTACTGAGTCAATAAAAACAAGAACGAAAACTTTTCCTTTTCAACGAAGTTGACAGTTGAATTTTTTTTTTTCTTTTCCTGTTTTATTTATGGGTTTTTTTTTTTTTTTTTTTTTTTTGGCGCTGCAGTATGATAATTAGTCATAGATTATGAATAAAAGATTGTATTCCATGGACATAATTATTACACGATTTTTTTTTTATACCTGCTTGAAGATGTTATTTAATATTTTTTTTTTTTTAATTTGTCATCTTCAATTTTGTGTTATCATTATAGGATTTTTAATTGGTATTTTAGTCAAAATGTTTGTTCTTTTGTAAATTTATAAACTTTGTTAAATTAAAATTAATAAAATAATATTATTACATCAAATTTGAAATTATGTTATGATTTTTTTTTTTTTTTAAATTCTTGTATATATATTTTTCTGTAATAAAATTATTACATACACCTTTATTTTTATCTTATTATTTTCGAGTTTATTATTAATTTAATGCATTGTAAGTTTTCTTAATATTTGAGATATAAAATATTCATATTAATTAAAAAAATATTAAGGTCATATTTAATAAATAATACAATTTAATGCTTTAAAAATTCATTATTTATCCAAATTTATTTTATTTAACTTGACTTACTTGTTTAATTACCATGCTCTCTTTTTACTTAATAAAAAATAATGTAGACATATGTAATGGGATTTTTGGGGAAATTAAATTTTTCTTATAAATTAAAAAAATTTTTTAGATAGTGCATTATTATTTTCTAAAGTTGAAACAAAATTTGCAATTTATTACAAGTTTTGCAATTAATATTGCTGTTAGAAATTTAATTTATTTCCTTAAATAAGTTTTTTTTTTAATTTCAAAATATTTCAGAATTCTAAACATTAGATATTCATATATATTAATTCATAAATATCTTTATAATAAATATATGTTAAATCACAAATATTTTTCTAATTTCTTTTTAGAATTTAAGAGGTATTCTCTATAAATTAGCTTGTTATTAATAAGATGATAAAAAATAAAAACATAACATTATTAACGAATTCCTTATTTATTTATTTTGTATGACCAAGTATATTTTTATTATCCGCAGAAGCAGGTTATTGAGAGTGTCGGTGTGAATTTATTCAGTTAAAACTCAAATATGTGCATCTATGTAATGAAACATTCATCATACCAAATCTTTAAATGCATTTATCTTAACTAAATGCATTTCAAATTTATTTACCTCTTGAAATTAATTTTATGCGTCTGATGTAGTATTCCCACTGCTATTGAATAAGCTCGAGAAATTGTTTTATAATATATGCTGGCAATTGTAAATCAATTACTACAGTAAAGCAATTTAAGTGAAATTTTGAAAGCTTTTCAAGTATTTTTCTGCTCCCAACATTTATTTAAATTAAAAAATATATATATTATCATTTACTTTTTAATAAAGGAATATTTCGAAAAGACTTAGTGATAATTTTTTATTCACATTTATAAAATAATTAATGCAATAAAACTAGTCGTCCAATATACTTTTTATTACATATTTTAATAACTAACATCTTTATCCCTTAAATTAGATGGAAGAGGGGGAACGGAATGTATTCTTTAAAAGTATAACTGGTAGTATGCTGCAAAAAACAATTTAAATAGTGATAAAAGTTCTATGTGATATAATACCAAGATACATATTTATTTTCCTTTTCTAATATTCTTATTAACCCAGTATGCTCGTTGGTGTATTCAATAGGACTAATTTAACAACAAAAAATGTGTGTTATCATTTTTTTTTTTATGTTTATTGATGATTTAGGTATAAATTTTTTAATTTGATATGTATGCAAACTATTTTTTTTTAAATTCATTCATTTTTTAAGAATATTTTATTTGATTTTAGTTCTTAAACATAGCTTTTTTTGTGTGCAATTCTATGCATTATTTTTATAACAGCTTTAAAAACAATTTTAATTGTAAAAGTTATGCAAATTTCTCTTCAATTTACATAATTTTTTTAAATTGTCTAAATATTTGCTCATATATTCCATAGAAATAAATTAAAGTTTTTATTTATTACTTACACAACTGTTTTTGAGACTCAATTTCGTAGAAATTGTTCTTTTACGCTTAATTTTCAGAAAGTATATCATTTATCTATCAATAAACATTTATTTATATACTAGTATTAAGTTCTACTTCTTGCAGTTGTGTTATATTTGTTTGTGTAACAAACTTTGGTTTATTTATTTTAGGATGCATTCCAAAAATATTTGTTGGCTTTTCTTTTTTTTTTATTCTTAAGAAAAATTCTCTCATTTTAATTGAAAGTTACATTTCTTTTTATTTATTTATTTGATATGATTAACAGCTAAAATTTTTTACAAATTTATGTGTTCGAAAATAAAACTTATAAATGCTAATTGTCTTTTAAATGTATTTAAATTAATTAAATTAAGATCAGTACTAACTTTTTTTTTAATGTTGATATTCAATTATTTAATCAACAATTCTAGTAATATTAAGATATTTATTTCATAAGTAATTATTGTTTGCATTTCTTGATTTTAATCTGTTTTTATTGCTTAGAGAAAGAAATTAGAGGAACAGGTGGAATTCAAATTTGTTATAAAAAAGAAATTTTCAAACATATTTTTATCATTTAACTCATTTTAATATAATATAAATAATTTTTACATTAACGAATAAAATTTCCTTTAATAATCATTTATTTATTTATTTATTTTTTTTGCAATTTATGTATAAATCATAAAAAGAAAGCTTTATAAAGAAATATTAAGTTTTTAATTTTTTTTAAAGTATTTCTTATCAACAACATCAAAAATATAATACTATAATCGATTGAAAAATGAAAATTTCAAATAAAATACTGAAGGTGAAATTTATGTGCATTAGAATTTTATTCATATTTTAATCTAATTGAGAAAAAGATTTGATTTGAAATAAATCAAATTAATTTTCATCTAAGATTTAGATCTAATATGTTGATTTTCCATATTAGCATTCACAGGATGAAGTTTCACCAGTGTGAGTGGTATGCGAGATTATAAATTATTTTTATGTATGTGTTTTTTTTTTAAAAGGTAAAGAGTCATAAATATTGTTCAAAATTTGTTAAGCATTTTTTTTTTTTTAAAGAACTCCATTGTTTTTTTTCTTTTCTTTTTAAAAAAATATAGTTATTCACTATAACACAAACTTATAACTATATATATATATATATATATGCTGTTTAATTTTTTTAGTTGCATAAATTCTAATTAATTGTATAAATTCTTTGATGAACCTAATTGAAGGATAAAATTTATATAAAAGAAATTCTTAAAAAGTTGAAAACAAACCAGTAAAAATTAAACATTGTTGTTTAAATTGAAATTGGATATTTTTTATTATGGTAATAACATCCTTATAATTAACATAATTAGTGTTAATGTTATAATTACAACTATTTATGAAATTTGATTTATGTGCTGCATTTTAAATTTTACAATTCAGTTTTCCTTCATGTAATTAATTAAAAGAAGTGCTTACATTTTTTGAATAGTTCTAAACATGACATGAATAATTTCTTATGATTTGAAATTAAGGAGAAGAAGTATTAACAATCCTTCCAAATGCATTTTTTTTTTAAATGATGCGCATTTGATATGATAATTTTGTCATTCTTATAACTATTGCTATGCAGAACCTTATATTGGCATGTATACCAGAAAATGAAATGATATAGATAAATCATAGCCTCCTGGAATTTTGAAAAATAATAAAATTGCTATATTTTAAATGCTGGGATTTAGATGAAATGAAGCATATAAAAAGAACTAATTGAAAGAAATGCTAAAACTTTTCTTCGTCTTTGTTTTCATATTTTAACTTTTTTTTTTCACTATCGTTCCTTAAAAAAATGATATTCATGATTTCATTGTACAGGTATTTATTGTTAAATTTTTCTAGTGACAGTGACAATTAAAATTATTTGATCTGCAATATATTTTACATATTTTTGTATAACAGTGTGTATCAATACTATTTAGTTTTTGTATTAGTTTACATCCACTTTTCCCTTATAATTTATGATTTTAACAGTTGTTCATAGATCATTCTTGGTTATGCTTGAAATAAGGATTTTTTTTACCCTCTTATTTTCTTCCATATTTTATATTGTAAGTCAGCATCTCTCGGTAGTTTTTAGTTTGATTTAATTAGAACTAAATAAATTTAAGATATTTTATTAGATTTACTTTTAAAAAAGTGTACCTTTTTGTTTTTCAATCTATTGACAAAACAAATTTGAAGGAATATTTTATTTTAAAATAAATGTGCAATTTGAATAATTTCATAACTATTTGATAAAATTGTATAAATTTAGCAGCATAATCTTAATTAATGCTAATTATCTTAAATTGATTTTTTTAACTAATTTTTCATTGCATGGTTTTCTCTTACTTAATCAATGAATTTATATTTTTAAATTGATTATGTGGTTTTAGTTTTTTTTTTTTTTTCCTTTAATTAAAAGTATTTCTGAAAATCTATTTTATTCAAAAATTATTGTATTCAAACAAATCGACATATTTAAAAACATTTAAATGTCAGTCATGCTAATTTTTGTCTGAAAGATGAGCCAGAAGAGAAATTCTTATTCGGCAAATTTCAAACTATAGGTGATCTCGTTTAAGGGAAATTCTAAAAAAGTATTCCTTCTCGTCATTTCTCCATAAATGCACATTTCGCTAACGTCAAACTTTTCGTTTTGACGAGGACACAACAAACCAACAATATAAACAATTTCGAAAGTAAAACAATTCATTTTCTTTAAACGAATAGCTCATTTTATTTAAATTTTTTCTCTCTCTCCCACATAAACTTAAGAAATGTAAACTAAAAAAAAAGTAAGACGTGTGATATTTAACAATTTATCGCTTTCGCCCGACTAACAGAAAATTGTCTACTTTTTTGCGAGATTAGTGAATCTGTTTGTAAGCCGACCCCTATAATTTTGTTTTAGAAAGCGTTCTAAAAATTATCGTCTTAATACATGGAAATAGTGACCTGATGGCCAATCGGCTAGCGATCTGATCTTCAGTACCACATGCTTCAGGTTCGAATCTTGACAGTGGCGCGGGCACGTTAAACTGTTGGACTCGGTCGAAGCCTGAAGTATGCAAAAAAATGACAGTAGAGCGACAAATTAAACTATAAATGGAAATATGCGATAGATCAGGGGTGGCCAACCCGCAGACCGCTTAAACATTTTTCCGGCACGTGAAATTTATCACACTTTTAAAAAATATATTTATTTTATAATGGGTAAAGTAGTGAAAGACAATGTATTAAAAAAAAATACATTATTTGTGCATCCCTATATTCAAAAATTGATTGTCGAAATTATGAAAGAAAAATAAATTTGATTTTAAAATAATTGTCTTGAGAATGTATGACAGATATTGCCTGCTTTATTTATGAGTTTACGGTTAGTTCGCAGAAAAAATGAAATTATATTCTGCGAACGCATGATGAGTGGAGAAACAAATATCGCACTAGTATAATAAATATATTTTAATGATTTCATTTATATTTCATTTTTAGTGTTATACATTTCTTTACAATGTGCGTTTAGTATCATTATTGTCTTATATTATTTATGTTTACATGTAAGAATAATAGTAAACACAAAAAGAGTAACTCATTGTGTTTCAATTTTTCACTCAAAAAAAATGTCTATAGTGGGTCTAAATCTAATATGGGAATATAAAATTTTATATGCGGTCCGCAAGATCATTTGGGTTGGCCAACCCTTCGATAGATAAAACGTAATATATGAAAGGTATATTAACGTGAAATAATGAAAGATGAAATAAGTTACAAAAAAATTTTTCAATAGTAATTTTTCCTTTTAGAATACAATTTGTAGTAGATAAATGATTTAATTTTTTTTAAGCCTCTGATATATGACATGATCATCAGATCTTGATACTACTTGAAAACACTTGTATGGAAGTGAGAAAAAAAAATCCTACAAATTAGAATTCACTGGAAAATTACTATTAACCCAGCGCGCAAACAAATCAATTAATCAAAACAAATTTATGTACATATTATATTGATATATGAATGTATAAAACGTGCTAGAATAAATAGTTAAATATCAACTAGCTTTGTAATTATTTTATATTAATTAGGTTTTAAAAGACGAAAGAATTTAGATTATTGAAATATGCAGGAGTTAATTCCGATGTTCGCTTGAATTCGATTTACGTAGTTGGTCTTTATACCTCATCAGTTCTGAGGTTATACAATTCAATTCATTCAATTACAATGTATAAAGTCACTTTAGTTGAATTTTTAAAAAGCAGCTTGAAACATTTGTTTATTACTACACTCTATATTAGAAAAAAATATTCATCAATATACAGAAAAATGGTTTTGTTTTTTATATGCATTTATTTAATTCGCTATTTTGTTGATATACGTAAGAATTCTTACTATTATGACTTGAAATAATCTTTTACCCACTTCTTATAGAACTATGATATACGAAGTTATTGTTTTTACACTTCTTTCATAAAAACATTTGCAATTGTACTTTTAAAGACATAAATAGATTCTGTTGTTTATTATACTATTTAATCAAGTTTTTGTTGTTAAAGTGAAAGCAAAGTTATTGGAAGATTATACTAATGCAAAATGGGTGTTCCTAACTAATTTCACAGAAAAATTTTTTTCAATTGTTTCTGAATTTAAAATTCTTTTCACTACAAATTAGAAGAATGGATACATTCTCAATGAAAATATTTTTCTCGTTTAACTAAAAAATTTTTTTTAAATGCCGATTGAATAATATTGAGCATTGAATGAAATGTTTTAATAATTTAGAATATAACAGAGAATGATAAAAATATTCAAGCTTATCTTGTTTATGTTATGTAATCATTAATGTACATTTGATTCATTAATTAATACTCCAGTAGGATTCAATAATTTTTAACAGGATATGATTAAAATATTTTAATTTTCAGTGGGAATCAGGAATTAAGATAATAACTTATTTTAAATTCAGAAATTTTACTTGTTTCAATTTATGCACTTAATTTTATTCCTTGGACAAATTGTAATACTTGTAGCAAAGATTGTTTAACATTTCTAAATCTTCAATAGAGCAATGCATATCATATACATGATTTTTAAGATATTAAATGTTGAATTAACGAAATGGCTTTATTAAATACTGAATTTAAAAATATTTTTCCTCATTTTAAAATAATAAGAAATTGACATATTATTTTAGTTTTATCAAATTTATTATACTTAGAAGGATTTATTTATTTTATTATATCTATTAGAAATAATCTCCTTCAAAAGCAATATTTCAAAGCTTTATATTCTTATATAGGTTTATATTTTTATTTCAAAGGTTTTCAAAATTGATTAGGTATTTTATTAATTATCAGTCAAACAATGCAGAAGTATTCTCTATTATTTTTCTGTGAACCGTTAAATTTATACTGGTTTTTTTATTTTATTTTGGAACAGTAATTTTTAGTAAATTAAATGATTAAAAAAAAAAGACGTGAATGATTTATTAAAAATAAAATAATATAATATTTAGTTTCGAGAAAAAAAAAGTTCCTCATTATTTAAAAAAAGTTCTTAGTAAATTAAGTATTTTAAGTGAGTGTGTTCATACTCACTATGAGGATATATTTTAAGTTTTTTTTTTTTTTTTTTTTTTTTTTTTTACTATTTATCTATTCCTGTTAAATAATAATAAATTTTTTTTTTTTTTAAAGTATACTGATTGTTTATTTTGGAATAGTAATTTTTAGTAAATTAAGTTATTTAAAAAAACAAAAAAGACGTGTGAACTGTTTATTAAAAATAAAATATTATAATATTTAGTTTCAAAAAGAAATTCTGATTATTTTAAGAAAATTCTAGAAATTAAATATTTTGAGTGTGTTTGTATTCACTATGAGAATATATTTTAATCTTTTGATTTTATTATTTATCCATTCCTGTTATATAATCATGTTGTAATTGTTTTGTAAAATTACATCATATCTAGTAAATAAACAAACCAATTTTTTTTTTAATTTCAAATATTAAATGTTGAATTAATACTACGAGCTACTAAATGTTGAATTAATACTACGAGCTACTAAATGTTGAATTAATACTACGAGCTACTAAATGTTGAATTAATACTACGAGCTACTAAATGTCGAATTAATACTAATAATTCATACACTTCAACGCTGAAAAATTTGCTTCTTATTTTTCTGAGAACGTTCTAGGTATTACTCACACATACTAGGTAACTATTAAGAGCCATATCTCAGAAGAACAGAGGTTGTTTACAAGGGAGCTAGCTTATATATCGTTTTCAGAATAAAAATGCAAAGCCTGAGAAGTTGACGCTGGCTGCTTTCTAAAAATAATATTCCTCCCAATGCTGTGTTCTATATTGTTGTATTCTCCCACGAAAGCCGGGATTGGCCATCATTCTACAAGAACAAAAGCAATAATTCAGTGAGTGAGTTGGTGAAGAACGAAGGGGCCCTCTTTTAGGGGCCTTCTTTTTTTCTCTGCTTATCTTTGTGACCTTGATCCAATTTAGGCGCCTCTCTCTCGTAGTATATTTACTTAAAACTTTTTATCATTTACATTATTTACTGCTGCTTCCCTCCCCCTCCCCCTTCCACGTTTCGGGACGTTGACCTAGTGGGAGGCGTGGATTTCATTACGATAACAGAAGAAAGACTTCGCGTTTTGTCGAACCAATGTGATTTTGCGCGCGCAATGCTGATTACGGTCGCTTACTACTGAAACATTAACTGTTATTGCGGTTGTGCGAGCACTTTTATCTGACGAAAGAGAAACAGCAGGTATTTGAAAATTTTTTTTCTTCTTCCCTTCCATTATCGTTTGGATATAGTGATGATATCGTTTGGTAAATTTTTTTTTTTTGATAGCCTTATTTAGAAAGAAAAAAGAAGTTTTTACTTAATTATTATTTATTATTGTTTTAAAAGGATCCTTGTTAATTTATTTGTTTTAGAAATTCACTAATAAATTGTGTGAGATATTTGTGTTGCCTGCAATTTCAATATTTAATGGGTATATGATTTTTATTTTAATATGTATCCAAGTCAAAATCTTTATTTAACAAAAATATTAATTTAAATTAAACTATAATTTTTTTGTAAATTTTATATTTAAAAGAATTATTATAATTATTATTTTATTATTATATTTATATAAAAACTCTTTTTTTATATAAATGTAATAATATGTTGTTCTAATGCAACTGGCAATACAGAGATAGTTAATCTTTATGCCATAAGCAAGGGCTGCACCGTTGTTACTCATTTAGCACGGGGCACGTGTAGATTGAAGATAGGCTGCGGGCATGAGTCACACTACCCCCACAACTACGATCTTATTAGACCGGTATCTACGGTTTAAAGTGCATTCTGAACGACTACAAACATCCATAACATCACCGGGACTCGAGCCCGGAAATCTGTGGTGCCGAGCGCCAGAGCGCTAGTCATTCAGCCATCAAACCCCTTTATATAAAAATATAAAATAAATAAATAAAATAATAATACATATAATATATAAATATAACATTTTATTAAATTTATATTTATATTTTACATACTGAAAAGGAGAATTCGGAAAATACAGGATTTTCCATTCAAACTATTTACAATGAAGTTTTTGCTAGTATCTTTTAAAGATTTTAAAAACAGAGAATAGTTTTTACGACTTGATTGGGGAAAAATTGGATTTATCATCTTGAAATGAGAAATAAAAATGAAAGTGAAAGAAGAGAGGGCAGGGGAAAAAACCTTATTTAGAGATAAATCTATCATTGTATTTTTTCCATTAAAAAAATTACTCTTGGACATTTTTAGAAATAAATTTCTCTTTATTTGCCCATTAAAATAATTTAAAAAATATTCGTTTAAAATAAAATAAGACATTATTAATGAAAATCAACATTAATCCACCTGCTTTCGCAACTTCTTTTTCTTGATCACTTTTAAATATTCATTTTAATAATATTCAATGACAATTTACATCATTCAATCGGGAAATCAAGAAAAAAAAAAAAAAAAAAAAAAACATTAAATTAACATTATTTATAATTGTTTTTTTTTTTTTTTTTCAATTCCTTCTATTAGCTCACACTCTCCCTATATATATCTTGTTCACATTTTCAATCGTTAATAGAATACTTTTTATTCCTCCACTCAAATTCAAATACATTTTGTAGAACGTGTAGTACGACACTTGGTGTGAATACAGTTTTTTCAAATATTAATTTATTCATTAAATTTAATTAATTAATTTTAGTTTTATATGGTAGAAAAAAATTTCTCTTCTGTAAGATATTTAACAGGATATAAATTTAGGAGTAAATACCGTCAGTGGCGAAGCGTGTAAGATCGCTGGAAAAAAAAAAAAAAAAAAAAAATTCTTTTTTTTATTTTGGGTTCTAGTCTGAGTGAAGGAGGGTACCAAATGGAAAATGAAACATGTGAATAAATTGGTGAGAGAGAGCGAGAATTTTTTCAAACTTAAATGAATGAAAATTACTTGTAAAGGACTTTCTGCAATAGAGTGAAAAAAAAGTAGAAATTGACTTCAAAAAAAAAATAAATTTCTTTATATTATTTGTTTATTAATTAATTGGAGTTGCAGATTCAAGTTCTTTTAACATTATCTTATCTTTTACAACTTTTAAATGTGTTCGTATTATGGCTATACCTGTTACATTTGTTGTTGACTCTTAACATTTAGATCATCACGATCTTGTTTAATGGCGTACCTAGTTATTCTACATGAAAAACGTGACTTTATTTTTGCGAGCTGATTATGTTTCGAAACCATCATTTATGATAACAATCTCAAATGCTGTTAATGACGGAATGTGTCAATACAAGTAGATATATTTATCTATTTTTTTTTTTATATATAGAATCACTATGCTGTTTTTTTTAAAGTTATTTGTTTTAATTATCTCCTTTTAGTTGTTGTCGTTGAATGATAACTAGCAAATTGAACTATCTGTAGCAACTTTTTAGAAGTATAAATTTATTATAAAATATTCCTGCAAAAACACACGAAAATTTAAATATTATTTTAAACTAATGTCAGTGATAAAAAGATGTCTAAAATTTCTCCATTTAATTATATGAACCGTTTTAAATTATTATTTTGTGCAAATAATAATAATAATAATAATATTTTACATTACGAGATTTTAAGATTGTCTTTTTTAAAATATTAAGAAAGGGGTTTTTTTTTGTAAGACCTGAAAAAAATCTTACGAAGCTATTTTATATTGTGTAATTTTTTAATTCATTAATTTTCGATTTGTACTTTATTTTTTTAATTTAATAACTCAGATTGAAAATAAATACAATGGAAAGGTGTGAATTTTATATTTGCAATGTTATTTAATAAATAAGCATTAATGCTGATTTTGTTTTTATTACGATTACGGTGTATGTAAATTTACAGGAACAGTTGAAATAAATGTAATGCCACCTTCATATGTTCATCCAACTTGGTATACGTCTTGTTTGGACGCGAACAATTTTATTTGAATTACGACTCACGTGCGTCAAAGTTTAAATGTATGAATCTCAAAAAACTTAGCAGATATGTACCAATAAAGCTCAAACAAACAACGACATTGTCAGGCACAATGTTTATATTCAATGTTTCAGACAATGTTATACATTAGAACAGGGGTGGCCAGCCCGCGATTTGAACATTTCCCCTTTATATACCCCCAAATTGAATATTTATCCGGCCCTGGAGATTCATCACACTTTTACAAAATATATTTATTTTATAATAGCCAAAGTAGTGAAAACCAATGTATTAAGAAAATACATTATGTGTGAGAAAAAATTAACTTTGACTTTAAAATAATATTCTTGCAAATATATAACAGATATTGCCTGTTTTATTTATGAATTTACAGATATGAGTTTGCAGAATAATTAAATTATATTCTGCGAACTCATGTTGAGTGGGGATACATAATAATCTAATATAATCTCCGCATATTGGTTTGAAAATTTTATATTTGCAATCGAAGACAGCTACTTCACTGTTTAGTACAGCTTTATTGATTTCGAATTATTTTGTAATTTAGTAATTAAACCAAATATTGTACCATAATACTAATTGTCAGAGTTCAGTATTGCGATATGCTATAATATATGCAAGTTTTGCTTTCGTCCGTTTTTATAACAATAATCCTGAGCTGACATCCATTCATAAATACCGAAGATGCCTAAATAAATTAACCGTTAAATGGTTGTAGTATAGAATTATGGTTATACATTGAAGGCTAGATATACCAAATATAATTTGACTAATTGGTAGGCATACGACCACTGGTTGTATGGAAAACAGGTAATCAGCCAAATTGGATATTATATATATATATATATATAATCCTCAATAACTAATATTTTTTTTTTCTTTCAAAATTGCGCTACTTGCATCTGACTAGCACCTTTAACAAGTAATCCGCTTTTAAAGTGGATATTGTCCTTTCCGCACAATCGGCGGTCTAACTATGCCTACTGTGTGATGTATAGTTTACATCTTGATTCTTAATGCGTGTGATAATTCATTTTTAATTTCATTCTCGCTTGGTTCTCAATTGGCTGGCGCTCTGGCCTTCGCTACCGCAGGATTCAGATTCGAATCCTGGCGATGGTATGGATGTTTGTTAGTGATTCGGAATCCATGCTAAACTGTAGGTAGCCTGAAGTGTGCAGAAAATGACCGTAAAGCGACGAATTCTTTATGCCATCTAAATTTATGGTATTGTTTCGACACAATACGCACTTCATGATTTAAGTTATAATTCGTAAAATGTTTACATTTTCGAGCCTACATCGATGCTTATTGTGAGAGACAAGTCAAGTTGTGGTACAAGTTTTTAAAAAGCATGATGTTGAGCTGCTCACATCTCAGTCGTGAATATTTTCAGCACAATTGAATAGGTTGCGCATCATTTTCTCTCGGGTGAGAGTTTCGAGGCCTACTGACCATTTCTCCTGAACGCCACAGGGGTCGTTCTTGCAGTGCATAGGAGTAAGCACGGTTACATAATTAGTTTTGATTGGAATTAATTAAAATTTAAAAATTATTTATACTTGTTATATAATTGCCTTATTGCTTATGATGGTTGTTATTAATGGATGTATTAAAATAAGCATTTAATATTACATTTAAAAATATTATAATCCCTCATTATAACATTCATGTCAGTAGACAGAGAAAAATCAACGTTTATAATCAATTACTTATCTCGTAGATCAAATAATGAAATTTTTTAATAATCCTGATTTGGAATTGCAAAATAAAGCATCTAAAAGTAAGAAAAAGTTTTAGTTTACATATTAATAGTTTTAAAATATTTAGATAATAAAAGCAAAAACATTGAAGTCCTTGTATAATTTTTTCCCCTAAACAAAACAGCAAAATATAATAAGAATGATTGTTATAATTAACAGCTATTATATCAGCCCGTATGCTTGTATTATTTCCCATGTAAATTAAAAATATTTTTAAAAAAACAACAGAAATTAAAATGTATTTTAATTACACGTAGAGAAATAACATTTTTCAAACATTAATTTTTATTGACATGAGTAATTTTTTATGCTGAAAAATAATAAATAGTAATGAAAATTAAATAAATAGTAGTTTAGTAGCAAATAATTACTTATGTTAAATGTTCTGAGCTTATGCCTTTTAGCTTGAACTGTTATTAAATCGACATTTGGATTCCACAAAAGTTAAAAAATACGTTGCAAGATTCGTTAAAAATTGAAAAATTACGCAAACCTTTTTTTTTCTTCCCTGACAGATGTATTTTTTGATATTAAAGTGAAAGGAAACGCTATCAGTTGCATAATACTTCAGCTGGTGAGAATTTTTAAAAAACAATAGATTTTTTTTCCTCTTCCGGATAATTATATATAAAAAAAATTATAAATCACCTGGGATTTTTCAGTTTGCATCTTTTTTTATTCCACAATTTTTTTGAAATTTCGATTTTATTGTTGCTAAATTGCCATACCAGTTCGTTATTATTATCATTTTTTTAACGTACAACTATGATAACTTTAAAAATAAAAGTAATTTTTTTTCATTTGCCCCTTTTTTTATAATGTCTACTTTCATCAAAATAGTTTTTTTTATTTTCCTTGAAGGTGTATTAATATCTATCGATGTCGATTGTATTACTTTCACTTGCACCTGCACATATTTATGTATAATATAATTGTGTGATAATTTAGTATTTTCCTATCATTATCTGAAATGATCAATTTTACTTACATCTGTTCTAAATATCGAATGTAAAAAAAATATCTCAAAACGGAAAAAGATCGTTTCAGTTAAATTTTTTAAAAACTTCCTTTAGTGGAAAAAAAATGTAATAAGGTTTTCGATCACTTTTATATAATCGATGAATTCCTGCTCAAGTTGCATGAAATTTTTGAATTTTTTTTCCCTCTCATCCCACCAAGAAATAGCATCGTTAATTTACTTGATATCTTTGTGTATTTAAAAGAAGTGTTTTAAATTGAATCATTTTTAATTTTCTAAACCCACCCGTTAGGTAAAAGAATAACGATTAAAAACAGGAATCCCGCCAAAGAATCATTGAGCTTAATGTTGCTGATAAAATTTTATGCGTATTTCATTTGATTTAACAAAATCAATTTAAATTTTTTTTTCACCATCGCTGGATGATTTAATTGTACATCTATTGTTTAAAAATGTAAATTTAATCAATGAAACTACATAGACAAGATTATGCTCGACTCGTGGCTCAGTGGTAACGACGGCCTTAAGGCTGAGTTTCAATCCGCTGGCTGCTTTGTTGTAGACTCTGCTGCAAAACACGAGGAGTCTCTTTGGCGTTTGTGATGTTCAGCATCTTGCCGTGTGAATCAGACCACCTGGTGGGAGTCTTCCAGGTTTTCTCCCATGCGATACGCACATGCGCGGTAGTTGTCCCTAAAAAGTCCTTCCAGAAGGGATTGCCTTCTTTCTTCGGGACTCGGGGCCATATCAGGCTTCAACCTACGGGTGCTCCATCACAACAGAAGCTGCCCTCTTTCTATCCATCCATGAGTACTCATGGGATGTCTGTTCTTCGCTTCGACACTGAGGGCTTCATGTTCGAATCCCCCCGGCGGCATAGATGCTTGTTAATGGTTCGGAATCCACATTATATTATAGACCCAGTCTAATTAGCCTAAAGTGTGCAAAAATTGAATGTAGAGCGACAAACGAAAACAAATCAACACTGAGAATGATTCACAGCAACAACAACAGACAACATATGCGAAATTAAAATCCTTAAGAAGATTTTTAAGTGAAGGCGGGACACGTGTTTTTAAATCGCTATTTCAATTATTTTTTAAGTTTAAATAATTTGTTTATATTTTTTCACCACATATCTCAGAATGTTAATTTGTTGATTTTCGAATATCATTTAAAAAAAAAATTTCTGTTGCAAATTTTTCTGTTCGGTTAAAAGCATTTTTCTATATTGTTAAATCTTTTTTACAAATAAAATAAGTAATATAATTACATTCTTAAGTCGATTTTATCACTGGTGTATAACTTCGGAAGTTTAAAAAAAAAATAAATAATAAATAAAAATAACAAGCCATTCACTGGAGCGTTTTTTGTTTATCACTTTGAAAGTTGGGGGAAGCGGGTTTTTTCTGTGCGATCTATGGCTTCGATAATGACTTTGTTTTGTTTAGAATCTCATAAGTAAATTGAAGCCCGGGTTACTGCCTCATAGTGGATGAGACGTTAATTGAGCGTGAATAGAGAGCAAAGGTTTTGCTTATCTGCTCCTTTATTGTAACGTGGCGTACAATTCAACAAAAGGAATCCACGCTATCGCGGAGCCTTCCTCACACGAACACTGCTTATGGAAAGTTATTGCTTCGAAGCATTTCTCGCCAGTTAACAAGGCATATTCGTAACTATTTCCAAAGACGGAAAGAAAAGAAATGCTGGTTTTTCGCATCCGGTTCGGATTAGTAATTGTAACAGATAAAAAAGGTCAAAAGTCACTCAGTTAAAAAATGTTTAAACTCCATGACTTAAGTCCAGTGTGTTTGTTGAGTAATTAAAATTGCAAGATCTTGAATTATGTTACAAATAAAGGATAGGATTAAAAATTTATCTCATCAATATCTTTTCAAAGATTTATTTATATTTTTCATTTAGTTAAAGGAAAATAATTATTGAAAAATATCAATTTTAAGCAATTTATTTCTATAGTAAGAAATGGAATTAAAATTGTATTTTATCATAAAATGATCACATTCCTTAATATATTTCTTTTACTTGAATTAATTAATTTATTTGCTACAATATATATTGATTTTTTTGATTTTTGCTTATTGGGAATAATTTTAATAAGTTTCATAAATTATCATTTATATTTGATTTAATTTTAATGAGATTTTCTAAACCCGTTTATGGTTTTTTTCCCTTTCATTTTTTTTATAATTCTGTGATATCGGAAAAAAGATGTATTAATTAATTACAGATATTAAATAATGGTAATGTCTTTCATAAAAAAAATATTTAGCGTTAAATTTTTAAAATTTTTAACAACATTTTTCATTTTAAATATCTTAAGATTATTTTCTTTATTAAAATGTTTATTTGCTAACAATTAATTAAATGAGTTATATGTAGTTTTGGCTTCAACTTGGTTTTGTTTTTTGTCGAAATATTTTTGTGCGAAATCATTCAATTTCTGCTGAAGAAAAATATATATTCCACATTTGTTTAATTATTCATTTGAGTATTGAAATATAACTTAATGACATTTATTATTCTTTTTTTAAATTTTAACTGATCTAATGATCAGACGAGTATTTATTTTAATAATTAATCACCATCATTAATTGCAACTCAAATCTGAACGTCTCATTTTGTATACGTTGTTTTATTAAATATCTGTAAAATTAATAATTTTTAAGACAGTTATAATTACTATAATTAACCGAACAGAATCATAATTTTATACAGATGTTTATTACACTAATGCAAAAATTTGTTTTTATAAATTGTTAATATCTAAAATATTTATCATCGATAAAAAAATTTTTTTTTTTTTAATTTTAAATCGGTTTTTTATTGATAAAGAATTTATGACAATTATTTTTTATTTATTCTTTAGTTAAAAATAAAAAAAATCGAAGTAGAGTTTTACATTTGATAAATCGTTATCGATGTAAAACTGCCATCTACTAGTATCTCTTTATCATTTATTCCAATCCCTCCCTTTTTTTTTTTTATTGTTCATTTTTTTATTTCATTTTTATTGTTATGGCATCACCTTTCTTCATTCACAGCATAGGCGGGCACACATCCGAATGAACGAGCCCTCCTCTGATTGGACGGCTACTCATGCATAGATATGCTAATTCGCTATCCGTTACTTTATTGTGGATGGTTTTGTTATTATTGTTGTTTCATTCCCGATTTGCTTTGAGGAGGACGTAAACAATGCGAACTGCGCCTGATAAAAAACGATTGCGATAGAAAAAAAAAAACTGCACTTGTTTTCGGCTCCCTTAACGAGGCCTCTCGCATCTGTTTCCAGGAAGAAAGAAAAAAAAAGAAAAAACGCCGGCTTGATGACGACGACATGTAAATACTGGCATTGCGTCAGAGTGAGATACGAATACTAAGTAATACCACCCATGGTTTATTTTTAACCACCACCTCGTGGTTTTTTTTTTTTGTGTGTGTGGTTTTTGCCTCCGCTATCCGTTTCTCGCTGAAACCTACTGGGCATATTATTTGTAAATTTGTTTTTTTAATTTATTATTATTATTTAAAATTATTATTTTTTTTTATGTATAATATAATTTCACTTTGAGTTGGGATATCTTGCTATGTTTGTGATGTGTGTAGTACAGATTTAAGTATGTGAATTTTATTGTAAGTTTTATTTTTATTTATTATTTATTTTATTTTTTGTAATTGACATTTTTTTCAATAAGTAATATTTGTTAATATAAATAAGGGACGTATATAATGCGAATCTCCGATTCGCATTATATACGTCCATATATTAATAAATATCTTTCCTTTTTATATTAATAAAGAGGAAATGATTAAAATTTAATAAAAAATTAATAATAATAAAAATTAATTTAACGAATTAAATTAAAGAATTAATAAATTTAAAGAATAATTAAAATTTTATATTAATAAAAAGGAACGATTTTTATTAATATATTACTATTATATAATGTTAAACTATTACTAATACATAATGTTAAATATATTATATTTAACATATTACTTTTATTTAATAATATATGGACGGATAATATTTATCCGTCCTTTTTATATTAATAAATTAGATATATAGTTTTTATTTTAAAAATAAATGAGATAAAATAAAGTAGCTCTTTAATAATTTGTCGAAATAAATTTTTTAAATAATCTTTAGCTGTATAACTAATAATTTAAAATTTAAAAGATGAAAAAATAATTTAATAATAAATAAATGATAAAAAAAAATATTTAATATAATAGTTTGTTTCTTTAATAATATATTTACAATAGTTATTAAATGATTGGGTAAATAGTATTTTAATTTAATAAATAGGAACAATAATTTTTTTATAAATAATGGCTTTGGAGTTTAAACAGCAATAACAAAAAGAAAAAAATAATTTCGTTTAAAACTTTTTCTTACATACCAAAAAAGCAAATTGTTTGGTTAGATAAACAAAGTTAAATAAATGAATTTAACGAGTTAATATTTTTTTTCTCACATTGATGTTTATGTCTCTCATTAAATAAATACAATAAAAATTGGATTACTTTAAAATGTTATATGAAAAGTATGCCATAGGTAACATTAAAAAAAAAAAAAAAAAAAAAAAAATTATCTAAAATTGTAGGATGGAAAACATTATCTGACTCCATTTAATAAAAAAGTGAATATTCAAATATTAAAATGAGATTTTATTCAATGTTTTCTAATTTATTGCAAAGATCTTTGTCGGCAACTCTCTATCAGTAAATGAAATTACTAAAGCGTTGGCTATATATATATTATAAAATGAGAATATAATATTATAGTAGACCTTCTTGTATTAATCTCTATTGCCGGTATTTACATAAATGCCCCATATTTTGCCTGCAATAAAAAGAAACACAATGTTTTATATATGAAGGGATAAAATAACGAAAATCATGTAAAAAGAGGAAATTGAGTTTACTTCTACAAATTAGAATCTTAATCATAAAATGCAAATAAAAAAAATCAATCGATGAACTTTCGTATCAATGTAATATTTTTGTCGTATATATTATTAAAGATAATTTACTAATATAAAGCTGTTGTCAAAAAATTATGGAAAAAAATATTCCAAGATAATTATGTCACATTTCCAAAATTAGAAATAATTATTTATAATTATAATTTTCAAAAACTTTTATACTATAGCAAAGCTGAATTTGTTACTACAAATATCTATTTAATTTATTCAGTACAATAAAATATATAGTTAAATAATTCAGTATTTATTTATTTATTTTTGCTCCCAATAATAGACGTTTTGTGAAGCAGTTTATTTGCGAAGCTTACCGTAATAGATAAATGGGGATCTGACGATTCTTAATTGTAAAATGAAAAAAGTCTATTTGGAATTGAAAACATCGGAAATATATTGCTATTTTTGATAATAACACTGTGATGATAGAAAACTAGATTTTGTGAATTATTTTAAAATAATTTCGAACTTTTTTTATCTTCTTTCTAAAAAATTTCATTCTTTTTGGAAATAGAAAAATTGACTGATGTGAGTAGAGATTACTTGACTGACATGTTAACAGCATTAACGAAAAGCTTGGAATTAATTTTAATATATTTTGAATATATTTATTTTAGCAAAAATTATTGTATACAACTAATTGAATGTACAAATTGTATTGTATATATACTGTGATGTATAATTAACTCATTCGAGATCAAAAATTTTTTTGAATTATGCAAAATCTTAATGTTTGATTCCATGATATAATGAAAGTATCGAAAAGGGGTATTAATACAATTTTATAATATATTGTTCTACCACATAAAGATATAATCGCTTAAATCTGTTAGAATATTTATTCAAAATTAAAAAAAATATTTTTAAATAAATAAAAACAATCTTAAAATGCATAAAACAGCAATTTTCTTATGGATTACACCATGAATATTAGAAGTTCACATTCGCTACTGTAAGTTAATACTTAGATTGAAAATAAGAATATAGATTTAAAATGACGAGTCGTACATTTATGCATTTTATCTCACGTATCAATCGGTGAAGGCTTAGATTTTCAAACTAAATAAATTCAAAAATAAGAAATATTACACTAATTAAAGTTTCTTATCGTATAATAACGCATTCTGAACAAAGTATCGAACTGATCTAACAGAAAAGATAAGTGCATGAACCTGTTTTCCCCCAAATAATTTCTCTGCAAGCTTGGCAGCCCAAGCGCGAAGTCACTGTTCACAATTATATTAGCCATATTAGTCATTATCATGCATATAAAGGGCTGGAAAAATGATTAAAATATTCTCGGAACCAGGCAGAATTCGTGGAGAGGCCATTTAAATACATAATTTTCTAAAACTTTCTATTCATGAGCTGAGCTTTCATTCCGTGAATATTCAATGAACATTTTTATGGGTTCATTGCTTATTTCCAAAAGTCTAGCCTAGCATCGAAATGTTTTTAGCTTAATGAAAAAAAGATTTTTTTTATTCTTTTCAATTTTATTTTGTATATTATCTGAATAGTTCGTTGGTGTTACTGTATCTGACCTGATGTTTTAAATAAAAAAAGTGCGGAAAAATTATGCAATTGCTTAAAATGAGAAAATTTTTAATTTAAGGCAATTTTTTTTAATTCATAACAATGAAATTATAAATCTCTCTAGATATTTTTTTGAAAATATTGCGGTAATAACTAAAAATTGCTGAAATACTTATTCTAATAATGAATAATGATTGTTTTCTTTTTCACGATAATTGTTTTTTAATTAAAATTTTTAATGATATATGATTTTATTGATCAAAAGTAAAAAAATAGTCCACAGATATATCTTAAATATTATGTAAACTTATAAAAAAAAAAAAAGATTTAAAGCGATTTCCCATGTTGTTGTTACCTATGGCTTTATTAGAACTCAATCCATACAAATTTGGCCTTTTATCGCAGAAACAAACGGATAAGCAAATCAAAATTACTAAGGGAAAAAACTAGACTTTCTTAACAAAAAAGTCTTAAAAACAAGTTAAACATTCTAAGGATAAAAATTTAAAAAGCTGGAAGTACCCTAATAAAAGTGTTATCAGGACGGCCCTCCAGTAAAGAGTACGCACATCGTCATTCTGTCCAGTAGACAATTAGATGGGCCTTACTCATTTTCTCTGTCTTACATAAAACTCATATATCAGAGATCACAATCCCTATTTTGATCAGATGTTCGACCAGGCAGTCGTGTCCAGTTCTTAATCTAAAATTGACAACAGCCTCTTTGCGACTTTTTCCACTCAATTTTTTCCAGCTATCCCCGATTGTCTCCCAGACTGTTCCCTTGGTGCTAGATAATAATTCACTAATATAAGATTCGATACTTAATTCGCCTAAAGGAATTGCGGCTTGATAGCCAACTGACTAGCGCTCTGGCCTTTGGTACCACATGCTTCAGGTTCGAATCCTGGCGATGGCGTGGATGTTTATCAGTGGTTCGGAATCCGCGTTAAACTATAGGTCTATAAACTATATGTCTATAAACGGGACTAATTGGCCCAATTTGTGCATAAAATGACCGTAGAACGACAAACCAAACCAAATCTAAAAGAGCCAAGAGGGATAGGATACAGTCCAACACTTCTGTTCCTTTTTTAGTCAAAAGATATGTCCTTTCGTTTCCATCAATTCCCATATGTGATGGAATCCACTGGAAAGTGATGTATTTCCCATTTCCATTAAGGCAGTTGATATCTTGTTTTATTTTGGGTTTTTTCTGTGATATTTACCACTAGTATTACCAAAACATCAACATCCCTCTCTACACAAATCTTTTTAATTTCTTGAAATTTAGCACTGGACAGGCGGCCAGCATTCCACTGTATCAATCCAATCCAATGTGGTTTTCAATGTTATATGACAGTTGTTTCTTTAAATTCTACTCTTAGATGCATCTCGAAAATTACTTTTTTTGGGAAAAAATTTTAAATTGTGTTTTTATGTTTTGTGGGGAAAAAAAATTTTTTTTTAAAGTAACACTGAGATGTTTACGAAATGATTAATCAAAATTTTATAGCTTGGAACTAATAATTGATTTAGTATTCACATAATTTTTAAGTTCGCTTATAAGTTTCTCGTGCATTACATTTTTATTGTTTTACTTGTCATAGAATTTATTGTTTAATTTGTTTGTAAAAAAATGAAAATATGTTTTCGGCGAGCACCTCTATTGTATCATACATGAAATATTAAAAATTGTAAACAAATGCATGGTAATTTTGATTGATTTTAAAAGAATATTTTATGAAAATACATAGAAATTGTTAACCACGTTTTAGATGGCAGTTAATTTTATTGATATCAATTTTAAATATTAGTAACTATTTTAAATGTATTTTATAAATATTTCAATTATTGAATCGGTAAAACTTTCATTTCTAAATGTACGCTTTTGAAATGGATTGCGCAAGGAAATTCTGTTGAGATTATGATCAATAGTTTGTGTTGATAGATATAGCATTATAGGTAATAAACGTTGTATATACAATACCACGTTCCTATGAAACGTGACAACATAATTACAGTAAAATATTAAATTAGATTTAATTTAACAATTTCAAAAAAATTAACTAAAAATAAGGAAGTCATTTTGAAGAGGATTAATGAAATATAGGCTTTTAAAAACATTTGGAGTTTACATATAAAAGTTATACTTAATTATGCACGTACAAAATTTATTTTATCCATCTATTTAAAAATATTTTTTTATGTCTTTGCAAAAACATGACTCACGCGATTTCATTGTAAACAGTCATTGTTGTCTGCAATATTTAAAGTTCAATTTATTACGTTTGCAATTACTTTTTACATTCAACGAACGTAAAATTTTTATGCTTATGTATGGAAAAATATTTTTAGATGGAGAAAGAAAAATGTACACTTTCTTTTAAAACGCAATGTTGTTTTCAATTTGTTAAGTAAAGGAAGCTAATCAAGAAAGTAATTTTTATAAGAATGCAAATTGAATTATCATAAAAATTATCAAAATCAATAAATATTTTGTAAAAGATCTTAAAGAAACAATTGTTGACTGTTGAAGAAATTTAAACAATCGTATTTACTATTCAATACTTACGGAAAAATTACTCTCAATAACAATAAATTTTCATATTGATGTTTAATTTAGCGTTTTAAAATAATATTTTTTAAAATAGTAAGAAATTTAGAAGATTACATTTTTTTCATGAGGTTATTTTAGCTTGTTTCTTTACAAATGAAATTCAGCTTAAAGTTAAACTCATGATTTCATTTATTTTTTTGTATGAATCTTGTAAATAATTAATTCATTTCAATACTTTTCAATTCTTAGTTAGTTCTTGTTTAGTAGTTTCAATTTCAATAGTTTAATTTCAATAAAAAAAAATATGCTAATAAGCTAATTTAAAATGAATATGCTTTATTATTTTTTTTATATTATGGAAACATTTCTGAAATTCTTTGAAAAAAATGCGTTTATAATTATTAACTTTTTACTTAAATAATTCATAAGAACTTTTCTTTTAAAATCGTTATTATTTTCTGATGATTTTGAATCAAAATTGATTAATGCATATTTTTCCTTTTTCTGTATATCTTTATTTTTGATTGATAAGCAGCAAACACTTAAATAATCAATATTCGGTATGAGTATTAATTTGGAAATGAAAATTCATTAATTTTTATTAATTTATAATTCCAAAAAAGGTTGAAATCTAAATGTACTGTACCTCTGAGGAAGCCGCCAATCTTGAAATCCGTAATATTTCGTCAATTTCTTTAGTGTTACAATGCTCTACAGGAATTCGTAACTTCTCCTTTTCCGAACAATATAACAACTATTTATTTCTACTTTGACAGTTATTTGCAGATTTTTTAGTTATAGTAAATAAAGAACATAAATATATACTCTTTTAAATATTTATTCCGATAAATTATTGATTATTCAGAGATTGTTCCTATTACATATGTTTACAGAAAATAAACAATTTTTATGATGCTGCCACTCATCAAAATACGAAACAAATAAGAAAACGATTTTTGTAATTTATTAATAACTTACATTTGATTATCAAATAATTATTTTCTTTTTAATGCTGTTGAAATAATTACGGTTTTATAACAAATTAACAGTTAATTCGTGCGAAAAAATTTTATTTTTTATTTTTAGAACGTTAGCGGAACATCAATGGAATGTTTCTTTTTAATGCTATTGACATAGTTAAAGGTTTTGTGGCAACCGTTATTTGAATTCACGCGGGAAAATGTAACTTTATTTTAGAATGCTAGAAGAAAAATTCCGTTGGAACGTAAAATAGTGGAAATTTTTTAGTGATTAAAATTTGGTGATAAAGCATTAACTTTTGGCGTAAAAGCACTTCCAAAAACAAAATTCGTTTATTGAAAAAGTGTGGCGATAAAGTATTTCAAGGAATACAATTTTGGCAGGATAGTGATAATATTTGGCATTAAGGCGATAAACTTTGGCTTAAAAATACATTCAGGAATAAACTTTGGCGTAATAGCACAATTTGGCGGTGAATTTCGGCGAAATAGCATTTTTTAAATAGTTTTATTTTGCAATAAATATATTAATAAATATTCTTTTTTTAATATAGCTATTTAAATATTGCAATAATATTGTAATAAAATATTTATTAAAAAATTACATTATTACTATTTTACAATAAATATATTAACAAATAAATATACTTTTAAATTTCTTTTGATTTTGTCAACCATATATATTATTTTATGGTTGAATACGAGTACTTTTTACTGTGAGTTTCTTTAATTTATAAAAATGAAAGATATTTTCGCAGTCAAATTGCAAATTAAATTAACAAGCACAATGACTGTGGTAATTATTTTAATCTTAAGTGAAACTAAATTTATATTCAGCTGTAGTGCGCGTTAGTTTTAGTAATCGTCTAGAAAATCTAATTTTACAAAAAATTTTCTTGTATGTGTTTTGTAAGTAATATAAAAATACTTTTCGTTTTGTTCTGTTTTTTAAGTCACAGTTATTTTTTTTTTTTTTTTTTTTATAATGTGTAATTTAAAATTTGTAGATCATTCTTTAGAAAAAAAATTTATATTTACCGCGTAACAAAGCATTTTTTAGATTTTAAAATATATTTTAATAAATTATGAGCAATTTTTAATTTTAATTATATTATGTTTGTTTTAGAATATTTTAGTAAAGGATAATATTTTAATTTAATCTTTCAAATTGTTTTTCACGCTACAATTTGAAGATTATAACCTTTTTCTCAATTCCCTCTATTAGCTCACTCTGTCCCTATATATATCTTGTTCAAATTTTCAATCGTTCATAAAATACTTTTTATTCATCCACTCAAGTTCAAATACATTTTTTTTTAACTTTTAGTGGAGGACACTGGATGTTAATACAGTTTTTTCAAATATTAATTCATTGATTAAATTTAATTAATTAATTTTAGTTTTTAGATGTAAGTTGCATATATCTACCAATAGATGGCGCCAGATAAACTTAGAAAATGAATGAAAATTATTTATAAAGAACTTTCTGAATATAGTGAAAAAAAAGTAGGAATTGACTTTAAAAATTTTTTTTTTATATTGTTTAAAAAAATTTTTACTTATGTTTTAATGTATATGTTAATCGTAAAAATCAATTATTTCTTGAAGAATTTTATCTTCTGATGCAATAAAAAATGCTATCCATTCCTTGGAAAGGGTGCTGCATTTTTCGTTGGCGAAGGACTAATCATGCCAAATAAAATAAATTGGATATAGTGAAAGCTGTATTAACCTTGTGGTTTAATGATACTGATACTTAATGATACAGATTAATGATACTTAATAAAAATACCCCCTATCCCCCCCCATCGTAATGAAAGCTGTCTTTGAACGGGAAAACTGATAAGAAAAAGAGTTATTATTAGTTGACTATTTATTTTTATATCTGGGCATATATTTTTCTGGAATACCACAGAACGCACCCGGAAATATTCTAGAGCGCACCCTTTTAGAACGACTGCAGTAATAAATAGCATTTTGTATCAAATAATATATCCTGATTAATTTCTTCTTTTTGCATTTTGGCCATTTCAAAAATTTAAGAATATTTTCTTTGTTCTGCGATGGTGATACTGGGAAATTCAAAACAATTGCCCTGCTAACAATTGACAATAACTTTATTATTATGAGCAATGACAGAAAAAATAATGTGTACATAGAAGAAAGATCAAAGTATTAATGTTGTACTTTTACAATTGTTCTATGAGACTTTTCTTGGTTCGATATGGCAATTAGAACCAAGATTTCGTTATGTAAAGAGTCCCATTTCACACCAGATATTATGAACTACATTCGTAGCCATTGATACCTATAAATTCTTTTTGCATATCTTCTTATGCTTTATCAGAATGGCTTAACAGAAATATTCGAAAAGTTTTTACCAACATCAAATATATATATTCAATTTTTAAAAATGGAAATTTAAAATTGCGTAATATAAAAACATACATGTAAAAAAATTGTTCATAAACCATTGAACTTTTTTCCCCTCAAAATGCTTTGCGCCGCGTATGTCTGATTAGCACCCCTAATCAATTCGTCCTTCCCGCCGTTAAACAAGATGTTTAGCTTTCCGCACAATCGGTGGTCTTACTATAACTCTTCCTTTCTGCAAGGGTTTGTTTAATGTCTTGTTGAACGAACTACTACTTGGATGTTACCTATATATTCAGGGCAAGTTACGCATAACAGATAGAAAGCACCAAAGGAAATCATTTTGAAACACCCTGTATAACAGAAATAAAGGATAAATACTTATGTCGGGTGTAATTTGTTTTATAAATCGTCATCACTAAAAAGAAAAAACATGTATTAAATGTTTGTATTTATCAAATGGATCGACTCTTTGTTATACTACTGTTTCCAAAAAGTCAAACCCATTTTCAATTTAAAATTCCCAGAGCTTATGGAATTTCAATTTTTTTTTCTGTTTTAGGTTTCTAGCACTGTCCTTGACATTTGTGTGAAATTTAACGTCAAAATATTCATTAGTGTTTGAGTTACGCTTGGCTTTGTGAGACGCTTTTGGATTCTGGCGTCCAAAGAAAACGGATTCTGGCGATTTTTGAAATGTCTGAATTGTATGAGCAAAGAACTTGCATTAAATGTTTGCGGAAACGTATAGCATGTTGCAGAAAGCATTCGGTGAGCATTCCTATATCGGAAAGAAATGCTTAGAAGTGGTATAAGCAGTTCATACCGGTTCTCGTTAGATCACCGAAGTCGAGCATCATTGGGCGCGGTCAGTACTTGGGTGGGTGACCACCTGGGAACACCGCGTGCTGTTGGCAAATTTGGGACCTGAATGGCCGAGTGTCTGGCGCTCGGTGCCACAGGTTTCGGGTTCGAATCCCGGCGGTGCCATGGATGTTTGTAGTGGTTCGGAATCCACTTTAAGCCGTAGGTCCTGGTCTCCTATGACTGTAAGAGCGTCACGGAGCAAAAGTCAGGCTTCTACCTACGGGTGCTCCATCACAACAGAAGCTGCTTCCTTCCCCTTCAATCATGAGTACATATGGGCTCGTGGGCTTGGCCAGCCAAGTGGGATAAGAAACAACAACAACAACATAAGCAGTTCAAAGAAGGCAAAGAACTCGTTGAAGACGAAGAGCCTCTGGACGACCATCCACTTCAACCGACGTAGCTCTCGTCCAAAAAATGAAAGATTTGGTGCATTCAAACCGTCTATTTACAATTAGAGACCTTGCTGATGATGTTGGAATTTCAAAAGGATCGGTCCATTCCATTTTGGGTCTCAAACGCGTTAAACCTCAATTGATACCGAAAACACTGAATGCGCTAGCTCACACTGCATTGATTCTTCGTGACTTTTTCGCCAAAATTGAAACCTATATCGTTCCACAAGCACCGTATTCACACCGTGCGACTTCTGGCTATTCCCTAAACTCAAAAGACCACTCTGGGGACGCCGTTTTGAGTCGATTGAATGAATCGTCGCGCGTTTTGAAAGCCATCCCTGCCGATGACTTTTTAGTTTGCATTGAGGATTGGAAACAAAGTTGGCATAAGTGCATTGTGTCCGGAGGGGAAGGCGATGAAATAAATTTGGAAGAATAAATAAAAAGTTTTTGAAAAAAGAAAAAAAAAAGTAATTAGTCTTACTTTTTCGCACAGTAGTATTCAAGGCAAGTTACGCATAACAGATAGAAAGCACCAAAGGAAATCATTTCGAAACACCCTGTATAACAGCAATAAAGGATAAATACTTATGTCGGGTGTAATTTGTCTTATAAATCATCATAACTGGAAGGAAAAAAGCATGTAATAAATGTTTATGTTTATCAAATGGATCGACTCTTTGTTGCTTTTAAATTGTTTTTCGCCTTGGAATTTTCTTTCTTATTTTTTTGAGACACACATTACGCTTAAATATGCTTTCAATCATTTTCATAAGCTGATCACATATTTGTGAAGCGTCCAGGTGAGAGGATGATTATCCCGCGCATTTTGTTTGCATTGAAAACACGAAGGAGGGAGATATGGGAGCTGGATTGGGACGCTGAGGAAATATTGGTGCTAAAAATATCATTTCCGTAGATCGGTTTTAAGAGGCCCAACCAATTGACCATTTTTTTTTTTTTCTTTAATATTCTTCCTTAAAAATTTCTCTGGTTTTATTTATTTGTTGAAAATTAGTTAAATTTTGTTGTTTATTTGTTGAAATTTTGGGAAATTCATTTCTTGTTTAGTCGAGTTTTTGAACTACTACTGTGTCCAAAAAGTAAGACCAATTTTCAATTTAAAATTCCCGGGGCTTATAGAATTTCAATTTACGTATTACTATTATTTCGTATTTCATTATATACATATTTCATTTACATAACGTATAGAATGTTGCAGAAGGCATTCGGTGAGCGTTTCTATATCGAAACGAACTGTTTGCAATTGGTATAAACAGTTCAAAGAGAATTCTTTGAAGACGAAGAGCCCTCTGGTCGACCATCGACCTCAACCAAAGAAGCTCACGTCCAAAAAATTATAGATTTGGTGACTTACACCGTCGATTTAAGAGATTAATAAAGAGTTTTTGAAAAAAAAATAATTGGTCTTACTTTTTGGGCACAGTAGTACCTTAATGTTTATAATAATATATATGTGTGTTTTTTTTATTGAAAATAATTATATTTTATAGTATATAATAATTATAATATTATATACTGTAAACTAACTAATGTTAACTAATAATTATAATTAATAGTTTATAATTGTATTATTTGATGTATATAGCAGCGCATCGATATTTAAAGAAATATTTGAGAATAATTCTAAAAAAATAATTTTTTTCTTTCAAATAAGTTATTTTAGATAATAAAAAGCAAAGGATTAAAATTTGTTTAGAAAAAAAATACGAAATCTGAAGACCTCTATGGCAAAATTTAATGTTTATTTATAAGTAGTTTGATTTGAACAGTCATTCCCTAAGTTATTGACCTCATTATGATTTATTGAGTCGTTATTGTACATTTGCAGAAGATGTTAAAATGTTGACTATTTAGCGTAAGAAAATCTTTTAGAGACAGACTTAGCTTGTACAACAAAGCCTTATTAACATTAATACATCTATTTTGATGTCCTTCATAATTAGTACCATTAAAAAAAATCCCCACCAAATACGGAAATAGAGAAAATTTTAAATTAAAAAAATTCAAGATCCGAAGTGCATTTAAGCTATAGCAATGAAACTGAAAATCTATCTTATCTATCTATATCTATATCTATATCTATATTATGCGTTGTTATTATTAGTAAGGGCCCTGATAGCCGAGTGACTAGACTCGGTATCAGAGGTTTTGAGTTCGAGTCCCGGTGGTGCCATCGGTGTTTGTAGTGGTTCGAAATCCACTTTAAACCGTATATCCCAGTCTAATAGACTGTAGAGTTAATCTAGTTAATCTGTAGAGTTACCCGGTGTAATAGACAATCCTACGTAAAAAGAAAACATTTCCTGTCTCAAAATCTGTCAGTAGGCAGATGTCCTAGGTCCACCATGGGGTTGTTGCGTCAATGAAGAAGAATTATTATTATGTAAGAAAACATTTTGAGAAGTACAAGTTGATCTTTAAAATTGCTTTACTATTGTAAAGAATTCCTTATATGAAAATGAAATATATTGCTAGCAAATATTCTTTGTGTACTATTTCATAGCGATGTTTTCTGGTTTGGCTAAATTCTATTATAAATCAGAGCAATTATTTTTTTATAATTTAAAGGGAAGGCAAAAAGTATTTTATATTTTGAAAAAATTAACACTGAAATAAACCACAAAATGACCCATAACATTTAAATATTTAATTGTTTTTATAGTCAGAAATTAATGGCTGTTACTTAGTTGTGGTAAAATAAAAAGTGCGGCTTTATATTGTGAATGCTATTTTCATTTTGATAAAGAAAACCTGTCTCTGTCATGTTGCTGATATAGAATAAATTGAATTAAACGTCGAAGTTACTAAAGCAAAAATAGGATTTTTGTTCCCATTAATTTCCATTTTTTGTTTGTTCACTGTTAAACTTTAAACAGCATTTTCAACGGCAAAAATAGAATCTGAAATTTTAAGGAATTAAAACTTAATAAAGTTTAAACTAATAAAGTTAATAAAATTTTAAGTATCTGCTAAGCAGGGAAATTTCAAATTAACGTCAATGGATAAAATTTTTCATTACTTATTTATACTTAATAGTTTGTGGGGTTTTTTTTAACTAATTAGTCTAATAGAAAACAAATTTAACAGAGTTTGAAAACATTTATTAATGTAGGGGTTTTGCAAGTTATTAGAGAGTTTTTGCATAACGTTTTTTTATTGTCCGATATTCTTCTACCTAGTGCGCATGCTCGTAGGAATGGCTCAGTAGTGCAGTATTACAGATACGCATGCGCAATAGGTACAATGTTTCCTGTGAGCATGCGCGCTAGGAAGAAAAAAATATCGGACGATAAAAAAATTTTATGCAAAAACTCTCTATTGATTATTTAAAACTAAAACTTTTACCTTGGATTATTAATATCTGTAAATTTGATAGAATGAGCAAATGATAAAAAGAAATTAAGTTTTCTTGATGTATGTGTTTGTTATTAATTTTCAAATTTTATTTCAATTAATGGAAGGGCAAAAACGTTGTTTGAATTTTTAAAATTCTAAGACCATCTAAATTCTATTCTATTTTTAATTATGTTAACGATTTTTAAATTTCGTCTTTCTTCGATTTAGGAACAATAGTATCAGCCCAGCGACAATTGAAGACATGCATTAAAATTATATTCGTAATATTATATGCATAAAAAATATACATTAAAAACTATATTCATATATAAAATTATATTTCTAATACATTATATTCGTAAATACATTACTTTATATTATTTTGTGAATTATATTTTAAATTTATTTTATTATTAAATGATAAGTAGTTATTTCTTTTTGCTGCAGATGTGTATTATTATGAGCGCTTGGTTCTTAAAAATCATTTTTTCTTTCTATTTTATTACTTACGATATAAGTTTAAAGCATTAAGCAATCTATTTCAATAAAAAATAAAAAATAAAAAAAAACATAAGTAGTAAATTAAATTTGTGGCATATATGAGAAGAAATGTTCGGAATACGTAGATAAGCCATTTGTAATTATGCGCCCTATTTTGGATGCAGTTTTATCCTTAATTGGTTGTTTTCATGTCTTATCTATCGAGTGAGTGTTTACGCACCTACTCGAAACTGCATGACTGGCAAACACAAATAGCTGGTTCAAAGGTCTTTTGGACCATCGTTCTCTCTGTAGATGTAAGGAAACACTTTAGTGCTTTTACATATGCTACTGTGTGTGACAGATTTAGTACACGTACTTTAGAAACATATACATATATATGTACGTATATGTATATAGCACATATACATGTACTACCTGTACTTTAGAAAGTACCGGTAGCCTTCAGTATAAAATAGCGCGCAGCAGGGTTGCCAGTTTGGGGGGAAAATACTCCTCACGTGATTTTTACTTTGTAGTTTAATATATGTGGTGATAGATTGGCGATTTTTTGGTAAAACTTTTTACTGTTGGCTACTACTATTCTATGCTGCTGACACTACAGGGTGAAAAGGTCTACTATCATACAACGATTTTCCAAAAGAAATAGTTCGTTTGTTTGAGTTGCAAATAAATGTAAATTTAATTTTTCCATTTATTTGGCATTTTTACTCCATTCATAAACTTTCCTGTGTAATTTTTTTCCTCCTAAAATGATTTAAAAAAAATAATATATTTATTTATATGAACTTTTTTAAATGCTTTATTCTATTTCACATAAAGTGATCAGAATTATGTAAACAAGTTAGCATTTCTTGTGTGTAAACAGCTTTAGTAAGCACCTAGTTAAATAAATATGTGACTTGAGAAGAAGAATTTCAGGCATTTTTTGGAATATTCAGAATAGTTCATTAACATGTTTACGTAATTATATATAAATCTACACTGAAACAAGTAATATGAAAAAAAAAAAAATTATTTTTAAGTCAATTCCTACTTTTTTTTCACTCTATTGCAGAAAGTCCTTTACAAATAATTTTCATTCATTTTTTAAGGTTATCTGGCGCCATCTATTGGTAGATATAAGCAACTTAAATCTAAAAAAAAAATTAAAATTAATGAATTAATTAGTATTTGAAAAGACTGTATTCACATCCAGTGTCATCCACTACAAGTTAAAAAAATGTATTTGAACTTGAGTGGATGAATAAAAAGTATTTTATGAACGATTGAAAATTTGTACAATATATATATAGGGAGAGTGTGAGCTAATAGAAGGAATTGAAAAAGGAGCCAAGGTGAGATGTAATGCCAATTCTGGTGTGAAAAGGACCGGAGATGTTTGCACCAAGGTGACGGTCTCTATTATATTACTACTCTTATGTTCCGTATACGAAAGTTTTTCATTCTACTTCTTCGTCGTGAATGTTATTTTACAAATGCAGAAAATTGGCGCCTAAGCCATTAGTTCATGATCTCTCTAGTACTTTTTAATCATGTCCTCATACCGAGAAAGTGCATTCCAATTATTTAAATGTTCAAAAGTCATAGTGCGACTAGAGTCACATAAAACCCAGTTTGTGAAATCCAGCACTCCCATTTTATAGAGGTGGTCACGTAAGCAGTCATGACCAGTCAAACATCTAAATAGAGCCACCTCTGTCTTTCGTCGTAAATCGAGTTACGGATTTTTTAAATTTTAGATTTATTTGATTTCTATCATGGATTTAAATGTATAAGGTTACATTAAAATTTTAGAGGCCTGATGGCCGAGTGGCTAGTCGGTACCACAGGTTTCGGGTTCGAGTCCCGGCGGTGCCATGATGTTTGTAGGGGTCGGAATCCACTTTAAACCGTAGGTCCCGGTCTAATAGGATCGTAGAGCGTTGCGGGGGCATTGTTACTCCGCGTCCGTGGCTTATCCTCAAGTTCCACGCCCCCCCTGGGTAGTACTAAGTGAGTAACGTCTGTGCAGCGCTTGCCTTAAGGCCTCCAAGACCAAGCTGTGTAAGTGTTTGCCAGCTGCAGTAGAAAGGGGGGAAAAAAACATTAAAATTTTAAATTATTTATTGCTGCATAAATTCGTTTGGTACATTTAAATCTTGATAAAAGCCTTTTGAACCTTTATCTTCGCCTTCATAATCAATAGATTATGTAATTCTACGATTTCTACCCCGGATTATTCAATAAGAAAACTTTTTACTATGAATATATTAATCTTATGTTAAGATTTTTTTTTTTTTTCCTGCGAAATTCTTCATTCTATAAATAAGAGGATGGCTGGAATTAAAATGAAGCATTATGTTTAGTTTTAGATTTCCATCCTATTAAAGTAAAAGAAAATACCTGCGTTTTATAAAAAGGAAATTTGTGATAGTATTAATTGATTAAAAAACTGAAAAAAACTGAAAAGAACTGGAAAAAAAAAAAAAAAAAAAAAAAAAAAGGCAAATAAACAGGAATTAACAGTATTCTGAAACAATGTCACTGAACGTGACGAAAAAAAATAGAATAATGGTTTTCTTCACATATGACACAAATTTGGGTTAGCTCCTCTTATCAAAGCATATTTTTCTTAAGTAATGTCGTTAACTTATCAAAGTGATGTATCTTTATAATCATTTAAATGATGTATCTTTATAACCCTTTTGGAGCAAGGTTTATCAAAAAAGCATATAAACATAAAAACTTAATTAAAATGGAGTTTATTTTTAAATGACGAGTTATGTTTAAACCTTTAAAAAAACTATTTACGGAAGAAAAACAGTCCATCACTTACCTTTAATGGCCGTCTGATTTGCGCGAAATACAACAAAGTTTTTCTCCTTGTAGCGATTTAAGACCGAGACACGTGACCAGAACGAATGCATGTCGAAATCAATTGCGTGCTTGTAGTGGGTAGGAAAGGTCAGCATTGCTATTCATAATTTGCGTGTGATTTATGAATGAAAAAGCGAAAGGCAGTTGCTTTATTCTTGACATTATCGTAGAAAGACTGACGTCTCATTTCAAATAGTTTTGGGGTTTACAACAATTTTCAGAATGTGATCTAATTTGCTTAAAGAAATAACTCTTGAAGCTGATAAAATAAAATGTATCGCTGTTTGTTGCAGGATTTCAAAATCTCCTTATAATTGTTTTCTTATTTAAATATTATTTCATTCAATAATAGCTTCAAAAAAATTACCTCACTATTACCAAAAGATTTTTCTTATCTGAAAAAAATTAAATGTTTAATATTTAGAAATAGAGTAAAACACAGACGCAAATTATAAGGAGAGAAAGAAAAAAAATATTTAAATAAGGAATATAATTGAATAAATTCGAACTTATTTTTTTATTAAACATAAGGACGAAAAAAAAATAAATAAATAAATAAACAGGAATTCGTTATAAGTTTTGAATGTTGTAAAACATGTCTATAAATTTTATTGAAAAATTCAAATAAGATTTATTTTCCTCCATTGCTATATACTGAGATTTATTATCAACGTTAATTTCTATGAAGTGTTAACGCAATGGTATAAAACAAAGATTATTATTATTCTTTTAAATTTGATTGATTTATTTATTAAAAAGACAGCATTCGTGTATGTGGGGAGATCATTTATTTAGCATAGAAATTCTGGCATGTAGTTCAGAAAATTTCAGTGATTTTTTTTAAAATAATAATTTTTTCATCTTTGAGATAAATATGTTTAAAAAGTTTATATGTAATTTGAACAAAGTGGCAAAAGACAACATATAAAACAAAGATTATTATGGTTCTTTTAAATTTTATCGATTTAATTATTAAAAAGGCTGTGCGCTTGTGTTTCAGTGGTATCCGTAATCATCTTTGTGAATATCAATGCCATTTAAATGATTGGTTTATTTTGCGAGATATTGCAAACTTTTTAAATTGCAATTTTTTTTAAGATTTCGATTCGGGTATTCATTAAAAGAAAGTAATAAAAAATAGAGATTTGGACTAAATTTTATGGGGAAAAATAAAATAATAAATGGAATTTACTAGAATAAAACTGAAATTGTAGACTAGAATAAACTTAATATGTTTAAAAAACCCCGTTATTTAATTGTTCTTAACAACAAAAGATGATTACGGGAACTCGATAATATATTTTCTTGGTATAAATTTAGTAAAAGACAGCATATAAAATTTATTTAGGGGTACAAAGTTCGAAACTGCGAACATTTATACAGGAGTACAAATTACGAATTACTCAGAACCTTTGTACAGGAGTACAAATTACTCAAAACTTTTGTACAGGAGTACAGATTACTCAGATCCTTTGTATAGGAGTACAAATTACAAATTACTCAGAACTTTTGTACAAGAGTACAAAGTGCAATTAGATAAAGGGCAGTTAGATCAAAGCATTTGGAGAAAGTGCAGAATTAAATTACACCAATAAGCTGAAAGAGTTTTTTGGGAAAAAAGCAAAATACATGCATGTGTTAACATTCTATTGGAAACTTTTATTAAATAGTTTCTATACTAATCTCTGAGAAATATGTTTTTCATATTCCTTCGAAATTCCTTGAATTTCTTATTGAATGCAAATCATTTTAGTGATAAAATACATACTTTTAAACTATGACATGATGCAGTTGTTAAGAAACTTCTAACCAAATGAATCAAAACATATCTCTCTCTTATCTAAGTGCCGAATGTCTTGACCCTCCCTTTTTAGCCAACCAGCAAACGAAGCGTGTCCAATGGCTGCGTCCATGTTCACCTTTTTGGCCGGCCGAATAAAAATCGGAATCGCTTCGCTTGTTGATCCCCTCCGCTTCGTTATGAATGCTAAAAACTTCTTGAGAATGAACCGGACTCGTTTAATATAATTTTACGCACGCGTTTCGCTTGAAAAAGGGGTGGGGAAAGCACAGACATACGCTCCTCACCTGCAGAGTAGTACGGTAGTCGTGTATCCGCCTCTTGTGATTCCTCCCAGCTTGCGATTTCTTTTTTTTTATTTTTATGGTATTCCATCCGTGCCTGGTTTTGTTGGGTGATTTTACGACTTCTATTATTTCTCTGCAGTGTAATTTATTTCTTTTGACTCATCTTTCATGTAAATAATTGCGGAAAACGCTATTCGTTCCCTGCCATAATCACATTTGCACACGTGAATTGATGTCGGTGTTGTTCTCTTCCCAACTCGGCGTAAGAAAAGGATTCGACGGTGGCACTTTTTTACACGCCTGGTGTTTGCTTCGTGCCGTCCTGCTCCGCTCGCTGGTTTGCCGAGACTGCGTTTTAATAGACTTTTGATTTCCCGCCCTTTTTCCTGTGAGCCGAAGCTCTGCGGTAAGTTGTGATTTTCGTTCTCGGCGAGTTGTGTTGCATCGCTACTGCTGTATCTGTTGTTAGAATGTTTTTAACAGTGAGAAAGTAAAATAATATTAATTAAAAAAATAATTATGATAAATTATTTAAAAAAATACAAATGTATTAAAAAAAATCAAATTATTAATCTGAATATTCGGAAGAATATTTTAATATTCTACTTTTGAAAAATGAGTGTTGCCATTCTTAGAAAGTATAGAATTAAAAATAAAAAAACGAGTAATGGAATGGAATAAGACGATTTATTTAGAATGAAGATTTTTTTTTTAATATAGTATATGATAAAAAACATATATGTAGTTGCATTGTGTTGCATCAATACTGCTGTATGTTTAGAATTATTTTAACAAAGAGAAAGTAAAATAATATTAAATAAGCAAAATAAATAAATAAAAAAGATTGATTTAAAAAAATGTATTAAAAATAAAAATATTAAGTGAAATATTTGGAAGAATATTTTAATATTCTGCTTTTGAAAAATGAGTGTTGCCATTCTTAGAAAGTATAGAATTAAAAATAAAAAAAAATTAGTAATGGAATAGAATAAGAAGATATATTATTAAGAATGAAGATTTTTGTAATATAGTATATATAAAAGAACATATATGTGTGTTGCATCAGTACTGCTGTATTTGTTGTTAGAATGCTTTTAACAAGGAGAAAATAAAATAATATTAAATAACCAAAATAAATAAATAAAAATAAGATTGATTTAAAAAAATATATTACAAATCAAAATATTAATTGAAATATTTGGAAGTATATTTTAATATTTTACTTTTGAAGAATGAGTGTTGCCATTCTTTGTAAGTATAGAATTAAAAAAAAAAAAAAAAAAAATAGTAATAGAATAGAATAAAAAGATATATTATTTTGAGTGAAAATTTTTTTTTTTAATACAGTATATGTAAAAGAACATAATATGTAGTTGTATTGTGTTGCATCAATACTGCTGTATGTTTAAAATTATTTCAACAAAGAGAAAGTAAAATAATATTAAATAACCAGAATAAATAAATAAAAAAAAAAAAAAAAAAAAAAAGATTGATTTAAAAAAAATGTATTAAAAATCAAAATATTAAGTGAAATATTTGGAAGAATATTTTAATATTCTGCTTTTGAAAAATGAGTGTTGCCATTCTTAGAAAGTATAGAATTAAAAATTTAAAAAATTAGTAATGGAATAGAATAAAAAGATATATTATTTTGAGTGAAAATTTTTTTTTTAATACAGTATATGTAAAAGAATATGTTGTGTCAACAGTACTGTTGTATTTGTTGTTAGAATCCTTTAAAAACGAGAAAATAAAATAATATTAAATAATAAAAAAATATAAGATTAATTAAAATAAACAAAATTTAAAAATCAAAATATGAATTGGAATGCTTGGAAGAATATTTTAATATTCTACTTTTGAAAAATGAGTGTTGCCATTTTTAGAAAGTTTAGAATTAGAAAAAAAATATTAATGGAATAGAATAAGAAGATATATTATTTAGAATGATGATTATTTTAATATAGCATAAGTAAAATAACTTTTCATTGCAAGAAATCAGTTGTTTATGTATAAAAATGTGTCTTCTAAACTAAATTTTATAAAAATAATCTATATAAACCAATAACTGTTTAACAAATTATTTTGCAATATTTTTTGTAATCTTATTATTTACTTTTACAAACTTCACTTATACATCTGTCAAAATTTATACAAAGAACATTTTTTGGAACATTTTAAAGAACACTTTTTTTTAGAACACTTTAAAGAACACGAGATTTTAAAAATTAGCATTATTAATTATAGGAAGCTTTAATTTGAATATGTCATCAGGAACAGTTAGGCAATCTCCAAAATTCCATTTTACAAAAAGATGAAACTTGTTTCATAAGTAAAAATAAAAATATCTTTATCTAAAAAAATACATATTAGTTTTCAGTTTTTATTTTTGTTGCTTGCATGTTCTTTACATCATATGAGTACATTTTGTTCTGCTAATTTCTAAGAATTAATACTATTTTTGTTTGTAGAAAACTTCCCACACAAACACATGTAAAAAAAGTATTTGTCAAATAATTAAAAATATTGAGTGTCTATGAACTAAAGAAAGATATAGAATAATAAAATATGTGAATAAAAAATATTTATATTTACAAATATTTAAATTTACAAATATTTAAATTTTACAAAGTGTATTAAAACCAATATTTTTTAATATGAGTAGATTTTGTTCTGCTAATTTCTAAAAATTAATACTATTTTTGTTTGTAGAAAACTTCCCACACAAACATATGTAAAAAAAGTATTTGTGAAATAATTAAAAATATTGAGTGTCTGTGAACTAAAGAAAGATATAGAATAATAAAATATGTGAATAAAAAATATTTATATTTACAAATATTTAAATTTACAAATATTTAAATTTTACAAAGTGTATTAAAACCAATATTTTTTAATATGAGTAGATTTTGTTCTGCTAATTTCTAAAAATTAATACTATTTTTGTTTGTAGAAAACTTCCCACACAAACATATGTAAAAAAAGTATTTGTCAAATAATTAAAAATATTGAGAGTCTATGAACTAAAGAAAGATATAGAATAATAATATATGTGAATAAAAAATATTTATATTTTTACAAATATTTAAATTTACAAATATTTAAAGTGTATTAAAACCAATATTTTTTAATATGAGTAGATTTTGTTCTGCTAATTTCTAAAAATTAATACTATTTTTGTTTGTAGAAAACTTCCCACACAAACATATGTAAAAAAAGTATTTTTCAAATAATTAAAAATATTGAGTGTCTATGAGCTAAAGAAATATATAGAATAATAAAATATGTGAATAAAAAATATTTATATTTACAAATATTTAAATTTACAAATATTTAAATTTTACAAAGTGTATTAAAACCAATATTTTTTAATATGAGTAGATTTCGCTCTGCTAATTTCTAAGAATTAATACTATTTTTTTTTTGTAGAAAACTTCCCACACAAACATATGTAAAAAAAGTATTTGTCAAATAATTAAAAATATTGAGAGTCTATGAACTAAAGAAAGATATAGAATAATAATATATGTGAATAAAAAATATAAAAATATTTATATTTACAAATATTTAAATTTTACAAAGTGTATTAAAACCAATATTTTTTAATATGAGTAGATTTTGTTCTGCTAATTTCTAAAATTAATACTATTTTTGTTTGTAGAAAACTTCCCACACAAACACATGTAAAAAAAGTATTTTTCAAATAATTAAAAATATTGAGTGTCTATGAGCTAAAGAAATATATAGAATAATAAAATATGTGAATAAAAAATATTTATATTTACAAATATTTATATTTACAAATATTTAAATTTACAAATATTTAAATTTTACAAAGTGTATTAAAACCAATATTTTTTAATATGAGTAGATTTCGCTCTGCTAATTTCTAAGAATTAATACTATTTTTGTTTTGTAGAAAACTTCCCACACAAACACATGTAAAAAAAGTATTTTTCAAATAATTAAAAATATTGAGTGTCTATGAGCTAAAGAAATATATAGAATAATAAAATATGTGAATAAAAAATATTTATATTTACAAATATTTATATTTACAAATATTTAAATTTACAAATATTTAAATTTTACAAAGTGTATTAAAACCAATATTTTTTTATATGAGTAGATTTTGTTCTGCTAATTTCTAAAAATTAATACTATTTTTGTTTGTAGAAAACTTCCCACACAAACATATGTAAAAAAAGTATTTGTCAAATAATTAAAAATATTGAGAGTCTATGAACTAAAGAAAGATATAGAATAATAATATATGTGAATAAAAAATATTTATATTTACAAATATTTAAATTTTACAAAGTGTATTAAAACCAATATTTTTTAATATGAGTAGATTTTGTTCTGCTAATTTCTAAGAATTAATACTATTTTTGTTTGTAGAAAACTTCCCACACAAACATATGTAAAAAAAGTATTTCTCAAATAATTAAAAATATTGAGTGTCTATGAACTAAAGAAAGATATAGAATAATAATATATGTGAATAAAAAATATTTATATTTACAAATATTTAAATTTTACAAAGTGTATTAAAACCAATATTTTTTAATATGAGTAGATTTTGTTCTGCTAATTTCTAAGAATTAATACTATTTTTGTTTGTAGAAAACTTCCCACACAAACATATGTAAAAAAGTATTTCTCAAATAATTAAAAATATTGAGTGTCTATGAACTAAAGAAAGATATATAATAATAAAATATGTGAATAAAAAATATTTAAATTTACAAATATTTAAATTTTACAAAGTGTATTAAAACCAATATTTTTTAATATGAGTAGATTTTGTTCTGCTAATTTCTAAGAATTAATACTATTTTTGTTTGTAGAAAACTTCCCACACAAACACATGTAAAAAAAGTATTTTTCAAATAATTGAAAATATTGAGTGTCTATGAACTAAAGAAATATATAGAATAATAAAATATGTGAATAAAAAATATTTAAATTTACAAATATTTAAATTTTACAAAGTGTATTAAAACCAATATTTTTTAATATGAGTAGATTTTGTTCTGCTAATTTCTAAGAATTAATACTATTTTTGTTTGTAGAAAACTTCCCACACAAACATATGTAAAAAAAGTATTTCTCAAATAATTAAAAATATTGAGTGTCTATGAACTAAAGAAAGATATATAATAATAAAATATGTGAATAAAAAATATTTAAATTTACAAATATTTAAATTTTACAAAGTGTATTAAAACCAATATTTTTTAATATGAGTAGATTTCGCTCTGCTAATTTCTAAGAATTAATACTATTTTTGTTTGTAGAAAACTTCCCACACAAACATATGTAAAAAAAGTATTTGTCAAATAATTAAAAATATTGAGAGTCTATGAACTAAAGAAAGATATAGAATAATAATATATGTGAATAAAAAATATTTATATTTACAAATATTTAAATTTACAAATATTTAAATTTTACAAAGTGTATTAAAACCAATATTTTTTAATATGAGTAGATTTTGTTCTGCTAATTTCTAAGAATTAATACTATTTTTGTTTGTAGAAAACTTCCCACACAAACACATGTAAAAAAAGTATTTTTCAAATAATTGAAAATATTGAGTGTCTATGAACTAAAGAAATATATAGAATAATAAAATATGTGAATAAAAAATATTTATATTTACAAATATTTAAATTTTACAAAGTGTATTAAAACCAATATTTTTTAATATGAGTAGATTTCGCTCTGCTAATTTCTAAGAATTAATACTATTTTTGTTTGTAGAAAACTTCCCACACAAACATATGTAAAAAAAGTATTTGTCAAATAATTAAAAATATTGAGTGTCTATGAACTAAAGAAAGATATGGAATAATAAAATATATGAATAAAATATATTTATATTTACAAATATTTAAATTTATTAATATTTTTTTTTTCCTGCCAGCATGCTATTTTCACTTAAAAACCGGGAAAGGCACATTTTCTTTATGATTAGTGGCAAACTTCCTTTGAATTTGTCAATAAGTGTAGAAATCGTATATTTTTGTTATGGAAAATTATATAAGTATTTAAAGTAGCAAAAATTAAGGAAAATTAATAACTATTATAGCGAATTACATTTCCTAGATTGAATACAAAATTAATGAAACCAAAACAGATTGGTTTAGTTTTTTCACAAACTTTTCTAAATATTTCTAGAGAAATATCTACTTTAAAAGGAAAATTATATATTTATTGCATAAAATATTCATTGCAAACTATGGTGTTTCATAACATTAATTTTTTTTTTTTCCATTACATTTTTTTTATTCCATTTAGCTCCTTTTTTTCATTAATAGCTTCAGTGACACAATTTTCTTCATTCTTGTAAAAATATATATGCATTTTTAGATTTTACATAATTTATATTCCTATTTTATATTTTTATTGTATTTTGAAATTTATAACTTATATCTTATATTATTTTGATTTCTGTAATCTTAAATATTATTCTTACGAATGTTATTGTTTTTCTGAAAGTCTTAGGAGGAAAAAATAGCACAAAATTTAAATATTGAAATTTCAAAATTTTCTTTACTTGTGCTTTGAATCAATTTCAACGGTGGAACATGTTATTTGTTCTTCTTTTTATATCTATCAAAAATAAAAATTTATTTTAGTGTAAAAGAAAAAGGAAAAATTGTTTTTGATATCATAAATGAAAACACATTTTATAATAGCTGAGCACATTATATTGAACGTTAAAGTTTATTTACTTCACTTCATCTTTTATAAGAGATAAAATATTTAAATAAGATATTCATTTTATATGTAATACTTTAAAAAAATTTCTCGGAAAAATATCGCAAAATTAAATAAATAACTGCGAGTCATTTCTTTATCGAAGTTTTTTTCTCTGTTTTTAAGAATTAATATTCTGAATTAATAAATCATCGATCGTAATTATTATTATAAAAGAAAGATATTTAATTTTTTTGTATATTTATAAATTTTTTTTATAAAATATTTTATATATAACAAAAGTTATGCAATAATCAAAATTATCGTCTTTTAAAATTATGGGAAAATGTTTTATAAGAATTCTTTAATGAGCATATTTAAGTTAATATGTTCATAAATTGTTATAATACAGTGCTCTGTAAACAGAAATTAAATATGCAGTTTTTCTAATATTTTAGAAATAAAATGAGCTATTTTTGATTTTATGAATTGATTTAAAAATCAGTTATGTTTTAACTTTTGCCTTTTATTCTATTTAAGGATATAAAGCATCCATTGTTATGGAAAAATGCTTTATAAGAATTCTTTAATGAGTATATTCAGGCTAATATGTTCATGATTTGTTAAAATGCACTGCAAATAAAAACTAATTATGTAGTTCTTCTAATATTTTAGAAGTAAAATAAAACTATTTTTGCTTTTATGAATTGCTTTAAAAATAAGTAATTGTTTAATTTTTACCTTTTTCTATTTAATGATATAAAGCAAAATATAAAAAAATAATAATAATATTTTTTTCAATTGTTTAAGTTAATTTAGTTATTAGTATATGTTATTTCGTTTCTGAGTAGATGATCAGTTAGTGAATTAACATTAGAAAATGATGGTTTTGTTTTGCTTTTTCATTATTCACGATTAAATATGCATATATATGGATAGACAGATAGAAGAAATGCGATACATCGTTGAGAATGTTATTTTCATCCGTAGTAAATATAGTTCAGAGAATATGCAGATTGGAGATCACGTGCAGCATACCATTGGTTTGCGGATGGCGCCTTTCGCTTTTGTTTTCTTTCTTTTCTTTATTATTTAAAAAAAAATTTTTTTATGGTTTTAATAAGTGTAATTAACTTTTAAAATGTGCGCATTTGTGCAGCAAATCAGTTTCTAAAAAATGTAATGCAACAAGACATAGATCTTAAAGTTATCGATAATTTCATTTAATTTTATGGATTTTAAATTAATAATTAATTTTATGGACATATTAGAGATTTTTTGCATACCGTACGTTAGTTACCGTAGGACGTCCGTTAGCTTTTTCTCCCTATCGCGCATGCTCATAGGAAACATAATTTCCTATGAGCATGCGCGCTAGGGAGAAAAAGCTAGCGGACGTCCTACGGTAACTAACGTACGGTATGCAAAAAATCTCTATTAAGCAGCTCCTTTGTCGTTTTGCTTAAAAATATATCCATATTAATGCAGTTTGAATTTATCGGCATACATTTTTGAGGGCTCTGCAATATTAATGCAATTAAAATTATCTATTTAGGTTGCATTGCATTAAAATAGGGCAAATTGTTTGGAGTAAACTTTCTGTGTTGAATATTAGCAAATCCAAATATAGAGACCATTTAAATGATGAAAATGTAGAATCAATTTTGATCTTGATTAGTATGAAAAGTGAAATAATTAAAATAAATAAATAAATAGTTGTTTAATCGGTGTTATGCATTTTTAACTATTGTTATTTTTAAAGTAGTTTTCGAACAAAACAAATAGTTTTCGAGATTTTCTAATCTTAATTTGTTGAAAATATAATTTATTTACTATTTTCAAAATTTTTTTTTGAATAAAAGCTTTGTATAATTCACAATAAATCGGTGTAGTCTGTGTTTGTGTGTTATCTGATTAAGGATTTTGCTATTAATTTTAAGTATGTTCATTATCAAAATGAAATCTTCTAAAAAAATTTTTACTCATTCATATTTTTATTACTAATCTTATTCACTTTTTGTATAAAATTTTTTGTGTTCCTTCATATATTATCGAATCCTGTTTTAAAACCATTAAAATTATCGCATAATCTAATGGTGAACTATAACATGTATATAAAAATCTCTACTCTAATTAAGTATTAATTTGATTTTATGTATTTGTTCTGACTATCAAAATAAAGTGTATAAAAAGTCTAAAATAAGTGTATAAAAGTATCAACGTGTTTTAAACACAACTACTGCGTGTCTTACATTGGAAGTTATTGTTATGTAAAAGAGCATGGCAGCGGAAGCACGACCTTGAAAACAGACTGCGCGATACAAAGCAAATACTTTTGGAAAATGTTTGAATCTAATTTATTGTTGAAAAACTAATTTATTTGCCTATTTTCAAACTTGTTTTTTAGCAACAAAAAAAGAAATGCGGAGGAAAGTTTTATTAAATCAACCTTTTTAATTGTTTTAGTGAAGATTATTTTTTAATTCTGTTTTATTCTTTTTTAACCAATAACAAAAATAAATAAATTAATTAAAAAGTTAGAAAACCATTAAAAAAGTAATGGTTTAGCGTTAATGGTAAATTTATGAATAAAAAGAGCATTCTGGTTTTTATATAAATATAATGAATCGATTTCTCGAGGAATTTCGGAATTCAATTTTTTCTCGCCCGAGGGATTGTGCTTCTTATATTTATAAAGTAATGCCATTATGCAAAATAAAATATTATCAGTGTAGACAGAGAAGTTCTTTGTTTTCATTGCTGAGATTTTGTAATAAATAATTCCCCAACAGATTTTTTAAACAGCTAGGTAGAATAATTTAAATTAAAATAATAATGGTGGACACGGGCCTGAATGGCCGAGTGGCTAGCGCTCTGGCGCTCGGTACCACAGGTTTCGGGTTCGAGTCCCGGCGGTGCCATGGATGTTTGTAGTGGTTCGAAATCCACTTTAAACCGTAGGTCCCTGTCCTAATAAGATCGTAGAGCGTTGCGGGGGCATTGTTACTCCGCGTCCGTATCTTCAAGTTACACGCGCCCCCTGGGTAATGCAAAGTGAGTAACGTCTGTGCAGCGCTTGCCTTAAGGCATCCAAGACCAAGCTGTCTAAGTGTTTGCCAGCTGCAATGGGGGAAAAAAAATAAAAAAATGGTGGACACATATGTGCTAATTTCTCCGAAAAGATTAAGGCAATAATCACATTTATATCCTGCTTGATTTTTATTAAGTGAACAAATTATCTTGCTGTACCTCAGGAACCAAATTGTGCAACTATGGCAGCATCATTTCACTGATGAAAGGAACTTTCTGATTATCGCCTCCAGTTTTGAAAGTAAAGAAGGTGCAAGAAAATTGAGTCAATTTCATAAAAAAGAGAATTTTTCAAAAAAATTTATACTTCAAATTCAGAATTTGATGCCAACTTGTGTAAGTCGGTAAGAAAAAGAGACTAGGCTGTATTAATTTTGGCTAGAATGAAAGTCAAATGCATTATTGTTTTTTTAATCGTTTCAGGAGTATTCTGTATTGTGTAGAAATAATCCAAAACTACACATTCTTTTATTTCTTAATATATGTTTGTTAGACATAAAATGACTTCAATTACAACAATTTGCCAAACATTTCATTTATTAATTAAAGTAATTCAAAAGATTTATGGTTTTGTAAAATAACTTCAATCTTTCAGTTTCGTGTAGTAATAACAATTAATTTGTATCATGTTTAAAATAATTATGCCTTTCCTCCTAATACAAGAATGTGATTAAAATGTCTAAAATAGTAATAATATCATATAGATTTTTAATTTCGATTTAATAAAACATAAGATAATTAAAATTAAATCCAATGAAATTAAATGATCTTATTTAATTTCATTGATATATGATATGATTATAATTAAATGATTAAACCACTCTTAAAAAAGATTTCTTATAAAATCTTATTCCACATTTTGGAAAAGAAAAATTAAACGTAAGAGATAGAAGAAGAAATGATAAGTTTTTATTTGAAAATATGTACTCCAATATTTAAAATCATTCATAATTAATTGTAAACATATTTTTTGAGAATATTGCATTTTAACGAGTGTAAAGACAACAAATACATTGGAGAAAAAAAAAGCCTTTTTTTTTTTTTTTTTTAACATTTTCTAATTTATTATCTCTTTTATCCGTTAAAATTTTATTTGCAGAACGGATGCAACCGCACTTTATTATTATTTTTTTTAACGTAATCATTCATACTGACTATAAGGTTGTACATTTTTCCCATTTGCATGCTAATGTGATTAGAAAAATAAAGTAGCTCCTTTGTTCGTTGCTGTGACAGTGGTTTCCGAGAAATGAATATTCATTTTCGTCTCACTTGCTTTGATACATTGTGTAGTTAGGCCGACGTTGTGCAACCTTCGCACCACAAGCGATCTATCATTGTGAAGTTTGTGTGATTACACATCATTACCTCCGGTGACCTGCAGGTACAGGATGCGGTCAAATGATCGGCTTTTTCTTTGCAGTTACCGTTACACTAAAGTAACCCTAATATACGACGCTGCTTGGTATAGCCTGTTTTGCATAAGTTCCCTTTTTTTAAAGTGATTTAATATGTAGCTCTTCAATTATGTAGTGTATTTTGGGTGACAAAAGACTAAAAGCACGTTAAAATCGACGGCAATTATCTCGGTTCTTATGTCAGTTAAGGTATGTGCCTACCTTCGAACCTCTTTTATAAAAATACACAAAATTGTAATGAAGCACCCTTTTTTCATAATTGGATTTAAAATTTTAATGAAGCACAGTTTTTTTCATTAAAATTGTACATATTTTAATGAATCACACTTTTTCATAATTGTACATAAAATTTTAATGAATCACACTTTTTCATAATTGTACATAAAATTTTAATGAACCACACTTTTTTCATACTTGTGTTTAAACTTTTAAAGAATCACACTTTTTCATAATTGTATATAAAAGTTTAGTGAACCACACTTTTTTCATTATAATTGAATATAAAATTGTAATGAATCGCAGTTTTTTCATTGTAATTGTACATAAAATATTAATGAAGCACACTTTTCATAATTGTTCATAAGATTGTAATGAAGCACACTTTTTTCCTTATAATTGTACATAAAAGTTTAACGAAGCTTACTCTTTTCATAATTGTACATAAAATTTTAATGAAGCCCACTCTTCCATAATTGTATATAAAAGTTTAGTGAACCACACTTTTTTCATTACAATTATACATAGAAGTTTAATGAACCATACTTTTTTCATAATTGCCATTTACGTAAAATTTTAATGAATCGTACTTTTTTCATTACTGTACATACATTTTAATGAAGCACACTTTTTTTCATTGGAACTGTATCTAAAATTTTAAGCAATTGCACTTTTTTTCATTAAATTTGTACATAAAATTATGAATTTTAATGAAATTTTCCAAAATAGTGGCAATTTTGACTGAAAATTTACAGTTACGCCGCATTTCCTTTAACAACTTCTAATCAATCTATTTCAATAATTTTTATACTGTGTTTAACTATACTCTATTTACCTTTGTTATGAAATAAAAGTTTTGCAGTATTTCTGAAAGGTATTGAAATATTCTAAACTATGTACAAAAACCTATACTTATAAAAATTCCTACTTAAAGAAAAAAAAAAGCTCAGTAATTCAAATAAATAAATAAACACAAAGATGTTAGATTTCAGTTCATAATATAACATAAAAGAATAAACTATTTTGGCTAAGTTCCATTTTAATAATGAAAAACCGTGTGCGTTTCTCCGGGAAACGCATTTGAGCTTTTAACAGTGATAATTTGGAATTAGTATTAATCCAAATGGAAAATACTTTCAATCAATAATAGTGAATGAAAGGTTACAAGTTAAATATTACTCTTACTAGCTGAATCTTAATTTTATAAAGATATTTATATTAAAGATAAAAATCTTAAAATCTTAGCTATGATTTTTTTTTTTTTTTTTCCTTTTACTCCCGTGATTTATTCGAAGGCGTGGTATACAAAAAAGCACTGTGTACTTGTATTTGATGGGGTTGATTATTTAATCTTTGCTGTAGTATATTTAGTGTATTAAATTCTTGAATAACAACAACAAATTTGTCTTTGAAACTATTATTATTTCGATATTTAAAAGAACTGGTATGTCACTATTAATTTATACAGAAATAACGGTAAAGTTTTCGTGGCATTTTTATCATTTAAAGAATTAAAAACAATGATTTCTTTAAAGATTTTAAATAAAGGACCTATTTATGAACATTTAGTAAAGGACGCCAGATGCTGTAATAGAACACTATTTTGAAAACTGTTTTTATTTACTTATAATTTTAGATCAATATTAAGAAGATATTAGCGATATTATTATTTTTAAATTCTTATGAAATTTTGACTAGGAAAAAAAATCATGTTGTTCGTCGTCAATTATTATTTTTTATTTTAGTGATAACAGAAATCAAGGATGATTTTAATTAAAATGATACAAAATTTAAATTAATATTCAAATAAGTTTGTAAGATTTTTGTCAATAACTTCTTACACTGATTTAATTTACGATTAATTTATTTTACATTAAAAACATTTTACTCGATTTGCATAAAGTGTGTTATCAATTCACTAGATTAGAAGCTATGAAAAATTTCTATTTTATTCTTGTTCTATTCTTGTTCTAAATTTCTATTTTATTCTTGTTTTATTCTTCTTTGTATTCTTATTTATTTCTATTTTATTCTTGTTTCTTTTTCGTATTTTTGTTGTTATTTAAAATAAAATAGGTTTATTTTTGTTTTTCAAATTCTAACAAAATGATATTTAAAAAAATTATTATTAAATTATGTGGAATTATTGCACAAAAATTTTAAAAATGTTAAACAAATAATTGCTACTTTTACCAAATTAGGGAGGTAGATTTAAGGTATTTCAATTCTTAGAAATTTTTATTTGAAATATTCAGATATTCGTATTTATAAAAAAAAGTTAATTATAAACTCAAGCCTGTTATGAAATCATACTATATAATATTTAACCATGATTAACATTTGTTTAAAATTTTTATTTCACCGATTTAAACACGAAGTATAATAATTAACGGTATTTAATAATTATTAAAGAAAAGTTTCTAAATTCAAAAATAGTTGCGGAACTTATATATATATATATAGCATGTTCCTGGAGTTTTTTTTTTATTCTAAAGCGACATGTTTACGGTCCGATCGTCTGAAAGGAAAATGAAGATTAGACATTGTGTGTGTTTGTATGTGTAATCTTCATTTTTTTTTTTCAGACAGGGTTTTACTTAGAAAAATATGGTGGTTGTATTTTTCTAATATCTGAATTCAGAATTTCGAAACGAGGAGATTACAACTTTTCACTTAAAATTTTTTTAGACATTTGTCTCTTCAAAATATTATCTTTGGCGGTTTTAGATAACGATTTTATTTTGCTTTTGATGAAGCTTATCAATGCCGGTTATCAGAATAGAATTTCGAGAAAAATTTACAATTGCTGCATAAAATTGAATTTTCTGAGTTTGGTAAATAGAAACTGAAAATTTTTGGAATTAATTTTTTTAATAAAAATTGTTAATTTAGAGCAAGTTTTTACGTTTTCAGATTAAATATAAAACTTAATTTAAAAAAAAAAAACATTCAAAGCTCTTATTTATATACAGAATATTGAAAACTTTTAAATTTTAAGTTAATCTAATTAACTAAATCTTTACTCAGAAAAACCAGAAGTTGACTTTCAAAATCATGAGAAAAATAATAAAGGATTTTATGTTTTAATAGACAATAATAAAATTCTTAAAATAATATTTTACTAATCGTATAAAAATAAGAAAGATATTTCTTTAAAAATAAAATTATAATTCCTAATTATTATGTCATAATTTTTTAAATGTTGGAATCGAGAGGCATTTATTTTTTGCCTTTTTTTAAATCTTAGTTTTTGAGTCTTGTGGCACAGTAATGTTAATGCCTCCTACGAATGGGGGAGAGTTTGATTCCTGCTATTGGCGAGTGTTACAGCTGCTGTTTTAAAAGATTAATGGACATGGTAGCAATTGTAGCAGAGGAACATGCATATCAACAATTGCAATGACTGATTGGAGTTTCCAGATCTTTTTACAATTGGTACATAAATGGGCTGGAAAGTCTGGAAAGTCCTCTTATAAATCTTCCCTCTTCTTGAATGCCAGGAAACAAGCCCACATTTTGTATCCTGGGTAATGTCTTATTTGCTACCAATTTCAATATATCAGTGGCAAATGATTTCTGATCTATTAACCGAATTGATAAAAAAAATGGCTGTAATTTGTTAGTAAGTCAAAAAAGATTTATGTACCATTAAAGATAATTCAATAAGTGAATGAAGAAAAATGTATAATACTTTTTTATTTAACTCTTCGCTATTCTTTTTCTTTTCTTTTTTTTCCCCTTGTTCATTTCAAAAAAATTAAATTCATTCAACATTTAACAAAAATAATTATATCAGAAATATCCAGAAGGGGCTGAAATAAAATAAAAACACATAAAAATATATTATGTCATTTCCCGTTCATAATTCTTTTGCGGATGTTTTTGAACAAAATAATTTAAAAGTGCAATTTAAAAAAATGCATTTATTTATTAATTTCAATTTTTTATGTGTGAACATATTTTTTCGCTTATTTCATCAACGGAATTTAAAAATACAATGTTTAGTGATAGCTCAATTAATTTTCTTAAGCATAACTAATATTAAGACATTATTTTGGGGGAAATTAAAACTTGGTCTATTTACATTCTGAAAGAAATCGTTAAATTATTAGTGTTAGCAAACTTCACAAAATTTGAAAAATATGTTAATCCTTTGCCATTTCTTAGAGATCAGTTATATGAAGCATGAATTGTAGTTTATTTATTTTACAAAGTAAAAATAACAATGATTTCATAATAGACTTCTCATTTCGAATATCGTTCAAATAATTATACAAAGTTACGTAACTTCAGCATTTAATTTATCGATTATTCGTTTCCTGACAATAAAAGCATAAAATGTAAAAAAATTCAGTCAATTCAAATGAAAAAAAAAAAAGAAATTAATTTTACCAGCTTAACAGAAAACGTTTTAATTTAAAAATGAAAAACAAGAATTATTTACGAATTTAAATTTATCATGGGGGAATATATTTTAACGTACTTCTTTAATGGAATTTGAATAGTTTTAAGCGATGGTTAAAATAATTCTCTAAGAAAAATTATTTTTAAACTCTATTTGTAAATAATCTGTTGGCATTCTGAAAGACGAAACGAAATACAGATCACGTGACACGACATTGGCAAATCGTTAATCTTCGAAAAACGTATTCCGTATAAATGTTAAAATACAGATAATTATAATCAAATGAAAGGTGAGTTTTTATTTTAAATAAAAGTTTATCGTGTTGCGCTAAGAGATTAATTTATTAAAGATTCTAGTTTATTTATATTAGATATTTTATTAAATTTAGATATGTTAATTTATTTTTATTTAGATTAATTAATTTTTTTATGTTTTTCCTTTTCTTTTTATCAATTCCTTCTATTAGCTCACACTCTCCCTATATATATCTTGTTCAAATTTTCAATCGTTCATAAAATACTTTTTATTCATCTTCTCAACTTCAAATACATTTTTTTTTTTTCAACTCGTAGTGGATGACACTGGATGTTAATACAGTTTTTTCAAATATTATTTCAGTAATTAAATTAAATTAATTAATTTTAGTTTTTTTTTAGATTTAAGTTGCATATATCTACCAATAGATAGCGCCAGATAAACTTAAAAAAATGAATGAAAATTATTTATAAAGGACTTCGTGCAATATAGAAAAAAAAAGTAGGAATTGACTTTAAAAAAAAAAAATGTTTTTTACATTACTTGTTTTAAATAAAAGTTTATCGTGTTGCGCTAGGAGAGTAATTTATTAAATATTCTAATTTATTTCTATTATATATTTCATTAAATTTAGATATGTTAATTTATTTTTATTTAGAATCATTAAATTTTTTTTTTTTTCCGTCATACCAGAACAACATCATGTTCACGCATATATATTTAAAATCTTGTTAAATTATTTTACATTTCTAATTTATTCACACACACACACACAAGTCATTGGGAAAAATAATTTTTACTCCATTGTGGCTCGCTCCGCTGGCCGCGTGTGAAGCTGTTATACACGACTGATACAGTATAGTCAAGATTACAATAAAAGCATCAAGGCGAGAACTCGCCAAACTGACTGCTGAAGAACCCATTTCAATTCATTATCGCTGGATTCGCCACAGATTTTCTTTCTTCCTGGAAAAAAAAACCCCAAATGCGTGCATATAAAGTGAGTAGTTGTTGGTGACGCGTATCCCATGAAACTCATTTTTATGCAAATGCATGCATTTAAATGCTACCAGCGAAATGAATTTTTTTTTTCTTCCTATCTTTTGTTGGCTGGCTCTGATTTTCTTTTTTTTTTTTCTGTGTGTCTGTGGTAGTTCTGTGTTTATTAAGTAGTATGGCACAATGTAATATTATTTGACCTTTCATTTGCAAGACTAGGGTTTTCCCCTATTATAAGAATAGTTTTCATTTGCATTTTAAATTGCGTTTCGCCGAAATGTTTAGCAGTCGAAACGGATTTCGTAGAATATTCCATTTTAGTTATTAAACTTGATTTTTTGTGTCGCAAAACTTGTTTTAGTTTTGGGAATAGTTTCGTGTGGCTAACACATAAAGGATTTGTTGTCCACTAGTCTTTTCAGTGATGAAATTAAAAATGTAGAATTTTTGGATCGTCAAAGTCATCTTGGAATACTTTTTTTTTTTTTTTTTTTTTTTATCAAACAAAACTTTTTATTTTATTTTAATTGAGTAATTTCATATATTATAAAGTGATATGTTTTATTAAAGCGCTTATACCAAATTATAATGAATTGTAATTTATTTATTTCATAGATTATTAATAATTTTATGTCCTTTCTTATTTCTGCCAATTTTTTTACTACCAATTGTTACAAGTCCTTGAATCCGAATTTCCCGTATGTATTTATTATAGAATTTTATGCTCTTATTTTATTATTTTTTTATTATAATTTTATTATTATCATAGCATTTTATCATAGGTATTTTTGAAATGGTAGTGATTCACATTTAGTGAATCATAATAATTGTGATTGTTTTTTAAACGCAAATGTTTCACAAGTTTTTAAATTCACATAAATTTTGAAAGTTAAACATTTTCTTTTTAATTGATTTTTAGTAAATATGACTTTGTAAATAAGGATTTTGTTTTTTTCTTAATTTGTAATATTATAAAAATATTTAACATATCTAGTTTTAAATGAAAGATATGTTGAGAAGAAATTCGCTAGTTTAGAAAAATTAATAATTAAAAAAATATTTATGCAGTTTATTAACGTAATTGGCTATATCGAAGATGTAAATAATGTAAATTAAAATGTGTATTCAATTGATTTATTATTCAACGAAGAAATGTTTTTATGAGCTTCATACATTTTGATAATATTTTATGTAAACTCATGTTATTGTTTAAATTAAGAAATTTAGTTTCAGGAATAATTTTCTCAAGTAAAACTCCTATTAAAATTATAAATAATTTTAATAGGAATAATAGATTTAATAATAAAATTATTACTTAAGTTCCTATTATTAGAGTTATTGAAAAGTGGAAAAAAGTCAATAATATTTTTTTTTTCATTGGCGTTGAAGTAAATTATTTTATCCTGGTAAAATTAAAACAGTGAATTGGAGCGGTCTAAAAAATTTTGAAAACACTTTTGTTTACAATGATGAAATGTACTTTATTTTAAGCGTTAATTGATAATTAAAAGTTTTAATAGTGTTAATGTTCAGATAAATTGTAATAACATTATTTTATATATTAATTGTTATTATTAATTCAATCGCGTATTTTATTATTAGCATTAATTAATTTTTGCAATAGCTTTAATTTATAATAAAATTGTAAATTAATTTATAATAAATTTGCGAAAAATACTAAAGATTTATCAAAAAAGAATTTTGTATTGTTAAAATATCTATTTGTATTTTAATAAAGATGTATTTTATACGGATAATTTTCTTATTAGGGCTGATAAAAAAATTATTTTCGTTGTCATTTCTATAATAAATAACAATTGCAAATTTGCTGAAATAAATTAAAATTAATAATCAAAATCAATAATAAGAACATTCAATTGTTAACGATAAGAATTATCTTTTATTATCAAGAATATTAAATGCTTCAAATTTCTATCAGTTTTAACATTATGGATTTTCCAATCTTCATTAACTTTATTTGTGATTCAGTTACTTGTAGACCTGATGACTTTGAATTGTAAGTGGATACTATTTTATTGTTACACTAATGACTTTTTTTTTTTATATATATAATACAAAATTAGACAATTTGAAAATTTGCTTTATTTAAAATCTTGATTATAAAATGGATTTAAATATTTAACAATAAAAGTATTAAACGAACTCCCTGGTACTACAGTCATGTTGGACTATGGCCGTCTCATTACAGGCAGATTCAGAAACAGGAGATGTTTCATTTTTACGGGGTAGGATTGTCAGCCCAGCTCTCTACAGTCATAATAGACTAAAGAGGTAAGGCACAGTGATGTGGTGTGGTATAGTAGTAGTAGTAGTAGTAGTCATATGAGACCGGAAACCTACGGTTTCAAGTGGATTTGGAACTCCGAAACCTGTGCCGCCAGAGTGCTGGAATAAAGTATTATTCCATTTAATATTGCACTCTAAGTTATACATAACTCTGTTATTAACAATAAAATAATATTTTGAAGGCATATTTTTAAATATAAATGAAACGGCTTTTCTACTATTAATTATTTTAAATTAAATATATTTTTTCGTTTTTGAAAATAGAGGATATGTTTTGTTTTTTTTAAAGTAAGAATTATTGTCAAAAAATAGAATTATACCATGAAATGTTTTATGGAAATTTTTGAAATATTCCGTTGAAGGTTTGTGCATTCAGTTTAATTTTATGGAACAGTTCGCGTCGCATGAGAATTGAATTCAATCGCATATTTTATTTTCATTAAACTTTTCTGCGAGTAGGAACGCTATGCATGGGGGAGCATAAATATTGAAATATTTATTAACATGATAGATTTACGGTCCGTTTCAAAGTCATTTTCATTGCTAAAGTCACCTTCGCATTGTTAAGAATCACGAAACTTTGCACACGATTTGGAAAAAAATTTAATGTACCAGTTAAATTCAAAGGTAACTGTTTAGAATATGTAGGTAGATGTAAATGCGGCTGTTTTATGTACACGCTTTTTCCCGTCGCATGATTTGTTTTCAAATCGAATTAAAAGTGCGTATCGAACGTGGCATTATCAAAAAACAATGGATGGCATTCGAAAATCTTAGTTATATATGACCAATAAACTTGAATTCTGGAGAATATTTTATTATCCACGAGCATAAATAAATTCTCGCACAGTGTGGCCCCTGCATATTGGGAATAGATTATGAGGCAGGATAGAGGTGCCAATGCCGAGATTTACGATCCATAAATTCCAGCCATAAAGAAAGAGAAAGAAAAAATATATCTATATACGCTCGCTTCTACTCCACTGCATTGTGTGTAGCTGGAAGGAACATAATTTTTTGAAAGTTAAGTGCTTGCCCAACTCGCGTCTTGTCTCTGATTGGTCCATCCGAGATTTCTACATTTTAATTTTTCTGCCTTCCTACCACGATTGAATGGATAAGTGTTTACGCTCTTGCCCGTCAAGGAAGTACTAATTATTTTTCCTTGTGTACACAGTACTTAAAAAAAATAATAATAAATAAAGGCTCGTTATTGAATCTGGGGAAGGAATAATTCTGAGTGTGTTTGTTTTGTAATTCCTTCTCAATGATGTGGGTCTTTGTCTTAACCACGGACCTGCATATTACCTAGAGTTGCCATGAATACTGTTCAACATAAAATCACAAATTTCGTGATAACATCGAGATTTTTTTTTTTTTTCATATTCATTATATTTATTTATTTTGAAATAACTGACATAAAAATATGTATAAATTATGTATGCGGCTGAAATTTCATTTAGACATTGAGATTTTTGCATACTCATTGCATTTATTTATTTTTTAAATTCTAACTTCATAAAACTATGTTTAAAATATGGAGTTGTCATCAATGCAGCCCAACATAAAAATCGCAAATTTCATAAAAACATTTAAGTTTTCACATACTCATGATATTTATATATTTTGAAGTTCCTAACTTAAAAATGTGCATAAATTATCAAGTTTCGATTACTATTTAAGTACTAATATACATTTCTTGATTTTATTTTCCCAAGACATTTCTTATTTCGGTGATTAAAAGTTGTTGATTTGCTCGATGATTAAAGATAAAAGAAACTTCGTCTACTTCTTCATTTGCGCCACAGCCCCATGGCCCAAGACTGGCTTTTTCACCGTTAGTAATCCTGTGATTTACTATAAATAATAGTAATGAAAATAAGAAAAAAAAAAGCTGAAATAATTCGCGAATTTCAATTTATCACGTGTAAACATATTTTATCACTTATTTCCTCAACGAACTTGAATCTGTACAATAGTCTGCTTACATTCTGAAAGCCAGATAATTCTAAAGGAAATGCTGAGCATGTGACATTGCTGTTGGCAAATCGTTAGTCTTAGAAATTAGGCGTGTTTTTTTAAATGAGTGTATATTTTAAATAATAGTTCTTGAATGAAAGATACGTGAGAAAATTAGTCTGTTTTGAAACAATAACTTACATTCTTATTTATTTTCTGTTGGCCCATTTATTTGTGAACGCGAGAAATTCATCCAGAACTACAACATTATCAACGCATGATGACGACATTATAATTGTATTTTTTAACTTCATTGTTGATGAATTTTGTAATTAATGTTTCTCGGACTAATTTCGGTTTGATACCTGAAAAAATTAATCTTTTTGTATATTTAATAATTAATAAATAGATTACTGATTATATCCATATTTTTAAAAAACTTTTTTGCAACTTACTTATTAAATCCTTTAATCGAAAACACTATTGGTGATTAGTGTAAAAAACATTTCTCCTTTTTATTATATGTGGTAATATAATTTAAGAAGTCTGTGTTTATTTTTTAAATGCTTAAAAAAATTGTAATTTTAGCTGCTATTTTTTCATTGTTTATAAAAAATTTCCATTTAGAATTAAAAAGTTTTGTTAATTTTTTTTAAATGATGTCGTGAAAGTAATGAATTGATCGTTTGTTTTTATTATTGATTAATTTTGTAGTAAACAATTATCAATCTGATTTTGGTTTGAATTTTTATTAATATATAAGTAAATTACTTATTAAAACCTTTTTTTCACCCTACTTATTAATGCTTTTAATTAGCATTTTGTAGGTGATTAATATGATTTTTTTTTAATTACAGCAATATAATGTAAGTAGTTGGTGTTTATTTTTTAAATACTTATTATAATTTCAGCCTTTATTTTTCATTGTTTATAAAATGATCCATTAGAAATAAAATAAAAAGTTTTGATAATTTTTTTATATGTCACCATGAAAATAATTAATTGATCGTATGTTTTTATTGTTGATCAATTTTTTAGTAAACAGTTGTCGATCTGATTTTGGTTTAATGGAAAGATTAATATTTTTATTATTAAATAATCAGTAAATTACTTATTAAATCCTTTTTTGCCATCCTACTTATTAATCCTATTAAGTATTTTGTAGGTGATTAATGTCAACAGATTTTTAATTATTATCGGTAGCTATATAATTAAAATAGCTGGTGTTTATTTTTTTAGTTACTTAAATAATTATAATTTCTGCCATTATTTTTCATTGTATTATGATTTTCTGTTTGAAATGAAATACGGTGATGATGAAATGGTAACATGAAATGATATACGATGTCATGTTAATTTAATTCGTATGAGTTCAACATGCTTGAATGAATAGTTAAACATTAAATAAATCAAAAAAGTATAAATGAAAGATTTCATAACGCGCTAAAAACTACCAAAAACGCTCTTTTATCGTGCATTGTAATGCATAGATTGCATTGTCAACTTTCCAGAGGTTTAAAGGTTAAACTGACAAAAAAAAGGCGAATCGTGGAATGGATAAAGGGAATTTAGCGTAAAATTGAAATCGCTTTTTATCTCTGTGAATGGTGTCAACTGATAGCATATTTATTCCATGTAAATGTCATACGATGTAATCTTCATTATGCAAACTGATTTATTAATACTGTTCTGCTGATCCCAGTTTTCAGCTTTATGTTTGTTAAATTTTCGGGAAATTTAGAGTATTTATAATTAAATTATAAAAAAAAAATGTGTATAATTTATAAATATATTGATGCTTGAAAGAAGGTATGTTTCTAATCTAAAAATCTTATGTTATCCATATATTATTTTTGCATTAATGTATACTTAAGATATTTAATTATTGATTAACATTTTAATTTTGTTGATTTCTCTTAATATTTTTCGAAGTCGTTTGTTATTTATTAAAATTATTTATGTTTCCAGTGTTTATTGAGTCTTATTTTTATTGAAAGTAATGTAATGTAAATTTTACTACAAACATTTTTTTTTTCTTCCTTCATTAAGATAGTTTTTACTAGTTTTTAGGCAGAATTATTATTTTTTTTTTAATAAAACAGAATTATCTCCGTTGTTGAATAATTTACCTTAAATTATTAATATAAAAAATACTATTTTTTACTTTCTTTAACTTAATGAATAAAGTTTTCATGAATTAATTTATAATATTTTGTAATTTGAGTATATTAAAATTCTTCCAATTTTAATTTCCTTAAATATTAATTTACTAAAAAAATAAACCGTTGTACTGTAAAGTAATTTAAGTTTACATTATAAAGGCCCATTAGCTATGCTAAAACTCTTTCTGATTTCCATTCTATTGCTAAAGGGCCATAAAATATCAAAGACGAGCTTATAGGCTAATTTGAGAGGGTGGTTAAGCTGGTGATAGTTGTAATCCACGCTATGTTTATATTGAGCAGACTTGCACCCTGGCCATGAAGGAAGAAAAGTGTTTGACCATTTTTAACGCAGTGTCTTAAGAAGTACTTTAAAGGAATGTAAGAAAATGTTATCTGAAATAGATGGTTAAGTTATATAATAGAATATTCAAAGAGACAATGTTGTCCATGTTATTGTTGAGGAAGATGGTTTATTTCTTAAAATAAAAATATTGGAAGTGTTTGATCAAAGATAAAATTGCCTAGAAAAGTCTAATTAGGCTCAATCCTGAAAGGAGGCTATCGCTCCATCAAAGGTAATTTTGAGTTCCCAGAGAAAAATGCTCTGTGTTTCTTTTTTATTTTATTGATGAAAACTGCAATGTTTAATTAAAATTTGATTCTATAAGGCAATATTCAATTTTACCTCGAAATTTTAATGTTTAATTTCTTTCTCTCAAAAATGCATTTATTCATCTTTGTCTAGGTGATGTCAAATTCTTATATACTAGCATTTTAAAAAATAAAAGCTCTATTATTTCTTTTTATTTTCATAGTAAATTTCGCTAATAGTTCATGTGAGATTTTATAGTAGATTGATTTTCAACACAAAAATTATTTATGGCAGGGGTTGCTAAACTTCTTTAACCGTCAATCCCAAGATTAAGTCCTTTTTATGGACCACCTCGTGTAATTATTATAGGATATGGGAGGGGAAAGAAAAGTTTATATTGCTTATTAAAACGACTTTAGATTGATTATTCTATAGTTAACGTTTCTATTGTTTGTAATATATTACAGTATTCTATATATGACAACTTCCAAAAAATATGTTTTTAGTTTTGGTTGCTCGAACATTTTAAATTAACTTATTTCGATATTAAAATAAATATGAAATTTAAATAACGATAGCACAATCTTCCTTATGTATGCGAAAATAAGATTAAAAAATTTATACCAAATTCGCTAATTTAATAAATGTGCTTGTATCGATCCGGTCTTTGAAACCATTAGACCTTGAACATTAGTTCATTTGTTCATTGATTCACAAACTCTAAAAATAAACTCGGGTTAAATATTATATTTTATTAAAAAAAATTATAATTCTTCTAAAGATTGTTGACATTCAGAAAGCAAAGGGGGAAATAAACGCTTAATCGGATTCGTAATGCGGCAGCCGTGTTGTGTTTTATTGAGATTGCTTGGCAAGCAAAGCGGAGCTCGCGTGCTCAAACAGAAAATATTACATAAATTGGTTTTGAGAAACCCAGGTCTATGCACCCTGCCAGGGTTGGACAATGAAAGGCCCTGCAAATGAAGCTCATCGGAAAATAAGTCTACGTTCATTTTCATTTTTTTTTTTCCCTCTGGTGACCTTTTATTATATAAATGACTGCACACACTTGCACAGAAGCTTGTCGTTATTTGTATATTTGGGAACCTCATACATATAAACAAGTGATATAAATCGCTGAAATGTTTATAAATTTGAATTAAAGCGTGCATTTCAAAAATTTTAACGAACGTAGAAGGAAGCATATTGCTTTTTTATTTTGTTCTCGCTATTTTACTCATGAGTTTATTTTGTTGTTGTTGTGCATAAAAATTTTAATTATGCTGACTAAGAAAATCAAAATATGAATTACAGATCTACACGTATAAAATATAGATAAAAATGTATATTCTATTCAAAATAATCTATTAATCTACATTCTGAATTTATATTCTGTATCATGAATATTGAATTTGATGATTGTATTGATTTACTGCCAATTTGTGGTATAACATTCATACAGATATTAAAAACTTTGCCTTTTCTAACCAAAAGAGGTTAAAAAATACTAGAAACAGACGAAATATAAAATTAAATACGAACTCGAATTCTTACAACAATTGCATGCATTTCGTTTGACATATTAGTTTGAGCTGTTAATAAGAAAATGAAATTAAATATATTATGTTTCTTTCATAAATGCCTGTTCACACAGGATGGATGTTATAATTTAATTTCTTTTGGGTTTTTATAATTATTTCTGTCGGGATTTGCTTATTTCTTTTTTGCAGATTTCCTTTCCTGTTTCACACCCTGTTATTACATATTTTATTTAAATATGTGTTATTCAATTCCTTCTATTAGCTCACACTCTCCCTATATATATCTTGTTCACATTTTCAATCGTTCATAAAATACTCTTTATGCATCCACTCAAGTTCAAGTACATTTTTTGAACTTGTAGTGGATGACACTGGATGTGAATACAGTTTTTTCAAATATTAATTCATTCATTAAATTTAATTAATTAATTTCAGTTTTTTTTTTTTTTTTTTTTTTGGATTTAAGTTGCATATATCTACCAATAAATGGTGCCAGATAAACTTTGAAAAAATGAATGAAAATTATTTATAAAGGGCTTTCTTCAATAGAGTGAAAAAAAAGTAGGAATTTTTTTTTTTTATATTACTTTATTTTCTTATTTTATCTGCTAATGCAGTTCTAGCCAATGACACTTTTATTATTTGTGTTTATCGTGTGATTTTCACCTTCGAAATTCTCAATTTCTTTATTTTCTTTTTGAAGAGAACGAATTCGAAGTACTTCAAGGTTTTTGTAAAGCGAAAGTCAATATGGGTTATGTTATACAATTCGATCGTTATATAATTGAAGCAGATGATATTTTACGTGTAGTGAATACTGTCTTGGAATTTAACATACAAAATAATAAAATTGACGCGCTTTCAGTTCATTCCTTGTTAGTTCTCTTTTGGTTTTTGTATTGATATGTTCTGCATATTAGTGTGTATATATTACATTATTTCCTTTTATAAATACTTCGTAAATTGATGTTTAATTCATAAATGTAATTTTCTATATTAATGATTATGGGAAGGTTTTAGGGGTATATTTACCAAATAGATAATCCGCAATAGGTACGTTCGTATCTGTATCCATCAAAATGTTAATATAAAAATGCTTTGCATATTATAATTCACAAATTCATATTAACTTTTCGAATAGATTATATGGTGTGGTTTATCGCTCTACGGTCATCTTGTGCACACGAGGGCTAAACAAACCAATAGATTATGAGAGCAAAATCATAGATAATGAAATTAATAATTGTCAAATATTGAAATGTCTTTTATCCAATATAATGTTAAAACATTTGTTGGTAAAAAATTTTGTTGACAAAATATATTAATAAAAAATTAATAAACCAAAAAAAATTCAAGAAACTATTAGTGTTGCTTAATTTAGCTATATAATTATTGATTGCTAAATAGAAATGTGTGCCTTGCGTGTGAATGAAACTGAACTTGATATAGTTTCTTAATGCATTGTTGCGATAATAATTGTACATGTTTATATTGAAGAATTCTTGTAGCGATTTTGATTCAGTGATGAAGATAATTTATTTTCGAAATATATCTTTAATGTTGATGTGAAGGCCTTGACTGGCCTGTGTGTTTAATTTTAAACTGAGGAAATTCGGTTCGAAACCTGTAAATGCAACAGAACCGTTATCTGGGATGCCTGGATGGAGAATAAATCTGTAAACATGTCTTTCCTTTTGAATTCGAGGGAAAAGATGTAAACATCCCAGGGGCAAACTATGGGAGTGTTCATTTCATATTATAGTCGGCACAAGTTCATTCTCTGTGAACATATCGTAACGCTTTCATGGCGAGTTTGGCAGCATCTCGATCGGACATATCATCAGAATCATCATTTATAATGCTTAAATATGTTTCTGGTATGCTCATGTGATAATTTATTACATTAATAAAAGATCAAGACGGAATTAAAATACTTTGAGATTGAACTAAAATAAAAATTATTTTCTCCCTGTTCTGGGAAGTTCGTATAGACATCGTGGTCCGGAAATGCTTCGCTATGTTTTTAAAAAAATAAAATGAAATGAAATATTGTTGTCTAATCCATATGGAAAAGGTTATAATCATAGACGCCTCTTCGTACATGGGTGTCTCAGATAGCTATCGTGCCTTCTAGTTTCTCGGAAAATGACTTTTCGTCTGAAAGTAATTACAGTCTACATGGTCTTACCAAACCATTAATTTACGAATTCTTCCGAATTTAAAAATAGCTGTTAAGTCTGGAGCAGTATATTTTATCTATTAATGAATTAAGATCTGAAGGCAGGTAAAAAACGAAAATGACTTCTCTGGAAAAACGTTAATGAAAATTATGACTGTAAGGTTAGACTGATTAATTTTTTAGTTTGCGCGTTTTGCGAAATAATATTTGGAAATTAGTTATTATTTTTTTTTAAGTTTTGATTTAAAATTTGACGTATAATCTGAAATATAAATATTAAAATGTAATTGTTTTTGTTTGTTGTTCTTTTATTTATTTATTTATTCTATTTTAACATACAATCACTGTTTATAAAATTAATTGATATAAATGATTGAAGAAAAACAATCTTTTCTGCGATAACGATTAATGCATTTGTAATTTGTTATACAATTCTTTAGAATTAGAATAATATATGAACATCATGTTATTCTGGTAGAAGTTCAACGTGACGTCCGCAAAAAATGTGTGGGAAGATAAAAAGTAAAATATAAGTTATTATTTCAAATAAATTAATCTCCTCGAACAGCGAGAAAAACTTTCATTTCTAAAACCTTTATTTAAAGTAAATACTCAAGTTTCCTCAAGATTTTAATTATGTGTGTTTTAAAATGTACATAGAATGTGTGTTGCTAAGAATAACGATTTGCCAAATAGCACTGTCAAATCACGTGTTTTGAATTGTCTGTCTTTCAGAATGCGAACAGATTATATTCTAAATTTTTTCCAAATAATATCTAAAAATCAATTATTCTTATGAGAATTAATTTATTCATCGTTTAACTTTATATATTCAAATTCCGTTTAAAAAGTTAATGTTAAATTTTGTTCACACATAATGAATTCGTAAATATTTCCTGTTTTTTTTTTTTAAATTATTTTGTTCCAAATCGTCTGCAAAAGAATTACGAACGGTTTATGACGTCATATTTTTTTAAATGTTCTTATTTTATTTTAGTCTTTTATGGACAACATAGCATTTTCTGTTAAGTTGGTAAAATTATTTTTGTTAAATTAATTTCATTTATTCTTCAATTGAATTTATCTGTCTTTTATTTTATGTTTTTATTGGTAGGAAATTAATAGCAGATCAGTTTACTATTTAAAGGCTGAAGTAAGGTAACTTTGTATAATTATTTAAATGATATTCAAAATGACAAAATTTTTATGAAATATAATTTTTTTACTTTGTAAAATACATAAATGAATTTATATTCATGTATGATCTCTAAAAAAAAAAAAAAAAAAAAAAGGAAAAAAAGTCTTTTCGTGTTTAATGAATCTTAACATTCCAAATTTATATTTTTAACTATTCTTTATTTTAACCTTTTTACTTGCTTTTTCTATCATTATGCCGTATTGTTAAAACAACTTTTTTAATAGCATAATAATTCTTTTTTGCTGTTATATAAGACGAGTTTAAAATAATATTTGCAATTATTTTTTCGTTTTCAAATTTCAAAAAAAATTTATTTCATTGTTTTGGGTTAATTGTATTTTATGTTCTACCCTACTAAGACTTTTTCCCTCTCAGTTTTACAACATCAGTTTTTTTTTTCTTAATTTTATTTTTTTATTCCTTTTTTCTTTCTTTTACCCCTGGCTAGGTACCGACCCCATCACACGGGTTGTTTCTATTTTTAAGGCTCTCAGAAAAACTAAAAGAAATGTTACGAATTGGGATCGTAAGAATGTATTTATATACATTTGTTCTCGTTTTGTATATGGTTTTTTAGTACTTCTGTCCTCTGTTGTCCTCCCAAATTATCAAAACTTTCATATATTTCAATAAATTAAGTTATTTTAATTGTGTAACAGTTAGTAGTTATTTTGTTAAAGTGATTACTGCTTGGATATCATTTTGTGAATATCAATCTCAAAATCCGTAAGTAGCATTTTTAAAAATCTAAGCGAAACCTTTTTTTTTTTTTCCCCAAAAATGTTTTTTAACCACTGTCATGTTATTTACTTTTAAATAGTTAATAAATCACAATAAAATTATGCATGAAGTTTAGAAAAATCCTATTAATTTCATTCAATTGTTTAATTAAGCCTATTGTTATTGCTCCTAATTTTCTTGCTAATACTATTAAGCGTCTTGTTCTGTGATGTTTCCAGTGGAATATAATAAAATATAGTTCGTTAAGTTTAACAATCACCATTGCCAACTTTATTGTTCGTTGTTTTATGCAATAAATTTTAATGATTTTTATAAGTTGCAATTCATCCTATATTTCAAAGACCCTTTCTGCAAACTTTATTTTATTCATGAATGAAGTTTTAGTTAATGTTATTGCGCATTATATACAATAAACATTACATAATAGTGTGTGACGTATTCAGTTGTGTTTACAAAGTAGGCCCATCCTACAATTGCTTGGATTAAATAGTAAGTTCAGAATTATGCAGTTAATTTTGTAGAATTAACTGCATAATTCTGAACTTACTGTCTATTGTTGTTGTGATAATTTAAAAATTAGTAGTATGAACATGTAATGTACGAAATAGGTCATTTTATACTTTTTCTTTTACTAAATATATGTTTTAGAATTACGAATAGTGAGTTTTTAAAAATAAGAGAACTTTTAAAAAGTTATTACAAATTTTCGCATTATAAATTTATGCACTTTAAATACCTAAAAAATTTATTTATGTATATTTACTAATGGCTGTTTGATACAATAATTAATTGATTGATAAAATGTGGATACGATTTATGTGTTTATTATTGGTTAATAAAATCTGGATATTATTTATATATATGATGGATTGGTTAATAAAAAATGAGTATTATTTATATATACATGATGGATTGGTTAATAAAATCTGAATATTATATATATATATATACGATGGATTGATTAATAAAATATGGATACGTTTGATATATGGGATCGCTGATAAAGTATTAATGTAGTTATGATTTGTTAAAAATAAACACTTTAATATGACTATTTAAAATTATTTGCATTTTTTGTTTTATTTTCATATAAAGTAGTTTATTGAATGAAACATTTGTAAATATTTTTTGTAGCAATTTTTTTAAATTTATGTAAAAAAGTTTACAAAATCTCACTTATTTTTATACGAAATATTAGATTATTTTATCTTTATTATAATTACATAAAAAGTTTTGAAATAAGTTGTGCTACAGAAATTATTTTTTTCTTATTGTTTTAATTGCTTAAATTTAAATTTATTGGAAAATATAGCATCTAATGTAAAAAGTTCAAATTCCTTCTGGTTTAAAACGTTTAATCTTAAATAAATGTTAAAATTGTGATTATCCTATGTTTGGTTTACGATTTCAATTCATTCTTAAATGTAATGCTTTTGTCCAAACATTGTTTTGTCATTGAACCTTGAAAAAAATTTCTAATATATAGCAATTCTAAATTAATAATTCGAACGAAAATAGTTTACATTTATTTAATTTTAAGACGTTGAATGTGTATGTTTGTATATTTTTGTTATGTTTGCATACAATTTTCGTTTGCCTGCAAAAATTTTGATTTTTCATTTTCTTGACAATTTTTTACTAGTTATAATTAGAAAAACTATGTAGAATTGTTTTATTTAATTATGTGTAAGACAAAGAAATAATGTATAAAAAAAATTGGCTAATATTGAATTATTTAATATTGAATTTTTTTATTATTGTATTTATAAGAGCTCACGTCTACACACGAAGACAGGCCAATAAACAATCATTTTTTTTTGTACATATTATATTTTGTTAATACATAAAAAGCATTTTGTTTTCTTCTGTATTTTATACCATTATTTTTAAAGCATTTATCTTTTGCTATGCAATTATAATAAACATAAAAACAATCTAATATTTTGTATAAAAGTAAACGAGATTTTGTAGATTTTTCTATTATTATATTTATTTATTATTATATATTATTTATTATATAATAATATTATTATATTATTTTTATTTATTATTTCAGAATATTTTACCAAGAATATGCGAATATACAATTTAAATCAAACTATTATGTTTTTGTAGATATTATTTAGTCATATTTTTAATTTGATAATTTCATTTGTACAGTTGGCGACTTTTAGATTTTTAGAACTTTAAGTTGAAAAATTTCTTCCCTATGCTGTTTTATTTGATATTTGTGAAATTTTTTATGCAAAATGTTAATGAATTCTGCAAGTTTTAGTAACAAATTTCATGTTTGAAAATCATCAAGAAGCAATTGTTTGTAGACATAATATGATATTTTATTCTAAACGTTAGTAACAATTTATATTAAATTGGAGATTATATTTTGGACAAGAAATGTAGTTTAAATGCAGTTTTCTAATTCTTCGTTGTTTATTTATTTATTTTTAGTATATTAAATTTTTTGCTGCCTTTGAATTGCTTTTAAAGCATTAAATGAAACTGTAGATAATGAATAATCAAATTTAATTTATATCTAACAATTTTGATAATTTTAAATAGTTGATTACCTATAATTTGTCTTTTTATACTAATTGATATTTGAATTATCATTTCATTCATTTTAATATTATTGAAATTCTGATTTAATTGATGACATATTTTTTTTTATTCATAATGTGTTTTTTAAATTAAACTATTTTTGGTTTAATTTAAAAACGGTAATAAAGGTTTTTCCTGTCCCTCATTAACACAGTTATCTTTTAAAATTAATTAAAAAATGAAAATATAAATAACGCTTTCCACTGCTATGGTATCTGGTTTTAAACTCTTTGCTGTATACTACTGTGTCCAAAAAGTAAGACTAATTATTTATTTTTTCAAAAACTCTTTATTTATTCTTCCAAATTTATTTCCTCGACACCAAAGAAATCACCTCCGGACACAATGCACTTATGCCAACTTTATTTCCAATCCTCAATGCATGCTAAAAAGTCATCGGCAAGGATGGCCTTCAAAGCTCGCGGCGATTCATGTTGAATCTCTGCAATCGACTCAAAACGGGTGGTCTGTTGAGTTTAGGGAATAGCCAGAAGTCGCACGGTGTGAATACGGTGGTTGTGGAACGATATGAGTTTTATTTTTGGCGGAAAAGTCACGAAGAATCAATGTAGTGTGAGCTGGCGCATTCAGTGTTTTCGGTACCCATCGAGATTTGACGCGTTTGAGGCTCAAAAGGGAAATGACCGATCCTTTTGAAATTCCAACATCATCAGTAAGGTCTGTAGTTGTAAATCGATGGTTTGCAAGCACCCAATCTTTGATTTTTTGGACGTGAGCTTCTTCGGTTGAGGTTGATGGTCGACCAGAGGGCTCTTCGTTTTCAACGCGTTCTCTGCCTTTTTGAACTGTTTAACTATTTTGATGTCAAATTTCACACAGATGTGAAGGACAGTGCCAGCAACCTAAAAAAAAAAATTAAAATTCCATGAGTCCCGGGAATTTTAAATTAAAAATTGATTTTACTTTTTGGAAACAGTAGTATAACTCTATGCTACTATAATTACTAAAATACTGTTCTTATTCTTAAATGTTTAATATTTTTTTAATTTTTAAACATTTTGTCATTAATATAAAATGTAACATCATTCAATAAATATAATTTTTATTCATTTTCTTAAGAATTTGTGAATTGATTTTGTTTAATTGGATTGTTATGCTCTTTGTGATTGCTGCACTGGATTAATTGTGTTGTAATGGGAAGTTTTAATGAAATACACTCCTTCTAAGATTATATATATATATAAGGTTGTATATTATAGTTAGTTAAATGAATAAAGGGTGGAATAAAAAATTGCGGAATTTGAAGTTAATTAGAAATACGATTATGGTTAATTATTTCGTATGTATTAAGCTATCAGATAAACAGATTGTATTTCACAAATTCCCAAAACCTTAAAAATAGTTTAATAGGCCGCTATTTTTGCTAGTTGCGATATCTTTATTTAAATTCTTTCTTGAATTTTAAGAAAAATTAGAAATTTCATAATTATAACATCGGTGTCAAAAATCTCTTAACTAGAATAATTTTCTTTTCATGTCCTACTAGTTAATACAAACGGCAAGTACGCCGCTTGTGATCCTGTAGTAGATATTGTATTATCTATAATGGGCGAAGAGTGAAATTTAATCACTGGATTTGGTGAAGAATGTAACAGAATAACTTGCAGGAACAACATAAAGTGAATGTCTAGTTTTTAGTTTACCGTGCTTTCTTCAAAGAGCACATAAATCTTAATAGCTCCTCCAAAAATCCGGCTTGAAAGCATTCATTCTTTCCACTCCATAAGTTTAATTCAACTAGCAAATTGATTTCAACTATGAAAATGGCACAATTCACCACATTTGTGATATTTGATAGAAATTTAAATTTGCTTATTAACATTTTCTATAATTCCCGTATTAGTTATGGTTCTAACATCAATATTGTAAATAATATGCTATAATGAAATCTATTTAATACATTTGTGCAATTATTTTGCCTTAGTTAATTTTTTGTGTGTTTATCTACGTAGATCCAAAGTTCGAGTGAACTTTAGTCATTTTAATATTGTTTGTTTATTGTTCATTTTTTCCCCATGATTTCTAAATTCTCACTTCTTGAGAAAATTCGATGGAACTGGAATTGTTCAATATTAATGATAATGCAGTTAATGTGAAAATTATTGTATCTGCAGTCCTGTATATAATTGACCTTTATATCACATATGTTTTCTGAATTTACAACTACAAATTTTGTTTCGTTTTTGAAAAAATTAAAAAAAAAAAAGGAATTTTAAAGAAAAAAAAATGAGAACTCCTGCAAAATTAGCACTCTTTGTTTACAAGGTGTATTATCAAAAATTCAGGCCATCTTTATTTAATTAAAAAAATATATGTGTACAAATTATGTACGACGTCAGTTAACTTAATATTGTGTTTGTGTTAGAAAAGAGAAAATGTCAGGTTTTCACCAAAAAGTCATATTAAAAAAATAGATATAGATATTAGAATATTGAAGTAAATGAGAAATCATTATCTTGTATAGTTGCATAGAAGATAACTAATCGACTAATTATCTTGTTTTGTTATTAAGTGGATAAATACGATAGCCAAACTAACGATACAGTTCAGTAAAATGTAATAATTCTTTTTCTTCTGTTTAAAACCATGGTTGCCATTTTGTCTGTTTATTTGATTTGAAGCAAGAGGCACAGGACTCAATATCTTTAGCATAATCCGATTCAAATCTGAGTAGCACCATTGTTTTTAATTCGATTCATTGGTATACAAATTAAGGAATAAATAATCGATCTCTATAGTTTATTGAAGCGATCGTTATTCTGATGAAACTGGTCAATTGCACTTTATTAATGTAAACATTAAGTGAACAAAATAAGTCTGCCCACTTCTGTAATAGAAAAGAATTACTGAACTTTGTGTCTCGACTTTCATAAGTATAACTTAAAAAAAATTATATTACAAGATTTTCAAAAGGTCCATGCATGATAAAATTAACACATGGAATTGAGAACGATTAATTTTAAAATTTTAAAAATATTTTTTTCTTTTTTAAGCATTTTTCATTCTATATATTAGTAAATTGTTTAGAATTGTGTATGAATAACAAATTATGTATAATAGTAAATAAATAACGAAATTTATGATTTTTTTTCGTCTTGAAATTTCGACTGAATTGAATCTGATCATAATATGATTATTAAAGTAAAGAAATAACTATTTACAAGTATACAGAGAATATAAAAGTATGCATTTTAGTTTTTATTAGTTATTGCTACTGATCTCATTGAGGTAAACTAATTAGTTCTGAAATGAAGAATGAATCGAGAAATTTAATATTTTTTTCTTATAATCTACAGCGTTTCGTTTTTAACTGTCTTTTAATTAAGTTTGCTTAAAGAACTTCTGCAAAGGCGATTTATTTATGAAACTGTGTAATCTTACTTATTGTATGTAATTTAATTTATTATGCTGATATAAATTCAGTATTTTGTGGTTAACATTCTTTACTGCTTTGTCGATGAAATTAAACTGTTTTATTTGTTGAATAATGTTTTCATCTAAATTTAATTATTATTAATGCAAACATATTTTTCCCCATTTGTATTGACTTTTTTTTTTTTTTTTTTAAACAAATAATTCGAAATGTAAATAATATTATAAAAAAAACTTCAAGGACACTATTCTTTAAAGCTTCGATTAATGATAACTGTTGGGTTGTTTTTCCTTTTTTCTTTTATTGCTGTCCGAATCAGTTCGGCTTCATTCTCTTTTTTCTCGCTTTGCTTTCAATTTTAAAGGTTATAAAAACATACCGAATGATTGACACATTTCTTTCTGTGAAAAACATTTTAAGTTTCTAACAAATAATTGAGCTTATTCTAAAACCAGTGGAGCAGAAATGTTTTGCTTAAGGGGGAAAACTTGATTTATACAAGTTTTATTCAAAGTAGGAGACAAAATTTCTGCTTCTGAAATTAATGATTATGTGTTTATTTAATGTTGATGCCTTTTTATCTGGAAAATATATGTTTTCGTATGACAACTCACTTAAACTGATTCTTCTGAATCTGAATGCTATATTTAGTTTTAACTTTTATAACGCCACATTTAATTAATAAACATGAGACATTGTTAAGGTGAGTAATTATGTTTTGTAATAATAGTTTTTCCAGGTAAAGTTTTTATTTTTTTTCCGATTGTTTCTTGATTTTTAAAACACTAATGATTAGTATTTCCTGGAAAAAGTTTCAGTTAGAATAAATGACAAATGTAAAATCAGTTTATGAGGCAACCTGAGTCTTGGCTTCAATTAGAGAGTAAAAAAAGAACAGCAGCATTGTCTATCAAGGAAAAAATGTGAATATTTTAAATTACTTTTTGAATGACTCGGTTTTTTTTACATAAGTATCCTGCGTTGCATATAAAAGTGATCATAATTTTTTTCGTGTCAGGAAAGCATTTTCGGCACTACTATCTATGTCACACTATTATTGCACATTAGCATTTTCGATACTATTCTTGTTATATGGACCTATGTTACTGTATAGACGACATATATATTTTTTGTAAAAAAACTATTTATTGTACAAAGGAGTTTTGATTAGAGGCGCATTTCATTTGTTGTTAATTATTTATTTTATGATTACTTATAAATAAATTTACTTGTTAAGAAATTAGTTGTTTTATCACCAAATATTTGTTGACATGGAGTTTAAAAGATTATGCATAAATCTTTGAATCGTGCATATCTGATATATCTGAACCCCAGATTTACAAACTTATAGAAGAGGGAGGTAGGCTGCATCTAGTCAAATCGGAATCATAGAATAATACAGGGTCGAAAATGCTTTCTAGATGCATACGAAATAGAAGAACCAGAAATGAAAGGAATATATGTAATACATATAAGATTTGTGATATGTATATCGCAGATTTATCTTATATATCTGGATATGTGGTTTATTAATCATTGTACATCAATGGAAGTATACTGTTAATAGTAATGGATGTGAATTACAGATGCATGTCTTTTACCGCAGAATCCTTCCGACGCCATAGCTGGACTATAGGCTATGGCGTACTGGAACATAGATTGTCATTTACCACATCTAATATAATCTCTTAAACATCCGGAGTCTGTTTTTTCATTCAGACTCATAGCGATTTTGTGGGGAAAAAAATCTTCTCAAATAACCATTAATGTACGTGTTCAAAGATGCGTCTGTGGCTGAGTAAATCATTGGATACAGTTATGTGTGCAAGTGCTGTGCCCGTTTGCCCATTGCACTCCGCTATCTTCTAAGCCAGATATATATCCGCTAATCCCTCATTAGTGTCATTGGACCTATTGAGGATCAAGTGACCTAATGACAAGGATGGATCAATAAGTACTTACAAAAGCACAGAATTGGCGCTATTAATATCAAAGTAAATTTATTTCCAAAGAGTACTGTTGCCTCAAAACTCAGGTCCCCGTGCATAGGGGAAGTCAACGTCCTATGTCCAGTAAACATCCTGTCTGTGGAGGTGTCTGGCAGGGGGTGAGATGACGAGAGAGAAAGGGAGTTGAACAACTGTGACCAAAGAGAAAGGTCGTGTGGCTAGTCCGTCCTCGAGTGTGATGGCTGCCTAAATAAATGAGTTCAATAAGTGTAACCCCAGAGAGAGGTTGTGTGGTCAGTTCATCTTCGAGTGTGATGGCTGCCTAAATAAAGGAGATTAATTAATACAGTCCACTTCGTGTTATTCGTGTGTGTGTCGAATATTATTTGAGTTTATTTGTGTGTGATCGAGCTGTCGAACAAGTACCATCTCTCAATAAATCGGTGTCGAAATTTCAGTCGTATTCATTGGGTGACTCTACTTTTACCAACGACTGGAGCAAAATATTTGCAAGGTGGGTGCTGCGTTTGCTCTCACAGTGGAAAAGTATCGCAATTGTGTTGTCTGTTCAATTGGTGTCGCAACAACCTAGATTTGCCCCGAAGTTAATTTTTTTTTTTTTTTTTTTTTGAAGTACTTGGTTGAAGTTGTGGTTTGAAGAAGTTGGAGAAACGCTGGGCATAGTGTATCGATCTCAAAGGAGATTATGTTGAAAAATAAAAATGGATCAACTAAAAAAGAAATTTTTTTTTATTCTTTTGTAAGTACTTATTTAACTGCTCTCTCGTATTACCTCTGAACTATTCTTGAAATGAAAAGTTTCTGTGAGAAGTTCCGTGGCCGTGAAATGCTATCTACCGTATCTGGAAAGCATTTCTTACCTTGTGGAATTTCAAATCTTCTAGGAGAGAACCCTTAATCATCTTAAAAGTTTCTAAAGCTGATGCTGATACACCTTCAGAAAGACCGGTGTATGCTTTGACTGACAATTTGCAACTTTTTTTGTAAAAAATAAATCTTATTTCTAATTACCATAATTTCCTGCCGTATAAAACTAAACTTCAAAATTTTGGATTACAAATTTATATTTTTTTTTTCATAAAAAAAAATATAAATTCCTGGAAATTTCATAAAAAATAATTCTTAACCACCTGCTGAAAATATTTTTTCCAATAAAATTGACAAAATTTTATATGAGAGCAAATTAAACAAATTGTCGAAATATATTGTTGTGGACGATGGGAGAAAGTAGGACGCATAAAATTATATAAAATGCAGCCTTATATGGGGTGTGTGCTAATCGTTGAAAAAAAAACTGGTCTTTACTTTATATAAGTAAAAAAATGCTAAGCAAAAATTTAGATTATTAATAATTAACTGTGGTACCGATGAAAATTTCCATCTTTCTACCAAAAATGCAGATTAAAAATTGTTGTAAAAATGTCATCTGTTTTGTTTTTACCATAGTTCTTAAATGAATATTTTCCCCGGTTTTCATTATCTTAAATTTATATACAATCTGTCTCTAAAATATATACAACAAAAATATAGGGACAAGTATAGGGAATCAAAATAAATAGATTTTGTTATAGAATGTGTGTATGGAAATGGCTCATATATGTGAGGAAGATATGAATGAAAAGTAAATGATTTAGATAAGGTAAGAAATATTTTAATGATTGAAATTTCTTAAAGTGTTCGATCATCACGAGTAATTCATTGCGTTGTCTTATTTATTAGTTTACATTAATCAAAATGTCGAGAATGTCACGCACATTTCCAGCATCAGCTGACAGTCTAACTATTAGATACTCATTAGCCTCAATGAGATTTCCGTAATTCATGCTTTTAATGCATTCACTCTCTGGATGCCAAATCTGGTGATCGTAGTGGCCAGAAGCAATTCCAATGTGGAACGTAAGTAGCGACGATGTAATTGAAGGGGTGGGTGAAGAAGTGATTGAAGTGAAGTGGGGCTATATACTTTCGTGTGTGTGTATAGCGAGAAAAACATCGAAGTTTCAATAAGATATCTTGTTGAAAAATGTGTTACGTGTGACCAAGAAATTTGTTTGACATTAATGACATCTTTGCTAATGCACGCCGTTCCATACGCCATCACTGTCGTTCTGTCGAGCACTTATTGCAAAAAATTTAGTCGTTAAAATGTTTCTTTCGTCATTACCTTTCTCCTTTACCTGTTACTCATATCTTTTGTACGTGCCAGCACTTAATGCTCCATTTTTGTCTTTTGTCCACACTTTCCGTTACAAAATCTCCGTATTTCCGCTTACTCTATCTATAGTATATATTTTGCCAGATACAATTGACTTTCTAAAAATTGATTGAATATACAAATCAGTTTTCAGTGTTTTATAAAACTTACACTTGTATAACATTGAAGATTAACTAAAAATTATTATGATAACATATATTAAATTTTTTTTTTAAGAATAAGAATTCACAAAAGGATTTATGAACGAAAAAAAAAAAGACTTACAAAATATTTATTAATGAGAAGTTTGTCTATATATCTATATATTTCTAATTTTGGAAATTAGAGCCATGTATTTTATTAATTATAAATTTTTTTTTGTATTATTTCGGTTGCCGGTTATTGGATTTTTTCGCTTTTGTTGCCAATTTGACGGTGCATTTCTAAAAATCATTGCTCAGTGGATTTATTAATAACCACTGTATATATAATGTTTTCCTTTTTTTTTTTTTTTTTATAATTTGAGTAATATAATTTTTTTTTCATAATTGAGTAATGTTTTTTTGATTAATTATATTTGAGTGGTAATTTTCTTCAATTCATATTTCTATATGTAACTTAGTGAAAATATTTAAAATTTGTTAGGAATTGCTTTTTTTTTTTTTTTTTTCTAGAAAAGAATTGGCGAAAATTATATTTGCATGAAAGTGCTATAGATTTAACCCCATTTCCTCGTTCTTATTTTTCGTAAAGATTTTCGATTAAATGCAGGTAAGGATTTTTTTTTAAATATTTTTATTCGTAATTATTAACGGATAAATTTTTTCTAAAAGTAATTAATACTGGCATAAAATGTTAATACATTTTTTTTTATCAATAACTACGAATACAATTTTTCTTCAGAAAGTAATTAATATTAAGCGATCCTTGTGTAAAACTTTAATGCTTTTTTAAAAAAAAGGATATGGGTAAATAAATCTGAAAATATTTGTAATTTAACGGCACAATTCTTTCAAATAAATTTAAACTGCAAAATGTCTTTTTGTGAAAATACTTTTTAGATCATTTTATTCGTTTAAAAATGGATCAATTTTAGAGAAAGTTTTTTTTTTTTTTTTTTTTAAATGCATTCTCTATTTTTGTTCATACTCAACTAGGCACATTATATACAAACTTAAAAAATTTTTTAAAAATTGTGTATAACATTACCACTTCAAATGTTATTTTTTGTTACATACATTTCAAAGTTATTAAATATTGGACAATGATAAATATAGTTATAGCATATTTGTTTTCATGATTTGTGTTCTTGGCTAAATGATAACATGCACGACTAGCTTGCAGGAAAGCGTGGGTTCGAATCCAGTGATAGCATCCGTTATACTCGCTTGTTTCGAAAACGAGTAGATTCAATAACGATTATGGCAAAATGTGTAAAAGAGTTTGCATAGGCTCTTTCAACTTGTTAGCGCTCTGGCCTTTGGTACCACAGGCTTCAGGTTCGAATCATGGCGGTGGCATGGATGTTTGTGAGTGGTTCGGAGTCCACGTTAAACGGTAGGTACCGATCTAATTAGCCCAGAGTGTGCAAAAAAAAAAAAAAAAAAAAAAAAAAAAAAAAAAAAATGACCGTAGAGCGACAAACCCACCCAAACCATAGGCTCTGTGGTGGGATTTCTTCGAGTTCGGTTTCCATGTGACACGATAATGCTGTGCCCTTACCCCTAAAAGTCCTCCCGGAAGGTAAATTTCTTCCCCTCATCGCTCGTCGGTGGGCTGTTCGTGATATACATAAGTGGACCACGAGGCCTACCGAGTTCGACAAAAAATTAAATAAAAGTAAATTAAATAAATGTATATATTTGTCGTATAAATTATCTTTAATATTAATATTATAAATAATTTATTAAATCAATATGCTTATTGCTTTAATAAATTTGCTTATTTATTTAATAATATTGCTTATTGCTTTTCATATTGCTTTAATAAATTATTAATTTATATAAAAAATTAATAATTTATTAAAGCAATATGAAAGTAATCATAAATTAATTGCGTTATTTTAACAAATTCATTTGCAAATTTCTTTACATTTTTCGCTGTGCTTTATTTAAAAAAAGTGCGAATTTAAGGCAAAGATTATGTGTCAAAAAAAATCCCAGTATAGTGTTTCTGTCGTGGTGATCCAGGTTGTGTGATAAATGCACATAACGCTCAAGCTCGAATAAAGTGTTGAAAAAAAGGTGTACTTAACACCTTCGCTTGAGACGTCCTCTTCCCGTTGCATATTTTTCTGCTTTCATGTTATATTTATCACATTCACAGTGGAGTGAGTGGAAAGCAACAAGAGTATCTTTCATTTGCAAGTATAAAAGGTTCCTTTGTCCACCTCCCGTGCAGGGTCTGTGCTCGCGCATACACTTTACAACTTTTGCGTGCTGGCCGTGCATAAAGTACGACGCCAGCACTTCCTGAACTCGGGGTGCGTATACGCAGAGTAATGCGAAAATCATTGCTGCATCACTGAACCCCTAGAAACCGCGGAAACCCTCTTCGAGTTTTATTTGCTTTGTTAACTTCCAGACAAATTTTATGATACTAATTGAAGTAAGGCCTTTTCTTTTTTTTTTGATCCGCACCTACTAATTTCCTGCTTTCTTATCAAAACAGAAGTGCACAGAATGGATTATGAATTTACCTTTCGTGTTCTTTTATTATTATTTTTATTATTCTTTATTTTGTGAGATGTATATTTTTGACATTGATTGCCATGGAGGGAAATAATTCCAGTCAACTGATTATTAGAAATAATTCCAATTATTCTGTTGCCAAACTTTTATTTGAGAAATAGACGTCATCTTTGAATGATGCGAACAATTATTTCTTGATCCAATTATTCCAATTGGACGGTGATGGTTGAGTGACTAGTAATCTGACGCATGGTTTGGCATGGTTGGTTTGTCGCTCTACGGTCATTTTGTGCACGCTTTAAGTTAATTAGACCAATACCTACAGTTTAAAGTGGATTTCCAACCACTAACGCCATCCGCCACATTCTCCAGGATTCGAACCTGAAGCTTGTGGTACTAGTGGCCAGAGTTCTAGCCAATTAACCATCTGGCGCTCGGTTTTCAGATTCCAGTCGGGGCGGTGCCATGGATGCTTATAGGGGTTCGGAATCCACTTTAAGCCGTAGGTCCGTGTCTAATAGGATTGTTAGGCGTAGGGCTGACAACCCTACCCCGCAAAAAAAGGAAGCATCTCTTATCTCGAAATCTGCTTGTAGGTAGACAACCTTGTCCCACCATAGGGCTGTTGCGTCATTGATGATGATGAATTATTCGAATTAAAACTACTTTTAGGCAGTTATGTACGGAAATCTGCTCACTGTTTTGTGAGCATCGACGAAAATGTTTCCAATCTTGTTAAAGTGAAAAATTTACAAAAAATCCTTCGATATCTTTATTCCAAACTCTCACAATAAAATAAAAAAGTTCCTTTTCTTCAAGATCCTTTTTTAACAAGATTTAAAGCGACATAAACAAAATAGATTAAATATTTAATATCGATTAAAGGATATTTGTAAAAGTAAATAATACATAAATATTAAACATTATGGACGCTTTTTGAAATTCAATTCATTATAATTGAGACACTCAAGAGATTTTGTATTCGAGATAATTTCGAAGGTATTCGAGAGATTTTACTACAATTATTTATAGAATAAAACAATCACTTCTTAAAATGTGCTGTATTTGGTAAAATTATTTCTCGCATACTTTTTGCTTTATTTTTCTAAGCATGTTTTTATTACCATTATTTTATTGTTATTAATATTCGTTCATTATTTATAAATTTATATTCATGATGAAATTGTTGAATGTTTTCACAAATGAATTTCTGAATATTTTCATTTGAAAGGAAAACATTTTCCGTTTTTTAGCATTTAAGTCCTACTATGTATGTTATACAAACAAAAATGTGACTTAATTTTGATTTTTGCTTTATATTTAAATGGAGTAAGTATTTGTTTTGCAAAATTAAAATACCGCAGTAGTTTATTTAAATCAAAATTAAGAAAGGCTTTCTGTTTATTTATTTGAAAACATTTGCATTTAAAATAAATGTTTTCGCATCAAAACCCATTCTCACTTTTAGGTTTTATGCTGCTATAAGTTGAATAATATTTTTTTATTATGCGTCTCATAACTTAATCTCTAACATGTTATTAATTTATTATTTGGGATATCATTTTTTTATTGTTATTCTTCATGCAACCCAATCATTCTCAACCTTTTTAGGAGTTCTTAAGTGGATATTTTGGGGGATTTTTTTTTTTTTTTTTTTTTTTTTTTTTTATGGCTTAGAGACACTTTGACATAAATTAAACTCTACAGAAATTAAATTAATTAATTAATCAATCAAGAACTGTTTTAAATAAGCCTTTTGATTGAGATAATCAAACATCCCATAAGTATAATCAGCTTCATTTAAAAAAGAAAATATCACCAAGAGAAAAAAGAATGTGGCAACAATCGCAGTTTCCTCTTTGAGAAACACTGATCTAATAATTAAAATATACTGAAATTAATTAAAATATCAAAATCAGAATGTACTTAAATTACACTTAAAATTAATTGAAATTAGTCATTACATTAGAATTAATTAATTGATCGTACAAAATTAATTAAAATCAATCAAAATTTACTTAAAATTAATTAACTGACCCAGCATTCAGAATATACTTAAATTATATTTGAAATTAATTACAATTAAATCAAAATAAACTTCAAATTAATTTAAATTAAATCAAAATATATTTTAAATTAAATTAAAATAAAACTAAGCATATTTTAATAATTATAATTAATTAAAATTAATCAACATTGAGTAATCAAAATATATTTAAAATTAAATTATAATAAAATTAAGCATATTTTAACAATTATAATTAATTAAAATTAATCAACATTGAGTAATCAAAATATATTTAAAATTAAATTATAATAAAATTAAGCATATTTTAACAATTATAATTAATTAAAATTAATCAACATTGAGTAATCAAAATATACTTAAATTATATTTGAAACCAATTAAAATTAAAACAAAATATACTTAAGTTATATTTGAAATTAATTAAAATTAAATCAAAATATACTTAAACTTAATTAAAATATAATTTAATTATTAAATTTGAATAAAATTTTAACACTTTTCAATCCTGTTAATATAAAATTATGTTCTTAAAAAAAGAAACAACATTCCATCCTTAAAAAAATAATTTACATGCCCTGTAAATGGATAGCACGAATAGATAGCATTTTCTTTTTTACCTTGTCACTCTCTTTTAACCTGCTAGTAGTATTTCTTTTCTCTGTTGGGCGTCCGCTTGTTGCTTTAATATGCAGACCTTCCCTGGAAGCTTCTTGTTTCGGTGTGAAAGCGCAGACTGCACATGATTGAGTTTGCAGGGCTTGGTGGGTCGTAAAGTGCTTTCACCGAAACCTTCGCGGAATGCTTAAAGAAGCTGGCGAAATCTGAAGACAAATTACCGGCCACCGGCCATTTGCCGCCGCCGCCGCCTTCAACCGGGGTAATATTTCAGTCAAAATGGATGCCACTGTTTTTCTTCCGCTCTCTATCAAGATATATCTGTACACAATGCAGCGGGTGAGAAAAATTCCCCCTTTTTCTTATCGATTCCCTCCTCACCCCTCCTACCCCATACGCGGATATTGTATGTCCAGTCCTGCTAATGGTGTTATATGCAAGGCGAAACAATCATGGGCCAGTCGGAAGGGGATCAAAGAAGATGGAGAGCCCTTGAAAAAGGAATAAAGGAAGTTGGGGATCAACTGGAATAGTCCGAATCGCCAACATGTTTATGGCAGATCGTACCTGTGAAAAGTCTGTAAATAATGTTCCGTCAGGGAAAGGAATGGCCGCTTGCTTTATCAAATGCAACTCCTCGACTTTGGCTTTTCGCTTTTTTTTTTTCATATGTGTATATAGATATATTGGGATGATGACTACCAGCTTTCTTTTTGTTTTTCATCGGGAAAACGCTTTCTTTAAAAAAAAATAATAAAATGTTTGTTATGATGCCTTTGTGAAGCCATTTTTATTTTTTTTTTAGGAAAAGATGTTTTTGTTATAAAAATATTTCATTTTTTTCCCCCCTTACTTAATTCAGAAGGTATAGCGTGACATTTTTTTCCCAGCACAATAGTTATGGATGCATTCGGGGAAAAATTAAGTGTTTATTTTTATTTTCTAACGAGAAAAATTTCGCTTACAAAAATTTAAGAATTTATCCTAATATTTTAATGCATAAAATAAAATAACATTTAATTCAATTTACTTTTTTTTTCCCTCGTTAAAGAATTTATGAATAAAAAGGAAATATCTTTTATTAATCTCATTACTTATTCTTTTTTATTAACCGCTCGACTCATGGCTCAGTGGTAACGTGCGCCGCTAATGATCTTTGGGGTTGAGGTTCAATCCGCTGCCGGCTTTGCTGTCAAAGACTCGATGACGTTTGTGATATTCAGCTTCTTGCCTCGTAGTCTGAATACCTGGGAGTTCCCCGGGTTTTCTTCCATACGGCTTCAAGTAAGACTTCTACCTATGGATGCTCTATCACAACAGAAGCTGGCCATCCCCTTTCCTCCTTCCATGAAAACACACGAGTTCATGGACTTGGTCTAGATGTTGCTGTCGACCAAATGGGATTAGAAAGGAAAAAAAAATCTTGTTTTTAAACGACAATATTAAAAAATAATAATAATAATTTTGTGTTTTCCAGCTCTATTTAAAATTTTTAAGTGAATTATGTTATTTTTATGTTAAACATGTTTTTATCTTTCTTTATTTTAACCCGACTGTTTACACTCATCTATCAGAAAGAATCAGTTAAATTATATAATAATTTAAATTCCTATAGTCAAATTAAATGATCTCATTGAAGCAATGATCTTTTTGAAGTTGTCATTCATTTTTTAAAGATGTCATTTTAATTCGTATATTTTATGGTAGAAAACCTAGAATGACCAAGCCTATTTCTAGGAACGGCTGGTGTTTGGACCCATATAAAAACGACATCTTTTCAAACATTCTGCAACATAACCTTGAAGGAAATATCGGAGTGCACGAGAATTTTTGGAGTGGGGGATACATACAAATATCTAAAAATATCAAAAATAAATAAATAACCATTCTGTTTTGATCACATATATTTTTTCTATTAGAAATCAAACTGCCCAACATCAACAAAAGTTTCCGCAATTAACGCGTTCTGGTTTCATTTCAATCGTAGTTCATATTTATCTTTAGTAGGACGGAATTTGCTCTTAAATGATACTCATTCATTGGGTTTATTCAGTACTATTTCATCTTTTTTATATTTCATTTTGTGCGATGTTTATATATATATTTGCAATAGTTTTTTTTTTTTTATATATATATAAAACTTGTTGAACAGGAAAGAACATTAAACATGTAAATCAATTGATCTTGTGGGATCACGGATTGGAGGACTATTCATCAGTGACCAACACATCATCATTTTGGAATAATACACTGAAGTGACAAAAGTCATGGGATACCTCTTAATATCGTGTCGGCCCTCCTTTCTCCCGGCGAAGTGCAGCAACTCGACGTGACATGGACTCAACAAGTCGTTGGAAGTCTTCTGCAGGAATATTGAGCCATGCTGTCTCGATAGACGTCCATAATTGTGAAAGCGTTGATGGTGCAGGATTTTGGGCACGAACAGACCTCTCGATGATGTCCATAAATGCTCGATGGGATTCATGTCGGGCGATCTAGGTGGCCAGATCATTCGTTGGAATTGTCCAGAATGTTCTTCAAACCAATCGCGAACAGTTGTGGCCCGGTGACATGGCGCATTGTCATCCATAAAAATCCCATCGTTGTGTGGGTACATGAAGTCCATGAATGGCTGCAAGTGATCTCCAAGTAGCTGAACATAAGCATTTCCAGTCAATGTTCGGTCCAGTCGCACCAGAGGACCAAGTCCATGCCATGAAAAAACAACCCACATCATTACGGAGCCACCACCAGCTTGAACAGTGCCTTGCTGACAGTTTGGGTCCATGGCTTCGTGGGGTTTGCGCCACACTCGAACCCTACCATCAGCTCTTACCAACTGAAATCGTGACTCATCGGACCAGGCCACGGTTTTCCATTCATCTAGGGACCAACCGATATGCTCACGTGCCCACGAGAGTCGCTGCAAGCGATGTCGTTCTGTCACCAAAGGCACTCGAGTCGGTCTTCTGCTGGAATAGCCCAAGAAAGCCAAATTTCTCCGCACAGTTCCAACAGACAAGTCCCTTGTACGTCCCACATTGATTTCTGAGGTTATTTGACGCAGTGTTGCTTGTCTGTTAGAATTTACGACTCTTTGCAGACGTCGCCGGTCTCGGTCGTCAAGTGCAGGCGGTCGACCACTGCGCTGTCCATGGTGGGATGTTATGCCTGAAATTTCCTACTCTCGGCACACTCTTGACACAGTGGATCTGGGAATGTTGAATTCCCTAACGATTTCCGAAATGGCATGACCCATGCGTCTAGCTCCAACTAACATTCCGCGTTCAAAGTCTGTTAATTCCCGTCGTGCGGTCATCATCACGTCAGAACCTCTTCACGTGAATAACTTGAACAGAAATGAAAGCTCAGCGAAAGCACTGCGCATTTATACCTGTTCTACGCGATGCTACTACCATCTGAAAATTTGCATATTGCTATCCCATGACTTTTGTCACTTCAGTGTATATGATTCATAAACGGAATGACTATTCTAATTGCAAATAAAGAGTGAAATAATAATAATTTAAAAATAATCTATTCGGGGAGTGCAACGTAGATCTACCTCGTGATGCTCTCCGGACAACGTCTAATACGGCAAAATGAACTACAAATACGGCCTTCAGTTTAACTCTCAGTATGAGTTTCTCCGAGTTATGCAGTGAAACTGAGATAAATTGTCCCAAAACAAGAGAGAGGATAATTAAAAAGACCCTTAGATGATCCTTCTTTGAGAATGTTGCCTCTAGAAACAGTCACTATTCATAATATTCCTGAATGGCCTAGAGGAAAATCGGTAACATTGCTACGGTTTTTCTGTGGTCACGATTGTCATCAAGCACCTTCACAGAATTAAACTGAATCTCTCTCCCTGAATCTCTCTCTCCAGGAAGGAATGGGTGTGTGTCACTTTGCTTCCTTTGCTTTTCTTTATGGAAGCATTATTGGATTGCCAGGTTTAAGTTGATGGTTTAACTGATGTCATTTGTTTCTATCTTGTTCTTTGTATTTATTTTTTGTGATTTCTGTTGTCATGTAAACTTGCCATTGGAAAAAAATATTCTAATTAAAGAAATTTACCTCATTTGAGGGTGCTCAGTCCTAACTAACTCACTGGCACTACAGTTCATGTTGGACAATGACCTCCCTAACAATACGACTCCAAAGTCTGTCTCGAGTTTTGGTTTTCCGATTTGTGATCTTTAGATTCTTCAGATCCTTTCCCACTTCATCAATTCATCTCTTTTTCTGGCTTCCCTTTTTTTCTTTGGCCCCTTCACTTCCCCTTGAAAATCTTCTTTGTGCCTCTGCTATAGTCCATTCTCTCTATATTCTCATTGATTTCCATTGACAATTTTGCAATTTCATAATTGTAACGCCACCTCCAAACTATGATAGGTCCTCTTAAGATCTTCCTCTCCGAGGTTATCAACATCTTCTCCTGTTTTTGAGTTAAGTTCCAGATCTCTAACCATAACCCATAAATAACTGCTGGTCTCATCATAGTTTTATACACCCGGAGCTTCGTTTTCCGTGTTATTACTTTAGATCATATTATTTTTTTTTAAAGCAAAGAAACTGCAATTTCCTGTATTTAACCTTTATATAATCTCTGGCATAATATCATTATTTTCGAACTTTTATTTATTGAACCCAAATATTTAAATTCCAACTATTAGTTCATTCCCTGTATATATATATATATATATCTTGTTCAAATTTTCAATCTTTCATAAAATACTTTTTATTCATCCACTCAAGTTCAAATACATTTTTTTGGAACTTGTAGTGGACGACACTTGACGTTAATACAGTTTTTTCAAATATTAATTCATTAATTAAATTTAACTAGTTAATTTTAGTTTTTTCAGATTTAAGTTGCATGTATCTAATAATAGATGGCTCCAGGTGTAAGAAGAAAATTTCAACTTTATTTGTAAAGAACTTTTCTGCAATATAGTGAAAAAAAAGTAGGAATTGACTTAAAATTTTTTTTTTTATATTACTTGTTTTTAGTTCAGTATCTGTATCAGTTTATCTACAATCTAACTTCATGTGGTCCCTAGATTTACAAAAAAAAAAAAAAAAATATCGTAACTTCTTTGTTGCGTGGATTTTTACTAGTACCCTTTTGCCTGTAAATTGGAAGCCGTACTCAGAATACCTTTAACAGCTTAAAATAAAATCAGTTATATTAAAAAGCAAGTGATAACAAAATGTGATAAAGTAATTAATCCTTTCTCGGTGTACATTAAACAAGAATAAAGAGCATAATAAAAATGTAGACAATTCCAATGTTTATCTTTAGAAATTGATAGTATTAATATCGCTTTATTTTTAAATGAAAGCATTTAAGTGTGATAAGCTATATTATAAGAGAACTATCATATCACGTTAGCCATCTAATTGATTTTGGGGCTTCTTTTCATCTTCAATCTTGATTCGCGCTGGCACTTTGCCATAAAAATTAACACACCAAGACAGAGCTGATTGAAATTTGACATGAAATCCGTGTAACGTTGATATTAAATAAGTGATTGCAAAATGAAGAATCATTTATTGCAAGAAAACTCACTAAGATCTAGTATTATACCGCCCGGCCATGTATAGTTGGAATGCACAATGCAATACGACCGGTCGCTAAAGATTTCTTTTTGGTGTACTGCAAACATTTCATTCCACAATTACTGAAAGCGTGCCTCTAAATTGACTAAACCCTTACGTTGCTAGAACTTGCCGATCAGTGATGGGAAGATAAGTATTGAGGGTATGGAGTCTTGTGGCACTCTTGTTGGCTGAATTTCCAGGGCTAATCTGAGAAGAAGTGAATGCACTAAGGATAAAAGAGACGACTAAATTTAATAATTCGAAAATGGATTTGTTTTGATTAAGATTTTGTAATCAAAAAGAAATTTTCAGCATCAAATAAAAAAATAATAACTTCAATTAAAAGTTTCAGACAATCGCTATGTGGATATTTTAAGTTTTTACACCAGGAAGATTAGTGTAATTAATGTAAACCATAAGGTACATTGGAATTTTTTTTGTCTCCAAAGTGTAACCCCTGTTTTATACCCTTTGAAGGAAATTGAAAATATCATTGAACTTAAGGATCTATGAACACATTATAAAAGAAGCTTTAAATTATCCTATTAAATTGAAGGAATTTGAAAAAGGTGGCAGGGGAAATCTCCAAGTTATAAAGTAGCCTCACGTTTTTACGTAAGTCATGGCCTATGTAAATGTCAGAATTTGAAAATTGTGAATTTGCTTTAAGAACAAACAAAATTTGAAATTTATGTATTAGATCAAAATATTATAGTGTCGTGTGTATCATGTTTGTGCGCATGATACTTTCATTAGAAAAAAAAATTAAAACACCGTGTGTTGTTCCTGAAATTTTTTAGAATATTTTCATTTCAGTTGTAGTCTGTTGTTCTCTCATAATGATCGGTTTCATTTCATTTCGCTATTGGATCTAAAAATCGATAGCTAAATTATTTCTGCTGCCTCGTCATTTTCTCATTATCTAGAAACTACAAAATAATATTTTCTTTTTAATTTTTAACATATATAGTATGAATCTTTTTTTCTTTACATGTATTATGGTGGTGGGTGTATTATTATTTTATAGTTATTCTTTACTTTATATACTTTCTCACTCTCAGATATATATGCCCGACTAATGTTTCAGTGGTGAGTAGTATGGCTGAGGTTCAATCCACTGGCGGCATTGTTTGAAAAAACGAGGATGACTGTTGTGATGTTCAGCCTCTAGTCGGACTACTTAGTGGGAGCTTTCCGGTTTTTCTTCCATACCATATACAATGCGGAATAGTTTTCCCTAAAGGGGCTCACGGAAAGCACCACCCTCCTTCAGCGACACGAAATCAGACATCTACCTACGGGTGCTCCATCACAACTGAAGCTGCTCCCCACCCCCGCCTCCTTCCCTGAGTGGACTACTCTTGGTGTGTCCGTCCTTCACTATTGGATACTGAGAATTATATAGATATTTATGTATAAACTCGTCATTTCTTAGATAATACGAACGGTGAATGAAACAGATTATAAAGATAAGCACTTGTTGGGAATTGCAAATTTTTTTAAACAACGTACACTTAAAAAAAATAATTAAAAAAATGGAAACAAGTTTTTTTTTTTTAATTAGTAACTTATATTACTGATTATTTGTTGTTTTTCCTGACTCTCATACATTATTATTTACATTGTGTATTTTTTTTTTTTTTTTTTTTTTTTGTATAGTCTTTAATTTTTTATTCTAATATTTAAGAAAAAATACTGTGTTTTAAAACATTATTATTATTTATAATTATTTTATTTACGTTGGGAATTTAGTTTTCTATGCCATGTACCGATTGAAGAGAAGGGAAGTTATTATTATTATTATTTTATTTTAGGACTATGCATTTACGCATCGTATCAGATAAAATCCAGGAAACTTCTGTTTAGATATCCTAGAATATTTTTTTAAACATGAGTTGAAACCAGAATGCGTGTATTTGATTAAAGATCCTAGCGAAAGAAAAAAAAAAATTTATTATGTCTTACTTTTTATTTATTTATTTTTTCCGTCAAAAAAAAAAATGGAAGTATTGACATACAGAAATATTTTTGAAATTTTAATTTCAATTAAGATTAAAATGATGTAAACTAAAATGAATAAATTAAGAAGTCTCTGTGTGTCTGATTGAATAAATTTATTCATTGATTTGCACATCACTCTAATAAGAGTTATTAATCAGTTGTCATAATTTTCTTTTTTTATGAAGATAAAAATTAATTTTAATTATTTATAATGGTTCAATATTTTCAAATGATATATAATGAAACTATTATTTTGACCACTTTATTGACATTTATTTCATGTGACGCATATTTACACATAATTTCTCTTTAAAAATATCTTTATTAAAGGGAAATTATTTACGAACAAAACAATTAATCTGTTTTTATTGTCTTTGTGTCTTTTCTTAACATAAAAGTTGAAACAAAATAGAATTTTATTTATTTTAAGTCCACTGTAAATGTGGCTCCTGAGTGTGGCGCCATCTCGTGCACAAATGCTTTTCTATATTACATCCATTTTTAAAATTTAAAGGTGCTTCCAATTTAAAAAAAATTTAGTTATTACTAATAAAAAAAATCTTAAACTGTCAAATAATATCCTTATATTCTCTATTTATGTAATGAATTTAAAAGATGTGTCGATTTTTCTGTTTTCGTTCAAGTTTTGTTCAATTTCCGAAATTATTTAACAACTGTTAACTTTTCAGGATGATAATTATTTAACTTTTAATTTTCTAGCAATCTATATTATTTTTTTTACTAAGAACTCACACTTATTGATAAAATAATGTAATAATTAGTATTTTAATATGCAAGTAATGCGCAATATTCTTTTACGTTTTGTTTAACTACATTGTTTTATAACTTTGAATAAAAATTTTACTTTTTCGCGATTTTGCTTTTAAAATCAGAGAAATTGTATAATAACGTAAAATTTCTGTTTTGTCATGATATTTATTTCAATCAAATTGTTATCGGTAGGTTTTGATTTCTTAAATTAAATTGATTGAAAAAGTACTTTAAAACGTTATGTTTTGTTGTTGTTGTTGTTATTAAAGAAAATTCTCTTGAGATCTCCTTTATTAATGTTTTATTTAATTTAATGGTGTTTAATCCAGCTATATAAGCTTAATGTGGGCTCCTTTTGCTTTATTTTCCTGCCATATTCTCAATATGAGTGTAATTAGTGAATATATTCACATTTTTTTTTATTTATTAAGAAAACTATTTATAATAAATAATGTAAAGTATAACTGCATAAACTTATCCAACTTCTAACACAAACTTTTTAAGCAAATTGCTAGCAAGTTTTTTCAAATTTCCTGGTTTTGTGGCGCCATCTTGTGCTTTGAAAATATCTTTGTAAACATGCTTTCGAAATAATAAAAAATAAACATTAAAAAAAATATATATATCACTCAAATCACTTACATAAAAAGTATTGTATAATACTTCGCCAGTATTAAATTTTTTGATGTACCTTAAAAACTATTCCTTTAAAGGATTGAAAATTGTTATAATAATAATAATATTTGTTTTGTTATGTCTTTTTACTATCATTAAACTCCTACCTTAATTTTTATTTTTATTTTACTAATGTGTTAGTATGTTTTATTAGTTGATTCATATGACAAAAAATTAATATTTAAAAACATCCAAATGGAATTAATTATATTTAAATTAAAATGAAACATTTTGTAAGCTATATATGGAATAATTAGTTGAAATTTAAAAGTATTTTATAGATACTTAGCACGCGGAGTTTATTTTTAATTTATCGTTTATACGTTTTATATACTTTTGTAACATCTTGTGTTGAAAGTTATAAATGTTACTTTTAGTCAGAAACGATATATAAATATATTTTAATAACATTTTTGTTGATAGGATCGATTTTAGTGATAGTCTAGGATAGATCTATCGATTTTAGGATAGTTTTTAATGATAGTGGATTTTTTTTTTTCTTCTGAGTTCTGTTTGTTTGATGCAATATCTTCCCTAAAATATTTGTAAAATATTTTTTGTTATCTCATCATTATAAGTATTAATAAATATTTGAAAATATTTTTTTAAAAGCAAAAAAATCTTTTCATAACGAGACGATTTCATTACGAGTAGATGTCGTAAATTCCTAATTTTTTTCTTTTCTTTATTTATTTTCGTTTTAATAATTCATTATTGCAAATAATAAGAGGTAAACAATCTTGCAAAGTATCTTGTGCTTTGTGAAATTCTTTGTAAAGTATCTCATAATAAGAATGAAGTAATGAATTTTCTTAGATAAAGATTTCATTTTTGTGTGTCACTAATATCATATTTTTGACATGATTAAAAAAAATTAATTCCCTGTATCTTTATTAATTTTTTAATGACTCTACCGTCATATATTTAAATATTGAATATTCAAAGCAATTCTTAAATAAATATTAAATAGATTTGATAGCATTTTCTGAGAAAACTTACTTATTAGTTTTCATAGATAAATATGAATTATTCATTTAATATTAAGTATTGAATTTATGTTTAATATTTTATTTCCTATGTAAGTGAATTAGTACAATTGCACTCACACAAATTTTATTTGTAATCACTCATTGCACTCATTTTGAAGCTGTTCTACTGCTTTTGTATGAAAAAAAAAATTTAATTATATATAATTGAAGAGTTGTTTATGGAAATATTTGATTTCTGATGAAATGAATTAGATGCTGATCTTAAATTATTTTGAATTCGGTTCATAAATTATTTGTTTTCTTTCACAGAAAAGTACCCCAGGGCAATTTCAAAAGTAGTACAATGAACGAACACATTTTAAATTATCCTAGTTTATTTACATAAAATGATAATTACTTAACTTAAGTAAATTTTTTTTAATGAATGTAATATAAATTACAGAACAATCAATTCTTTTAAACGAATTTGCTCCAATTAACTTGTTGTGTGTTTAAATGTTTAAGTAATAGTTTTAACTGGCCATGAAATATTTTCAATGAAAATTCCTCTCCATCCATGATTCGGTAATCAGTTTTTGTTCTAGAAAATGGCGCTCTTCACACGCATTTTATTATTTATTTTCCTTTTCTATTTTTTGCTTCCCTGTTCGTACCCTTGAATCTGGGCTGGGTTGATGTCCGACCTCTGTGTGTGACTGAAGGCTTCAAGAGGAAGATGCCTTCCATTGAGTATCTTAATTTGATAACAAATGAGGCATGAATTACGAAAGGGCCTTCTACTGTGTCCATCATTACGTTCGCACGCTCATCATTTGATAACAGTCCTGTTTAGATTGCCGTGTTTTCGAGGATTTCCATATCGACCCCAAAACAATTATTGTAAACAAGCAAGTCCTTCTTTTGTTTATTTTCAGGAAAGAAAAAAAAGTGAGATTAGATTGGAATTATTCGTTACGTATGAACTTAAATACATTGAGGTTTTTGACTTCTTTCAAGTTCGTTTTTTATAGGTTTTTTTTTTTTTTTTATTTATGTAGTGAAAAGGAAAAATTTATAGAAAGCTCTTATTGATTTAATTAATTCTTTTTAAGCATGACTCTTCTCGGAAATTCTATTTTTTATTGCGCGTTTATTTGTTATTTTCTAAAAACAGGGAAGAAAGTAAGATTTTTTGAAAATGTTAATTGTTGTACACTTTGAAATATGCCATAATCTTAAATTCTAATGTACGAGGAAAAAATGGGGTTTCGTTTGAAAAGTATTTATCCTGCATGCTAGATAATAATTATAACACTAACATATTTCACTAAAGGAGAAAATTTGCAATCGTTTATCTTCATTTTTTATTTGTGCGCGTGTAAGTCGTTAGGAGCTTTAGAACCAAATGAAAAAAATATATTCCTTGATGCTCGAACGATGTATGGCATTAAAATGACTGTTTCTATGTGTGCTAATTAATAATTTATATCGTTACACTGAACTTTTTTATTTTTATTTTTCAACTTAGAAATGTATACATTTCTCTATTGTGTTCATAAACACAAAATAGTGAAAAAATTTAAAAACTCAAATAATCAGAAAATTTTTGTAGATATTCTGTTGAATTGGTTACTTTTTTTTTTAAACTAGAACAGTTATCCATGGCAGAGTAAAGTTAAATTATGATTAGAATAAACTAAAAGAATACTTTAATCAGTAGCTTTTAATCTAATTAAAAATCACAGTTATTTCGAGAGAGGTAGTTTCATTACATCTTGTTAAAAATGAAGAATTCTTTTTTTATATAAATAGTTTATAAATTTGCATAAACAATAATTGTGAAAATTCTTTGTAAAATAATTAGGATCGTAATCATTCCTTTCCTATATACAACAACACCAGCAGGGCATCAGTAGCGCCTAATTTATCTATTAAACTTTCTCAACAGTGGTCAAGGATTCTCTTATGTAGTTGAATGTCACACTTTATTTTTTATTTTTTGTAATTAACTTTTAATTGTCTGTATTTAAGTTAAAATACAACAATAATTGTTACATAACTTGGGCCCATCATAATTGACGCTGTTTACCCTTTTCACAAGATTGAATTATTAATAAGAAAGTTAGGGATATACTCGTATACTCTTGTATAGAAGGAATTGTTTGTGATTCCCCCCATTTTTATGTATATATACACTATATATACACTATATATATATATATATATATATATATATATATATATATATATGAATAAAAAAAAACTCTTTCGAAAAAAATTTACAATTATAAACGATCATCGATCATCGTTCAATATTGATAATTAATTTATATTTGATAATTATAAATATTAATAATTCATCTTGATTTTTAATTGTCTGGATATTTTTGTTTGCAAATGAACTGTTAATTAGCAATGTTATAAGCGAATTGATATTTTTGCCCTCTCTTAAATTGATTTATCTGTACAGATGGGGGCGGACTTTTCTTGTAAAAAAAAAAGAAGTTTTTTATTTATAAAACAGAGAAGATTTTCAACTTTGTTGTCACTTTCTTTTTTCAAATCATCAATCATTATTATCAAATCATTGAAACTATCTAATTAGAGACTTACAAGACAAGATTTTGAGAAGCAATTGTAACAACTTAATTAAGTTAACATAATTTTCATTGACCTATTAACAAAAAAAATTAATAATTCTAAATTTTTTCATTAATAAGAATTTGGTACTTATTTTCCCAGCAAAATGTTGGAATATTTGTAATAAAATCACTCATGTTATTCCTCAAGAATAGCGGATTTTTCTTTTCCCTTCATTTTATAAACGAAAAATATTCGTTTGAAATCGAAAAGAATAATTGCTAATTCTTGATTTATATTCTCAGAACGTTGTATCCGATTGTTGAATGTTATAAGAGTGGCGAATTACAAAAAACAAAACCTGTAAATCGTGAAAGATTCGATTAGAACAATCATGTTTAATCTTATAAATGTGTGCATTAATGCTAGGCTTTTAACCAAATGCTGTAATTATCTTACAAAGGCATTCTTACCTTTGATAAAATCATGACATTTCTTTATCGGGTTATTCACTGAACGACTTTTTTTTTCTCCCCCAATCATTTTGCAGCTGTTGGAAAACTGTAAGGAGAATAAATTTACATGCGCGTCATGAATAGTGCCATGACCGGATGTGCCTTTGCCGCCATGAGATTGTGGTTTTTTTATTCTCCGTTTAATATTACTGGCATGTAATGTTGTATCCGGAAGAGGCTCCTTGTAATGACGTGGATCTTGTCTAATTGAAGTAAACGCCGATATTTTATGCGCGGCAATAAATGTAGTGTAATATCCTGGTTTCTAAATCTTCCGTGCATTAAGGGGCAATCCAAGGAAAACACATTGATCGATTAATATTTAGTGTGTATAACGACCTACTATATTGAGTAAAAAAAAAATTACTTTTTATGTCCCTCGTTATTATTAGTGGTTGAGGATTAATCATCGCTGAATGTTGTTGAGGATTTGATTATGTTGGTCGTTGGATTTTAATAATCATTAAAGTAATAATGGCCTTGCATAGAAATTTGAAGTTAGCAGTTCGTGTCATCAGAAAAGCTATGAAATTTGTGGAGTGAAATGAACGAAGTTTTGTTACCGTTTGAAACATGAGGGACCTGATGGCTCTGGCGCTTAATACCATAGGGTTCGCGTTCGAATGCCGGCGGGGCCATGGATTTTTGTAGTGGTTCGGAGACCACTTTAAACCGTAGGCCCTGGTCTCATATGATCGCAGAGCATCACTGAGTCCATACTTCTCGCCCACATCACTCCCAAACTGTAAATGATAGGCAGTCCAAACTATAAATGATAAGGAAAAATAGAGGCAGTATAATATTAAAAAGTATTAAGTTGATGATTAAAAGACTTAATTTTTAAGAAATATTTTTAAAAAAATGTGCCCATATGAATGATAGCTTTTCTATATCTCCACAGCAGGATTCCTTTTTTCCTTCTGATTTAACCGAAAGTTAATCTCAAATTAATCGCAATATAAATAAATTAATCAAAAGGTGTGAACGTATTGTCTTAGATCATACATGTTTTAAAGTGAGTTGTCTCATATGATGCCGAGAACAACAGTATGTGACAATGGACACTACAGCCAAAGTGCACTTGGCTATTAAAATTTCCACCCAGGCCCATCTTAGCGTGCGTTTTTGCCGTGACCGCCGGCTCCTTCGTAAGTGGACGTCCAGGAAAATGCAAGAAAAGCGAAAGTGCTCGAGTCCATTAGCCAAGAGTTCTTGCAGGTTTGCGTGGGGCCCGGAGATCCAGTCAATCAATAGAGTATTCATGATTATGATGTCGCAATAGTCCGAAAGTCACCACCGCTGTTGCATCTTCTTCCCCGACACGCATGCATATCAACCGTGGTCTCTTTCTTTTTTTTTTCTTCCTCTCTCGTTGCTAATGTCTGTGGGTCACGTGATGGGACGTTTAGATCCTCGTTGTCGGGGTTTTTTTTTTTTTTTTTTGGAGGAGGGGGGGGACTCTACTGTGGAAGATGTACCAGCAATTGTTCTTTCGGCAGAGGATTAGTTGCGTCGTTGAATGTGTAATTCATTCTGAAGAGTCCTGTATTATTGACGAGGAAGGCGCCGTTTGTTGGAAAGAAGTTGCTGTTGGAGGGCCTGATGGCCGAGTGGCTAACGCTCTGGCGCTCGGTACCACAGGTATTGGGTTCGAGTCCCGGCTTGCCCATGGGTGTTTGTAGTGTTTCGGAATCCACTTTAAACCGTAGGTCCCGGTCCCAATAGGATCGTGGAGCGTTGCGGGGGCATTGTTATTCCGCGTCCGTGGCTTATCTTCAAGTTACACGCGTCCCCTGGGTAATGCAAAGTGAGTAATGTCTGTGCAGCACTTGCCTTAAGGCATCAAAGACAATTGTCTAAGGGGTTGCCAGCTGCATTAGAACGGAAAAAAAAAGTTGCTGTTGGAAGAGTGAACGACTTGCTCAAAAACACTTCAAATTTTAGTATTTTATTTTCAATTCGTAATTTTATATAGATTATTTGTAATCAATTTTTTATTAATCTCCTTCCAATTTGTTTTTTTGTTAATTTGGTTTACAAATTTTATACATTTTAGTATGTTGTTGTTGCAGGAAATATTCAACATGATCAGTATTTTCTTATTTTCTTCCCACGTCTTTTTATTATCAAGAGATTTTTTTTTATTATTATTATACGTTTTCTTGGGAATGGAAACGGAGAATTTTCGAATTTTGCTGGGAAAAGGGCACAGTAACACTCCACAAAGCAATTGTGGTGATCGTTTCCTCTTTAATTTTTTGTCTCGTAATCAAAATGGTAAATTTTTGAAGTTTACAAGATTTTATGCTTTTTTTTTTATATATATATAATTTGGATTTTTCAAAAGTTCTATTTTAAAGAGGTTTATTTATATTTTACTTTTTGAATTATTTTTATTTACAAATTATTATTCAAAACAATTTCTCCCCGAATGCGATCCGATTTTTAATTCCATTTGTGACCCTGTGGGTAATCACTTAACGTGCACGAGAGAATGGGTTTCAATCCAGTAATGGTCTGTGTTGCAGTCACTACTTTGAGAGATAAGGGCGATTGGGACATCGTGTGGGAGTTATCTAATCATTTATTAATTAGGTTTTAAGGAAACTACATTTGTCACTGCATTCAGCATATAATTCTAACATTAGCATACAATGTACGTCGCATATTATCCTTTCTCGTAAAATTATCGTCCCCAGTCTATGAGTTTTTAATTTAATATTTTGAGCAAACTGTAAATTGTGTTTTCTCTATTTTTGAAGCTCCCCATTTACTTTCGCAGTAAATTTTAACTGACACTTGCAATGGGGAAAAAAAATTATTTTTCGTTTTTTATTTAAATTTATTTATTCATCGTTATTTTGTTAAAATAAAAATGGATCTCCTAAGATTTTACAGCGTCCTGATGGCCAATTGGCTAGCGAGACCTTTGGTACCACATGCTTCAGATTCGAATCTTGGCGGTGGCATGGGTGTTTGTGAGTGATTCAAAATCCACGTTAAGCTGTAGGTCCCGGTTTAATTAGCCGAAGGTGCTCAAAAAATGACCGTAGAGCGACCAATCAAATCAAACCCAAGATTGTACAAATTTTGAAAATTAAATGTTGCCATCTAAGCTCGCGTAATATTGTGGTCATTCATTTTCTTTCCTTAGTCGAACGTGGAGGATATTAAAGAACATATTTTACATATTTTTTTTCTTTTTTCTTTTCATTAAAATTGTTCTTTTACTTCTGTTATTTTATTTTTCTCGATCATTTATCTAATTTTGTTAAAAATTAAATTTCAATTCATTTGTATCCCCAGATTAATGATAATTAGATGGTTAAACTATGAAAGAAGTGATTTTTCCTTAATGAAAGACAAAATTGAATTTATTTGTGATAGGTTATTTTAGTGAATTCATTAATTAATATCATAAATAAATACTCTGTGGTAATAGCAGTAGTTATAAAACAGCAACTAAGCCTATTCTCGTAAAAATAATGAGCGACGACCATCTTTATATGTTTGTAGTCGAAATTACAACAATATTTAATATCTCACGCCAATCCGTTCCCTAATATTAATTAAAATCACTTAATAATCCCCAACATTAATTATTTTCTCACGCTGTTGAATGACATCCATGGCGTTCACATATCACCCACTCCTCTCATCCTTATTATCTGCGATATATCTTCGAAACAAACAAGTAATATAAAAAAAAATTTAAAAAATTTTAAGTCAATTCCTACTTTTTTTTTTCACTTTTTGCAGAAAGTCCTTTATAAATAATTTTCATTCACTTTTTTAAGTTTATCTGGCGCTATCTTTTGGTAGATATATACAACTTAAATCTAAAAAAAAAAACTAAAATTAATTAATTTTATTTAATTAATGAATTAATATTTGAACAAGAGGGGGGGGGGTCTGATGGCCGAATAGCTAGCGCTCTGGCGTTCGGTACCACAGGTATCGGGTTCAAATCCCGGCTTTGCCCATGGGTGTTGTAGTGGTTCGGAATGTTTTTTAAGCCGTAGGTCCCTGTCCTAATAGGATCGTAGAGCGTTGCGGGGGCATTGTTACTCCGCGTCCGTGGCTTATCTTCAAGTGACACGCGCCCCCTGGGTAATGCAAAGTGAGTAACATCGGTGCAGCCCTTATAGGCATCCAAAGACGTCCATGTCTGTTTGCCAGCTGCATTGGAAAATATATATATATATATATTTGAACAAGATATATATATGAGGAGAGTGTGAGCTAATAGAAGGAATTGAATGAATACCAATTTCGATCCACTCATGCGTTTACACCTCTAGAAAAATCTTGGTCAACTTTGTTCAGATAATATGATGTACAAAACAAGAAAATAATATTCAGAAAATGCTTACTCTAATGCCTCTTATCTTAAACACTGCGTGTAAAAATCAAAATGAGGTGATTTATGTACTGCCTCCTTTCACAATAAAATCATCGCCGAAGTTTCACTCTGTGTTGCAATGAAATTGCTGGAACCCTATTGATAACATTATTACACGTTTGCAGCATTAGCATACAATAGTCGTTTCTTATCAATAGGCACGCTCTCGCTTTTTGCCTGGAAGGAAAACAAACACCCGGGTGTATCATTGGCGACAATTAAGGTGCATTAAAGAGGAGCGATCTGATAGTTTTCCGGGAGATTTGCATATAAATTCCCCCCTTATCAAACCAATCGATCTTCGATCTTTTGCCTCTGCAACAAATAAGCATCGATCATTTTGTTGCACGCGAATTGAAGTGTCGCGTTTTCTTGTTGTAGATTTGGCTTTCATCCGCACACAGGATGGAGTAGATTGTTCTTTTGAAGGTTTTGGGAAAATGATTTTGTGCACCAGCAAAATGCAGCACAAAAAAAAAAAAAAAAAAAAGATTATTGAATTGTAGTATAAAAAATTATTCTTTTTTTGTAAAGATTATATATATAAAATGAAACTTTTTTTATTTTATTAGAAAAAAAAAATAACGTTTTAGGAAAAATGGGAGTGAAAAGTGCAAATAATGTTTGGCAAATTGTTCTGAAGAAATTATGCTTTATAGCTATTCATAAATAAAAAGAATTAAGAATAGTAAAATGCAAATGGAACGTCCGAATGAAATATTTCAAACAAACTAAAGAAAATATTAAAATAGAACACAATGGCATAAACTTTTTTTTCTAATGCAGCTGGCAATATAGACCGTGATCTTTTATGCCGTAAGGATTGCACCGACGTTACTCACTTCGTATTACCCAGGGGGCGCGTGTAACTTGAAGATAAGCCACGGACGAGGAGTAACAATGCCCCCGCAACGCTCTACGATCTTATTAGGACCGAGACCTACGGTTTTGAAGTGGATTCCAAACCACTACAAACACCCATGGCACCGTCGGGACATAAACTAATTTTCCATATTTATTTTCAACAAAAATTCTGGAGACAGCCTAAAATAAAGCTCTTGTTAAGTCCAAAAATGAATAGTGACAAACTTTAAACATTTCATACTTCAATTTTTGAAAATATTTTATTCAATGTTTTCTTACTTATTGCAAATTAGAAAATCAGGTTGTTTGTCTGTAACGTTATAGCGTGTGGAGGTCTTTCTTATATATATATATACGATTTCTATGGTCGACAACATGATCAAATTTGAAATTATTCTCTGCAGCGTATATGTGGTTGTTAGGTAGGCCACTCTTTCTTCACATCCTCTCAAAATATATACAGTAAACACAAAATAGTTATTAAAAACTCTCTGAGTTATAAGAACTTTTAATAGAAATTGAACTAATACGAGCTTTTCCTCTGTGCACGAACACAGAGGAAAAGCGATTTAGTTTTAGAGATTTGATGAATGATGATGAATGAATCTGAAATGATTTAGTTTTGGAGATTTTCTTTTTATTTAACTCAAGACTGAAGTTAGCGGCTGCTCGCGCAGCCAAGGTGCTCCGTTCTACGTCAAATCAATCAGTCAAGACCGACTTCTTAGGAATAAATGCTCTTAAGCTTGGATTAATTAGCTTAGGGGTTGGCATTCCTAAATGCCACTGGTGGAACATCTGCTGCCAAATAAAGGTCAGTAAACTGGAGGGAAAGTGTACCTCATCTGCAAAGGCAAACCACATGAAGAAATGTATTCCTTCTATGAAGAAAAGATTGAAGTGTAAACCGCTTTTTTGATTTCAGAATGATTCGATTTTTATCAGATCATTGTAATTGTGGTGAATACTTTTCCATCTCATTTTGGTCCTCATTTGCCAAACTCATTTTATTAATTTGTGCAGTTGTATTGTTGGAGAGCTGCGAAATGTGGAACATGCCGCTTTTAAGAGTACTCACGTTGAAAACATTAGAAAAATCCTTAAGCAAAATTTACAGAATCTAAAGAAACATTGGCTTGTTGTGATTATGGCGTTTGTAGAAGCTATTTCTTCCTTTTTAGTTTTTGTTAAATTGGTGAAATTCTGTCAATTGGTTAATGTATACCTCTATACTTCATTTTAAATGAATACTTCTATACTTATTAATACTTCTATAATAATCTATACTTCTTTTTTTTTTTTTCGGTACATTGTGAAGATAGTATTTTTTTATCCTCTGAATTTTTTTTTTATGTTAGCTATATATTTACTTCTATTATCTTTATTCTTTTTCTTCTTATTTTATTTTACTTTATTTATAATTATTATTTATTTTTTTTTTTTCATTTCTTTTTATGTCTCCTGTGTGAGCTTAAGAATTTAGTTATAACTACTTACTCTTGTAGGCCTCATGTGGTGTACGAGAAGGTTGTATGTATTTAATTTTAAAAAATCATTTTTGGCCGTGAATATATATATTTAAAAAAAAAAAAAAAACTATGAATGAAAATCATTTGACTCATCAATTTTGCAACTGGTTATATTGTTTACTTTTTTTTATATTTAAAACAATGTATAAGTGTGTGCTTTGGTGTGTGTGTGTAATATGTTTATATATATATTATTGACATATTGCCTTCACTTGTCTGTGCTTCCCTACTGATGTGTTAAAAAAATATTACTGCTTCTAATTTTGTTGAACATGATATAATGGTGACATTGAGATAATGGGAGGCCATCCGGTGGTAATTGCTCCCACATTTGCATGTCGTCTTGAAGAAAACTTGGAAAGTTCCCACTAAGTAGTTTGGCTATGGATACGAGATACTTGTGGACTTTTAGCTCAAATCCTTTGAATCTTCTCGTTTCTGAATGCAATGGCTGCAAAGTTGATCTCCAGTCCATCCCACCTTAACTCTTCTGTATGCTTTACCACTGTTCACAAATAGAGTTTCCATGTTTTAATTTGATTTCATGTATTATTATTTTTTTTAATTACTTAATTTCTTTTTTATCGAAGCTGAAATTTTTAAATTCAAATTATGAGCAATTAAAATGGCAATGGAAGTACTCATTTGGTAGATCGTACTTATTTTGTGAAGGCTCGGTTCTCTTTTAAACTCAGTACTTCGAATCATAGATAGGCAATGTTTTGGCAAATGCTTCGTTATATTTGCATTGGCTACATGGGGGCTTTTCTCTTATCTAATGTGGGAAAATTACACCTAGAATATATAAAATTCGTATGAAATTCATTAATACCGTGGACCAAATGTTGACGGCCCTAGGAAGCTGACATCAGTCATTAGCAGACTCAGAACTAATCATTACAGAGGGATGAAGATTCTCCCAGACAAGACCAGGGAATACATCCCCCGCAGAAATTGCCCCAACGCTTTCCTAACACCTAAGCACATTCTAGAGTGCCCAGCACTCACTCCCCATGTTTTGCAATTGGGTAGGGTGCCAATCGAGGCCAACTTAAGAGAAGTCCTGTATAGTGAAGCGGCGCCATTGCTTGCGGCCGCTATCGAGAAGACTTTTGACTGGATCTAACATTGATTATTATAGTTTAAATCCATGGACACGATAACAACCACCAAATGTTGACATGCAAATGTCCTATGCATTCCTATAATTCAGTTATGATGCTAATTGGATCTATTCACTAATTTAGTATGTTTGTATGTCAAAAATAATTTTTAAACAAAAGAGAAATGATTGATTTAGCATTTTTAATTTATTAGACTTTAATTAATAATTAATCAATTCTTTTTTTACAAAATTATTGTAATGATTTATTCAATCGGAATTAATTTGACATTTCAATTTCCAGGTGTCGAGAGAATAGTTTTGATTATTTCAGAAATTAATTATTTTTCATAATATTTCAGAAACAATTTTTAATAATATCTTTTATGAAAATTCTTAAAAGATAACGAATACACAATATGATACTGAAGATAGATAAATTATAAATTTGATTTAAAAGAGAAAAAAATATTTTTGAATATAAAAAAGGAAGAAAAGGAAGTGAGAAAAAATGCTTCACATTTGTGGAAGGCATTTTCATAAAATGTTTATTTCACAAGAGATTTTTCAATGCTTCAGGCAAAAGATTTCTGCAACCGCTTGGAATAAGTACATAAATCGAATAAAACGGCACTTCTCTGCATTTTCCTAAAGTTTTCCCCACCAAAAAAGGAGTGAAAGAAGTTTAACCCCCTCCCAGCTAGACGAGGTTAAAAAATATGTTTTATTCGCTGTCAACATACATTTTTAGGGAGGAAAATCCCTACTTGACAGGAAAGCAATCGGGGGGAAATACAGCGAGTTTACATTTCAAAGGAGTGAAGAAGAAATCGATCATCACGACTGTAAGAGAAGTAGGTAAACAAATGCAGATAGACAGAATGGAAACCGAATAAAGAGTGAGAGAAAAAAAATAGACATGCAACAATTGCCCGGAATTTATTCCATGCAAGTGTTTCCCGGATTTTTATACGGACTTTTTATTTGAATAAAGTTCATCTGTGAGGTTAATGGATAGATTAACCAATTATACATAGATTATTATAACTTAATATGTATTGTTATAATGTAGACTGTTATAACTTTGTTTATGTGTATACAAAATTAACTTTTTATATGATTAATTACTAATTAAATTGCATTAATAGAATTTTTGACAAATTGTGTTTTAGATAAAAACCGAAAATTGAAAAGTTTTCGTTTGAGAGAATATATTGCATTTTAAAATGTATTATGTTATGGCAACAATTAACTATTTTCATTTAAAACTTGCGAGAAAAACTTAAAACTTTCATTTTAAACTTAATTTGATTTACACTATGGAAGGAATCATATATTTTTTGTTAAACATGTTACGATTTCGTATTATGCATAACTCTTTAATAGAATTATAATTCAATTTATTATTATTATTATAAATATTTTTTTAATTTGTTTTATTTTATTCAGTTTATTTTTTTGCTGTCAGTTAGTAATTTTATTGGGGGCCTGACGGCGAATGACCAGCACTCGGGGCCAAAGGTTTCGGGTTCGAGTCCCGGCAGTGCCATGAATGCTTGTAGTGGTTCGGAATTCACTTTAAACCTTAGGTCTGGTCTAATATGACTATAGAGCGTTGGGCTTACAACCCTACCCCATAAAATGAAAATATCTCCTGCTTTGGAATCTGCCAGTAGGCAGATGGCCATTCCCCAACATGAACTATAGTGCCGTGGAGTTAGAAAAATTTTATTACTATAATTATATAAAATTTCTGAAATTTTTAGTTACATAGAATTCTGGAACTATTCTTTTCTTTCCCTTAATAACAGTCGCATAATTGTTTATTATTTACCTTTGACATTTTATTTTAAAGTTTATTTTTTATTTTTTTTATTTTATAGTTATTCAGAAAATATTTTTTGAATACGTTTTTATATCATTTCAAAATTGGCTTTCTGTATTTCTGAATAACTGCAAATATCTGCACTAAAAGGCCAAAAGTAATAAAAAAATTTTTTAAAAGTTAATTTTTCAAGAAATTCATATAGTGATGAAAAATTGTTTATATTTTTTTACATTTAATTAATAAGTAGTTTTCATTTACGACTAGTTCAGTTGATTAACGTCATTAGTTTACATCAAGTTATTTGAAATGGGAAATAATGCTATGATTTGTGAATTTGAATTTTTATCCATTAATGATTTTAAGACAAAGTGAGAAGAGTGTTATTCTCATAAAATTAAAAGGACAACACTTATATTTTTAATAAAATGAGACGAAATAAAATTAAAATTTCGTGTATTTAACTATTTTGTCATTTGAACGCTAAATGTTGTTAAGAAATAAATTTAATTTAAATAATAATTTTTTCAACAACGAAGGAATTCTGTTTCATAGAAATTTCATAAATTGAACAAGTTATGAAGAGAATTACTGAAAATTGAGAGTAATAATTTTAAATAAAGTGTAATTGATACTTCCAGTGAATTATGAAATAATTATGACTGCCTTTATTACTCAAAAATGAAGTATTTATTTTGATAATCTTGTTTTATTTTAAATAAAAGTGAAATTTAAATAATTTTTTAGGAAAAAATTTAAAGGTTAATGGTATTTTAATAGGTGTTACATAATTTCATTTCGTTATATATCAATTATTGAAGAGACTTATCTGTATATATTCGGTATTAAGGTCACAGGACTCGAAAATTAAAACATGGAACTGATTATTGTTCATTCTCACAATGTTGTCTTGTTTACTAACCTTCGGAATGTAAACAAGATAATCAAGATGAAAGAATGAACAGTTTGTTGACAGCATTCTTATCTTTCTCCGAATTTGGATTGTAGAGGTATGTAGGTACTTTGATTTTTATTACCAACCCTATTTTCTTATGCAGCTTAGAAAATACAGCTTAACGGAATAAAAATTACTTTTATTATAAATAAAAGAATTTGGAGTTAAAAATTATAAATAAAATAATAATAATAATATGCATAAATTTGTTTTTAAATAAAAAATCGAAAAACTTATTTATGAGACAGAGATAATAAGAAAATTATGATGTTATAACATATTTTTTTTTCATTTAATGTTGCAGTTGAGTGAGTATTTGTTTAACTAATTTTGAGTCTTTATCGACAATATTTTATTTTCACGTAAAAACATGCGTATTTTGATAAAGGTGTAAAGAATGAAAGAATTTTCATAATTTAAAGAACAAATTTTGGTACTTACGTATTAACGGTACCTTGGCGACAGTTGCGCCAATAAAGAGCATACGCGCCAACCGCAGCTACAGATTTGGCGCAAATCTACACTTAAAATTTTTGTTCCAAATAATAAAATATATATGAAACACTTCATTTAAAATCAAAACGCTTTCAAAATATTTTTATTCCAAATAATAAAGATTGGCGACACTTAAAAATTGCCAAGTCTGTCGCCAAGATACCGTTAATACGTAAGTACCCAAATTTTAAATATATGAATGTAAAATCTTGTATTATATGATAAACAGAATTATAATTAAATGAAAAAAAGAATTACAAATTGATAATAAGCATTCTAAAATAATAATTTAGAAAATATTACAGCGACATTTCTAGAAGACATCAAACCTAATTTCGTAAAATATTTTTTGTTTGAAATAAAATTTTTTGATGGTAAGATCATAATGAATTGTTTTTTTAGGCAAAATTAAAAACTGACAAAAAGAAATCAATGAAGATTTCAACAACTTCTTTCAAATAATATTTTTACTTATTAGTGTTGTGATTTTTTTTATAATTTGCTGGAAATCATTTAAATTTGTTTAATATAAATTAGTAATATAATATATTTTGATATAAATCGCAATATTTCACGAATATTGCGGTAGTTGAATTGCGGACGAATATTGCGGTCAAAATTATTCCTTAAATGATATGTTATATTCAAAAATAATTGTTTGTTTCTGATAATCAGACATTTTGTAACGCCAGGTTCATTCTTCTTCGAACAACATATATGTTTCAGATTCAACGTTAACTGGGAAATTCGTTTACAATATGCGTTCAGCGTTATCCATGGGTGCCTGCTACACTGCATCCACATTTCACCACTGCAAAATGGAACGAATTCACTCAGAGGTCGCATCTGGGTGCGATATACACTTATTCTTCATTTTCTGCAGTGCTTATAGATTTATCGTTCCCATTTACTTACAAACAAGGAAGAGTTTGTTTCGACATCGTTTGCAGGGTTTTGAACCGAACGCCATTAGTTCTGAAGCCTAACGTACCGTAAAATCAGGCCCACTCCAAACTTCATTTTCAAAAAATAATTGATTTAAAAATTCTAGTATCGTATCTGTTTAGGGTCACAGTTTGGAGCTCTCCTTCTATCATGATATTAATCTGAGTCTTTTATCAAAGGAATACATAAATTTTCATTTTAACCAATTTGCTGTTATATATAGTAAAATCTTACTCTGGAGCTTATTTTTAACATAGACCTGATGTATGGCACTGACTGGTAATGAGAGAATTATATTACATTCCGGGAGGACTTTTAGGGGTAGAGGTCTCGCATTTAAGTATAAGACCGGAAAACTCACACCAGGCAAGTTTAATCATGGATTCAAGACGCTTTGCAACCGTTGTCACCAATCCTCGTCGAGTTTCCTCGTTTCTGAAATCAGTGACTGCAATCAATGGCGCCAGCGAATTAAAATGCATTCATTCCTTTGTGTGCTCACTTTACCACTGGACCAAGGCGGCCACTCTGGTCAATTTGTAACTTAAGTATGAGCGGTCGAAAATTCTGTTCCTACTGATGGCATGAATTGCAATAGTGACCATTGGAAAAGATTATCAAAACTTACCTTGAGCGTTTCTGTAAGAGTGCCCATTATTAAACTCTTCGAGCTCCTTTCATACTTCACGCAAATGCGAAAGAGTTACTTCTGAATTCTTTCTGGAAGGAATTGTTCCATTCCCATCCCGGCCTCTATTCATCTGGAACTATACGTGGTATATTATGCAGAATACAAAGTACCCTACTAACTAACTAACTCCCCGGCACTACAGTCCATGTTGGGCCATGGCCTTCCTTAACAATACGACTCCTAAGTCGTCTGTCTCGAGCTTTGGTTTTCCAATTTGTGATCTTTAAGTTCTTCAGATGCTTTCCATTTCATCAATCTATCTCTTTTTTTGGCCTTGGCACTTCCCTTTGAAGGTCTTCTTTGTGCTTCTGACTATCGTCCATTCTGTCTATGTGTTCTAGCTATTGAATTATCTTTGACTTTAATACAAAGTACCTGTTGTTTAATAAAGATCATAGGGGGGGAAAAAAAGGATTAGAATATCTGTCGAAATGTTGATAAAAGACCAGCTATGTAACTGTTATGAGAAATTGGTGACGAATATTAAAAAGAAAAGAGCGCCCTCTAGCAGCGTTAGAGACGACTTATTCAATCAGCCTTCAGATCTCGTGGAGTTAGCAGAAAATTACATAAAAATGTCATATATGCTTTGTCCGCATTGAGTGCCATTTTTGTATAATTGTTTATAAATAAAACAACATCGAGTAAATTAAATTTATATGTAAATGTAATAGTAATAGCTGCAGTTTAACGTTAATACAACAAAAAGCCGAAGCTGCAAAATGGAAGATTACATAAAAATAATGGAATCTATATTTAACTCGGCAAGATCTAGTAGCTGACTGATTTAAGTCTACTTTAACGCCTCTAGAAGGCGCTCTACTTTCTTTTTTTTAACATTCGTTGAAATGTATAGTTTTAGCAATTAGAAAAATTAATCTTTAATCTCAGTCATTTGGCAAACAAGCAAAGTATTTCCTTTGCCAGTCGATGTCTGTAATTTCTTAAAAATCATTTCCACTGCTAAGTGGATATATTTTCTAGATATATTTCTATTCTAGATATATTTTTATATGTAAATGTTGAGTTAACATTAGTCTAACAGATTTTCTAGTGTATGTTACTAAGTCAATCTATTAAACTAAAACTTTCCTATTCTTCATGTATTACTATGCGCTAAAACTATTATTAGATTAATTAAATTTTTTTTTCGTTCTAATGCAGCTGGCAAACTCTTAGACGATTGTCTTTGATGCCTTAAGGCAAGCACTGAACCGACGTTACTCACTTAGCACTACCCAGAAGGTGTGGGTAGCTTGAAGATAAGCTACAGACGCGGAGTAACACTACCACCGCAACGCTCTACGATCCTGTTAGACGGTCAACCTACGCTTTAAAGTGGATTCCGAACCACTACAAACATCCACGGCATCGCCAGGACTCGAATCCGAAACCTGTGGTACCGAGTGCCAGAGCGACAGTCACCCGACCAACAGGCCCCATTAATTAAATATTTTATGATGCTATCATGCTCATCTAGAACTATTCCTGGTGTGTTATGTAGAATACAAAGATAAATAAGATAAAGTTTTAACTAGTACATCGTTTATTCTCCTTTTTTGCGTGGTCTCGAAAATTCGAACTTCTGCGACCCCTTGCTCCCCCAAAAACAAATGCATCCCTATTCAATAAAACGGCATATTCATTTATTTATCTATCTCCTTTTGCACTTTCAGGGAGTCAGGGATAAAATAGAATAGAACATTTTAGGCCGTTGTTCTTTCGTGGACCGAAAACTCTATTTTGCGGAAGAACAGTTTTCGGCGCAGGAGAAATGATTTTCCTTTAGATGCTGTGCGCTGTTGCATCTGTGCTTAAAAATGAGATTTTCTAAAACTTATTTTTCCCCCTACCTAAAAGATACATTTGCTGATCTGACGTTTATATGCTGTCCGCAAAATACATAGTAATATTTTCGTTTTGTTTCTTTTCCATTTTCACTTGAATTTTCGCTGACTCTATTTTTGGTATTAAATTTATTTGTGGGTTTGAATGTATTTATTTGTTATTTATTTTATTTTTACATATTTTATTTGCATTGAATTCACTTTTTGTATTACTTTTGAAAAGTTGTATAAAAATATTGAAAAGCAAGCATGAAATGTTTGATTTCGTGGTACTGCAAGTTGAAAATTAAACTATTTTAGTCAATTTGAATTTTAATATTATTATTATTATTATTTGATACATTACCAGATTTTTTTCGAATGATTTATTGGTCAATTTCCTAATTACAAGTATTTTTCTATAGTATTGTTCTAATTAATTTTGCCAAGTCAATTTTTTTTGGTAAAGTCTTTGATATTTTTGTGATTGTATTAATTCCAAAAATAATCTATATGAAACATTATGGATCCTTTTCAGAATAATTTTTAGATAGGTGGATTTTTGTTTAAGCGTCATTATCTAGCGTCATAGCTTTTTCTTATTTACAAAAATCGTGGTATCAAATTTGTTCACAAGCATTACTACTTAACTTTTTTTTTATAGATGTTCATATTACTCTTACTATGGTATCTTCATCAATAAGTACTAAAATTATTATGCAATGCAGTTTTTTTATAAGGAGAAAAATAATCTTATTTTTTTTATTTTAAAATTAAAATAAAACAATATTAAGTACAGAAATAGATTTTTTCTTTGTATATATGCCACTGTCCATTACGTTCGTATGGTTTCTTTTTAATGGGTGATAATAAAAGAATTGTGATTTTCAATTTTATTATTTTTAAAAAATAGATTCTATTTTGTTTCGTTCATGCCAATTGGCTCATTTTTAGTAAATAATCAAGTTCAGATTTTATCAGTCGGTTTTTTATGTTATGTATATCTCTGATTATGCACGTGTAGTTATGGATGATGTATGCATTCAGTCAAAGCATTTGACGTATTATTTCTTAAATAATAGCTTCATTCCTTAGTTTAAGTTGTGACATTCAGTAACTGCACGTTCAGAATATTAACGAGGCATCTTCGATAAAGATTTGCGTTTTCTGTTCCTTACCGCAACTTAAGCGCACCTTTTTTGAGCGTGTAACAGCTGATTTAATTTCAACGAACTCGATAATATGCATTGTGGTTTTTGTTGTGGTATCAACAATATGGCATTGTATGGTTTCAGCTGCTGTGCTATTTTTTTTTATTCAAGGTTATTGGTGGATGCCATCTGCCGATGGAAAAAATGTTACAACTAAATGAAATTATATATATAGATATATATATATAAATCTTTTCACAAGTCAAAGCTAATAAAATGAATGTGTCATGTTATAATTGATATTCTTCGTTTTTTTCTTTTTTTTTTTTTTTTTTTCTTTTTTTTTTTTTTTTCTAATTTCTCATTTAAATTGAGTTTACCATCGAAAAATATATGTTGTTACGAAATAAATAAACGCAATTTTTTTTCCCTAGTTTAGTGCTTTGAGTTTATGTATATTTCCAATTTTTACAATGCTGTTGGCCTGACTCGTGGCAATGTGCGCCGTTGGTGAGCATTAGGGCTGAACTTCAATCCACTGGCGGCTTTGTTGGGTAGACACTGTTTCAAAAAACGAGAAGCCTCGATGGCGTTGGTGATGTTCAGCATCTTGCCTCTTAAATCGGACTACTTGGTAGGAATTTTCCGGGTTTTCTCCCATACGATACATGTAGACATTAGTTCCTTTGATGCGGAATGGTTCCCCATAAAAGTCCGCTCAGAAGGCACTGTCCTCCTTCTACAGCGTCACGGAGTCAAGTCAGACTTCCACTTATGGGTGCTCCATCACGACAGAAGCTGCCCCTTTCCCTCCATTGATGAGGGATACGACAACAATGATGTTGTGACGGTTTTTAAATTTATTAAAATATTTTCTGAGTAATAATAATAAGTGATAATAGCTATTAATTATTATTATTATATTCACTAAATAATTTAATATTGATTAGTACTAATCATTATTGAATTAAAAGCACTGGTTAGTGACAGCCTCATGTAGACATTAGTTTCCTTTGATTTGTATCTATTCCCCCCGCACCTTACCAGTAGTACATATTTTGAATTTAATTTTCTCTCAATCAAATTCATTTTTTTTTCAAAATTTATTTTGGAATTTCAATTTATCAATTTAATAATATATAAAAAGAATTTATGCCTACTTCCAATTTTATCGAATTACAATTTTGAATGTCTTTCATCTATTTATGGTCTTTACAATTTTTAGTGCCATTTGCATCTATTGACCTTTGATTTTTTTTTTTTCCATCCACTTGAATCCATGGATCGTTGGATTTTTATCCATCCACTTCGATCCACTTTTCCATCCATTTTCCGGTTGGAAAAATGTAAGGGAAAAGAAAAAAATAATTTTTTTTTTAAAGTTTTTGTTTCATGGATCTCTTTAACTGTTTTCCGTTAGTAACTATTCTTCTTTTGATTCTAGCTCAAGGTTGCGGTTAACTGCCTTTGTTCTAGCTAGACGGAAAGAAATGCTAGGCAAGAAAAAGAAAGAGAAAAAAAAGCGTCAAAAGACAGACTTGGAAGCAGTGAGGGGAGAGCTTGGGGTTTGCAGGAAACCTCAAAATCCTTGATGTATAAAACTCGTCGGTCATCCTGTCCGAACGATTCTTTTTTTTCTCTGTTCCCTTCTCTCTCCCAGTTCTTTTTGCATGTGTAATTTGATGGGAAAGGCGGGAAGATGGTATTTCACTGTTCGAAGAAGTTCAAGGCTGTAAGTACTTTCGGAGAAGAATAATTCCGCTGATTTAAATAGATCTCTTTATTATCCTGTTTCAAAGCGTTTATTTTTATCTGGCGCCATGGGAGGGTTGATGTCTCGTTTGCATTCGAAAAGGAACACTCTTATGGCTTTATGGCCTAGAACCTGTTTTCACATCCATTAAAAGTGTAATTTTCTGTAAGTTCCGTTCTCTTTATGTAACTGTTTCTCTCTTTCTCTTGTCCGATGTGTTTTCACATTCGTAATTACCGATGGAACGCTTTCTTTTATATTTTTGCAAGGGGATGGATGGTAGGGGGCGATGAAATAATCCGAGATGCTTGTGATGATTGCTGCTTTTGAGCTATGTCCGGAACAATAGAAATTTTTCATTTTCTTTTCCACCGCCGTCTCATTTCTCATTGGGCTGTGCAACCTTCACTTTCTTTCTTTTTCTTTCCACCCCCACCCCCTTCCCTTTACTACATTACATTTTGCATATTTTGAAAGCCGGCCAAAATGTTTCGCCGATTTTGCCTTATTACCCTTTAGATTATGTGGTGCTTTTTTCGTCTCATGCGGTTATAGTTTTTTCAAAGTAATAACACCTCTGTTGAGGGCAATTTGCATATTTGATGGCTGACTCAAATGCTGTTCGTTCCTGTCATAGCACAGATTCCGTGTTGCTTTAGAGAGTGTAATTTCGTGTAAACAGTGTAATATTGCATCATATGACTCTTCCTATTTTTGGATTTCATTGCGTTAATTGAACTCGTTTGGTTTTTAATATCAAACTGTTCTTCATATACATTTCTTAGTGGATTGCTGTTTTTTATCTTTTAGTAATACATAGTTTGCCAATGCAAATGCATTAATGGAAGCAATGTTTTGGAACTTCTATTGTAAGTATTAATATTTGTCAAACTCCGAACTTTTATTTTTATATTATTTAATTGTATATTATATTGATATAGGTACAAACTGCAAAAAATTCTATTCAAAAGGCACCTTATGTTTATGGTTTTCCGATAAACAACTTCTATTATATTTATTTTTATGTTTAACTACGATGTCCAGGGTCAACTATTCGGTTTGCTTTATTATTCTATTTTGCTAAAGCTATGTTTGTAGTAATAACACTAGATTCTTATAATACTCAGGCATGTAAAAAAAAAACTAGCGTAATGTAGTATTTTATCTCCATTTGATACCGGGATGTAGTAGTCTGGTAATGATGTCTCCTATTTTTTTATACATTTTATATAAATCGTCTGATACTTTCGTTGTATCATTTAATGTAGTATCATAATCCATTTGGATTTTAGGATTAAAATCTCATGTTATAACAAAATATATAAGATCAATTGTTGTGTTATCTGTTTAATAACGATGTTTCAATTTCTGCATCTATATCTATCTATTGTATATGGAGTGTCCAAAACGTCTCTTTTACAATTTCAGTTTATTTCAAATGCAAATGAATCCGAAGAAACAAATTAAGTGAAAATGATTATAAAATGAGCCATATATATTTAAAAGTTTTCTTACCTCGTTAATTTTAATTTAATTTAATTTATTTTAATCAATATCCAACAGTTGCTCAAAAGATGGTACTCGATTTCTTGCCATGTTCCCTTACATTCATGAAATGTGGCTATGACATCATGTCTTTGTTCGATATCTTTTAACATAACCCAGTAGAAAAAAGTCGAGGTGAGTCCTGTATGAGATATTCAGGTTTATGGATACTTCTTCTCTCATATATTTACTAGCACATATAAGTCATATATTTACAGCACTTCTTATTTATTGAATAAAATTTTAAGTGGTTAGTATTCAGCGGCTAGTATGTTTTATTTATTTATTTTACGTTGATCTGACTATGAACAGTACAGCAGGTAAAAGATAACGTCGACCCTGAAAAATTCACCAATCACGAAAAGTGACCAAATTGACGTAAAATGTAATTGGGTAATTTCTTTAAGAATGTTGGCCCAATTTCGAAAAAAAATCTATTGAGTAGAGTATAGGCTTTGTATTAGAGGTACCCCTCCCAATTTAGGTGGAATTTGAATGCAAATTGTGTATAGGCGCATATAAAGGTTGACTTTTAATTAATCTACAACTTTTAACTTTTAATTAATCTCACTAGATAGCACTACGAATGCTTGCAGTGAGAGCAGGCATGAAAGGAATTTGTTTCGATCAGTACCAAGCCATTTTGAAAATACCTGCCAAAGTGCCATATTCAACCGAAGATCGTATTTTTATTGTCAAAAATTGGTGTTTATATAATGAAATTGCAACACTATTACTACGGAAGTAGTCCGCAACATTCAAAAACCGACCTAAGGTTGTGAACCCTGGTGAATATTGGTTCATGCAGGTTGGTGTCCCTCCACATTGAACACGCAGTGTATTTGATAACATTCACAATGAGTAGTTTGGAACCCGAGTTATCGCTTGTCAATACCCAAACTGTTATTCTGGGGCTTTGCATTCTCCACCTTGTTGTTGTTGTGTCCCTCATGGAAGGAGGGAAGAGGGGTGCAGCTTCTGTTCTGATGGAGCACCCGTAGGTAGATGTCTGACTTCTGCTCCGTGACGCTCTTACAGTCATAGGAGACCGGGACCTACGGCTTAAAGGGAATTCCGAACCACTCCAAACATCCATGGCACCGCCGGGACTCGAACCCGAAACCTGTGGCACCGAGCGCCAGAGCGCTAGACACTCGGTCATATTCACCAGATATGAATCCGTGTGATTTCTTTCTTCTCGATTATGTGAAAGATATGGTTTACAAGAATCAAACAGATCATATTAGCCTCAAAAGATCCAGAACTGACGCATTTGCAAATAGTAAAAAAAAATAAAAAAACCTTTTGAATTTGTAACTGACAACTTTGTGACTAGATTGCAGTATGGTATGGCATCACCCCTGCAAGGTTGTCACTTTGGATTAAATTCCTTTTCCACGTTCTTTTTAATAAAAAAACGTTTGCAATCCTATCTACAACAACTAAAAGAGTTATTTCAGTTAAAAGTTGTAGGCTAATTAAAAGTCACACTCTGTATTACATATTTAATGTCTTTGTATGAAGTATGATAATATTCATGAGACCAATTATTTACATAAATTTAAAAAACGATTCATGATGTACCAGAAGAAGTAAGTCTGTCGAATATATCTCACACTATAAATAAATAGAGAAATACTTTTTGTGTGGAAATATTTAACCTTAGTTTCATTTATAATGTATTATTATAATTTTTTGTTATTATTATTTTTTAAGGAAGGGAATTTTATTTTCATATTTTATTCAGTTCCACGAATTGCATTGCATCGTTTTTGAGTCATTCTTTCTCTGTGGAATTTATTTCCATGTACCTTATTCAGAAGCAAAACATTTTGGCTTTAAGTAATCTATTTCGTACCAAGTAGTCAAGGCTAATGTATAAAACAATCATTTACTTCTAATGTAGGATTTTGTAAGGAACAACCATTTCGCTAAAAGGAACTGAACATAAAAGTTCGGGAGAATTCGTTTAAGAATAATGTTTATCTCCCGTGAGTCCGAATTGTATATTTGTCTGAACTCGAGTAGGGTTATTTTTTTTTTCTTTATTTTCCCCACTCCCTCATGTTATATCCCGACTGCGAAACGTAGTATAATTTTCGCGTTGAGGCGAACGGTAGTACGACCGCGGTTTTAAAATTCAGCTCAATTTGGATTAAAATGTGCTTCGTAAACATTTTTTTAAATGTGTGTTCTCTTTTTACATTTCTGCAGTGAATGATGTGTAATAATGTATTTCGTAATGGATTACACGCAAATTCTCTTCCGCCAGAACTATAAAAAAAATAAAAAATAAAAGAATTCAATTATTTCACGACATGAAATCTTTTTATTTTTCTAATTACTACGATCAAAATGCTGGGTACTTACGTATTAACGATACCTTGGCGACAGACTTGGCGGTTTTTAAGTGTCGCCAATCTTTATTATTTGGAATAAAAATATTTTGAAAGCGTTTTGATTTTAAATGAAGTGTTTCATATATATTTTATTATTTGGAACAAAAATTTTAAGTGTAGATTGGCGCCAAATTTGTAGTTGCGGTTGGAGCGTGTGCTCTTTATTGGCGCAACTGTCGCCAAGGTACCGTTAATACGTAAGTACCAAATGCTGTAAATAAAATTTCATAAAATATTGTAAAAATATAATTATGTGGGAATTTGAATTTGTCAATCATAGAGCCATGTTTTTTGTCTTTTTTGTAAAAATGTTTTATAATAGCTATTATGAATCTGCAATAATTTTTATAACTGTGTTGGATAAATTAAAATATTTCTTCTTAAATTTTATTTTAAGCACATATTTTTTTTAAATAAAATGTTATTGCTTTTTCACCTTTACTTAGATGAGTAAGGAATTTCCTTAATTTTTGTCTAAAGAAACTGTGCTTGATTTTTTTTTTTTTTTTTTTTTTTTAAATAATTTCTTATTATTGATTGATTTTTTTCTAATTATTGGTGATTATTATTGATTTAATTAGTGATTTTCACACACATTTAAAAATATTAACGTGGTAAATTTTTACGTAACATATACAGGTACATAATTTATTGATACACCTTAATTTTTAGTTAAAAATTATTATATTAAAGTATTGATTTGAAATGAAATATTTTATTTATTGGAATAGTAATGCAATGCCATCTTATCTATTGATGATATATTGCTGTTAGATGATGGATTTATTGAATAGGAGCTCGAGCTTGGTAGAGCTTTTTCGAAACCCAACATATGAGCCAAACCAAAAACGTGTGCAGCTAGCTGACAGAGGAAGACCGAGGTTTGAAACCATTGTTGTAGTCACTACTTTCACAAACGAGGAGACTCGATTGAAATTGTAGTGTGTGTAAACCATCTCGCATCGATAGTAATGTTACTTGGAAGAGGTTTCCTCCCATATGACACGTAAATGAGGGGCAGCTATCCAAGAAAGTCCCCCCGGAAGGCACTGACTTCCCTCAACACATGTCAGTGGACTGTTCATGATATACATGAGGCAATCCGAGGGTTCACTGTCATCTTTATATTGTCAGGAGGAGGGGTGAGGTATGGTGAAAAAAAAATGGCTCGCCATGTGTTTGAGGAAAAGGCTAAAGGAGATGAACTCCTTTTCCCTACTAGCGCTTTTGCCTTTGGTACCACAGGCTTTAATTTCTAATCCTGGCGGTGGCATTGATGTGTGTTAGTGGTTTGGAATCCACGTTAAACTCTAGATCCTGGTCTAATTAGCCTAAGTTTGCAGAAAATGACCGTAGAGCGCAATGCAAACCCTTTCCCTAAGTGCTGTCCCTGAACATAGTCGTTTAAATTGCTATGATACTATGAAAAAGAAATCCTTGACTTAATTTCTTTGAGGCAATCAAATTCTATCACAATGAGTTTGATTCGAATTCAAGGAGACACGGCATCATCATTAATTTATTATATATGTAGTAAATATTATATTATTAACTCTGGTGCTTGGTACCACAGGTTTTGGGTTCTAGTCCCAGCTTTGCCATTGATGTTTGTTAGTGGTTCGGAATCGATTTTAAACCGTAGGTCCACGTCTAATATGACTTTAGTGCGTTGGGCATAGGGCTGGCAACTCTAAGTCTTAAAAAGAAAACATCTCCTGTTTCGGAATCTGCCAGTAGGCAAACGGCCTTGGCTCACCATGGGGCTGTTGTACCGAAATTGTTATCATTATGATTTTACAACAAAAATACGATACAAGGCAATGGTTCAAAAAGTTTATAATAATTTTTAAAATAAAAACAAGTAATATAAAAAAAAAAAAAAAAAAATTAAGTCAATTCCTACTTTTTTTTCACTATATTGCAGAAATTCCTTTACAAATGAAGTTGACATTTTCCTCTTACATCTGGCGCCATCTATTATTAGATATATGCAACTTAAATCTAAAAAAAAAAAAAAAAAAAAAAAACTGAAATACACTAATTAAATTTAATTATTGAATTAATATTTGAAAAAACTGCATTCACATCCAGTGTCATCCACTACAAGTTTAAAAAAAAAGTATTTGATGAACGATTGAAAATTTGAACAAGATATATATAGGTAGAGTGTGAACTAATAGAAGGAATTTAATAAGAGAAAAAAGTATCTTTAAGTTCTCAAATATAAGAAGTATGTCAATTCAGTAAAGTAAATTGCGATTGCATAATTTCAATCTTGAGAGTAAAGTTAAAAAAAATAATAAAATAGCTTTAATATTAAGGAAAGTATCACTTAGCCATTCCACTAGCTAACTCGACTGTAATTTTAGCTGTTTGCTGAATCTGAAAATTAACTTGATATGTTTTAATTGCCTTTCCCCACCCTGAAGATTGCGTCAATTTTAAGTAAACTCATCTGATGTCTATGCATAAAACATTTTTTTGTCCGACTGCCCTTTCTGCGCCTCAGCACATAAAAAGAAAAAAAATATGAACGTGCCTCTCATCTTACACTGAGCAGGTGTGCAGCTTCAACGTGTTGCAATCGGGCGGAATTATGCGAAGATCGTGTCAGGTTAATTTTTGTTTCGTATTTTTTTTATAATGAGGTAATTTACTTTGATGGTCTTTTTGTCTTTCCGTTCATTATAACCGTTACTTCAAACACTAGGATTAAGATAGATTTTACGATCAGAATAACGTTACATTATGCTATTAGAATACATTAGAATATAAAGTTAACACCACATTTCGCTTCTAATTCTGAATAGGCTTCTGATGTGAAATCCAGCTTGTCTCTCATTTTTTTTTTTTAAATTGGCTTTTTTTGTACAATCACATTGTAAACTTATTTTATATTAATATCCTGTGTTATTTTTTTTCTCCTCGGTTTACAAATATCAACTCTATTAGAATATATAGTTATTAGATTGTTGTAGATATTTAATTTGAACGATAATTTTCTTTGAAATTTTAATTTAAAAAGTATGATCATATTAAGCATGATGTAATGATGATAATCTTCTTCATTGGTGCAACAGCCACATGGTGGGCCAAGGCCGTCTGCTTACTTGGAAGATTTCGATACTGGAGTTTTTTTACCGGATGAGGCTGTCAGCCCTACTGTCATATTAGACAGGTACCACAGATATCGGTTCGAGTGCCGGCTAGGCCATGAATGTTTGTAGTGCTTCGGAATCCACTTTAGCCATAGGTACCGGTTTTATATGACCGTAGAGCGTCACAGAGACCTAATCAGACTTCTTCTCATCCACATCATTCCCAAATTGTGAAGGGACAACTCAGCTCTAGGCACAGTGATGTGGTATGGTACTGTGTAGTAGTAGTAGTCATATTAGACCGGTACCTACAGAATAAGTAAGTAGATTCCGAACTACTTCAAACATCTATGGCATCGCCGAGACTCAAACCCGAAACCTATGGCACCGATGGCCAGAGAATGATGATTGTAATAGTATAAAAATAAATGTATGTTAATGATGATGAAGAAAAAAATAAGATAAATCTGATCCTAATTTTTTTAAATGAGAATAGATGTAACAAGATTTACATACACAACGTCTGTAACCGACTGCTTTGATGAGTCGTGGTGCACTATTTTATCGATATACACAAAACTTCTTACTTCCAGCTCCTTTAAATGATATCGCTTAAAATATGAATCTTCAAGTACAGTATTGCATGCATAAAAAAATAGGTTTTTGAGTCATTTGGGCCTTAATGATCGTATCATGCAGTCCGCGGCTGTTGGCGATATCTCGTTTTGAGGCCGTCCTTTTGAATATTTCATGCAGCCCAGAACACTCCGGTGCCCTCTTTTGCTCAACTTATTGACAATTATAGGAAGAAGTCGAAAATATATGTCATTTGCATCTTGTAATACAAGCTTTGGGGCGGAGATGATAGGTTGTTTTGCTTTAAGTAATTACTTTCTCCCATTCGTAATAGAATTTTCTTTTCCGCCCCTGTCATGCAATATCAGAGAGCATGAAATACTTTAAATCGCGTGCAACTAGGAATCGAAACTGTATTTTGCTTGTATAGTGAAGGTTTATACCGTAAAAAAAAAAATCTAACGCAACCGTTTTGTATGCATTTTTTTAATTAAGCAAATTTGGTTGATTTTAAATTTCAGTAAAAAAATAAATAAATAAATAAAAAAATTCTCTGGTATAGTTCAACCACCGTTTGTGTGGAAAGGTTAACATCCATTTTAAAAGCGGAAATGGAAAAATCGATTACTTGATAGGGGTGCTACTCAGACATACGAGGCGAAGATTTGTTTTGAAATAAATAATAGGTATTGACATTTTTTTTATTTAATTTTCTTTTGATATTATGTGATTTAAAATTGTCTTCTTCATTCGCGCAACAGTCCGATGGTAGGCCAAGGCCGTCTGCCTACTGGCAGTTTTCGATACAGGAGATGGTTTCTTTTTTACAGGGTAGGATTTTCAGACCTATGTCCAACGCTCTACAGTCTTATTAGACCAGGACCTACGGTTTAAAATGGATGTTGAATCACTACAAACGTCCACGGCACCGCCGGGACTGTAAACCTGTGATATCGATCGTCAGAGCGCTAGTCACTCGGCCAACAGGCTCGTTTTAAAATTGAAATTAAAAAAAAAAATTATTAATACATCTCCGAAATTCTTTCTTCCCCATTATCTATCTTTGAATCTCGTCCAACGTGACTGCTTGCTAATTTTCCACGAGTCAGGTCTTGTGGTTTGAAAAAAAGTAAGAAATGGAAACTCATCGAAACGAACTCATCGCGTAGCAAGCAATTTACATGGTACAAATACTGAACAATTCATGCGTACTCAATATTTCTCAATTTGGAGGTGTTTTAATTTATTGCAAGCACGTAAAATATAAAAAAATTAAAAAAAGTATATCTTTCTTATCGTTACATCGTATACAAATTTCGAGGAAAGCCACTTATTTTTCTTAAAGAATATAGCCGGTTTCTGCTAGGAAAGGTTGTGTTCTGATATTGAATGTAAATGAAATTTATTAACATGATATAAATTTAAGATATGTTCTTCAAAAAAAAAATATGTTTAGTGAGTTGTATCATATTGATTGTTGCATTATTATTATTAATGCATTCATTATATTGATTTCGACAAAAATTTATATGGATTAAAACTAAGGATTAATTTAATATGTATTGTTTTAATTTTTATCGTTAAAACTATTTTTGTTCTGTATGTTTTAGTGCTATTTTTTTATATATAAATTTCGATCATTTTTTTCTGTAAAAAAATTATTAAAAAAAAATTGCTTATAAGTATTTTAGACTAATTTTTATTTTCTCAAAGAAAGATTAACACAAAATGCTTATAGAAATATCGTTTACATCATTTTATATGCTACTACATTCATGAATTCGGTTTACATAACGATTCAGGAAAATTATAAAATTACAACTACGTTAAAAAAAAAAACTTTTTTTTTCTTCTTTTTCTTTTTCTAATTAGACAAATGGAGATAAAATGCGTTACAAGATTCTAAAACTCCATCAGAAAGAAAGAAAAAAAGAAAGAATACGACCTAAAGAAAAGTTAAAAAAAAAAATTGCCAGAAATTCAATGGGACAATTCAATAGTTAAGACAGAACAACCGGCCATGGATTAAATAAAATATCTTTCCAGAGAGGCCGAGAGAGAGTGAAATGAAAAGAGGAGTCACCATTCCAAAATCCGATGTCGCCTTCGACGCTCACCAATTTCCTCGGGCCCTTACTTACACATCCATCTATTTGGCGGACACTATAGGGGGTGGGTAGTGGGTAGGGGGTGGAAAGGAGAATGGGAAGAAAAATAAAATCAATTTTACGCAAAGCAGAGCGCGTTTTCCATTTCAGCATGGCTACATAGCAGAGGGGAGGAGGGCAGAGATGCAAGGGAAAAAAAAAAAAAAAAAAAAAAGATTAGGGGGAAAATATATAGGAGAGAAAGAAAGGGAAGAAGAATTTTGTAGCGTCCAAATCAGAGTGGGCAGGCGATCTTTCAGCTTTCAGTCGTCCACCACCACCCCCAAGCCATGGACAGACGAACGGACCCAAGCGACAGAATGATAGGCGAGGTGGGAGGATGGAGGGATGGGCAAGAAAAAAAAAAAGAGAAGACCCGAGAATGGTGTGTGAGAGAGAAAAAGCGAGAACCAAATTTCCATTTCTTACTTTTTTTTCAAACCACAAGACCTGACTTCCTCCTTCCGGGGTTTTCGGCAGGGGAACGTCCAGTTTACATGTAAATTCCGATAAAATTTCAGCATACCACAGAGGGAACCCGACTTTTTTTTTTTTTTCTTTCTTTCTCTATTTTATGCCTTTTTTTTTTTTCTTCTTCTTTCCTTTCCTTCTCTCCACCCTCTTACCAGCCGAGTTTGATCATGGACGTTCTTCCCAATCCATGCAACTTGCATGAGATGCTGCAGCCTTGGGGGCCTTTTCTGCATTTAATGAAGGCCAGGCCTTCAACACCTAGTTGCCTTAGCTTCTTAGCCAGAAGACAGTTTCCATCCCCACCGTTAGGGGGGTGTTAAATCGGGGTGGGGGGCAGGAAGAAGATGGGAATATTCAAGCAATTTTCATCAAAGGGAAGGGATTGCCGATATATATCCAAAGGGACGATAGTGCCCGTGGGAACGCGCCCATAATACTATCAGTTAGAGACATATTCCTATTTATCAGGGAGAAGAAATCCAAACAAACGCTCTGCCACTTTTCCTTTGGCGGCCAACAGAAAAAAAGAAAAAGGAAAAAACTTCATTTTCTCTTCACACGTAAAAAATCCAAAAGCTCAGGGAAATAATTCTGAGGATTTATTTTTTATTTATTATTATTATTTGGTGTGTGGAAAATTTTTTTCCCTAACACATCCTGTCTTCGCGGCGGGTTTTTTAAGTCATGATCCGAAATCACGCATAGGAGAGAGATAGCAAATGGTTCTCTTTCTCACACGTCGTTCGCTGCTGCTCTTATGATCTCGCTAAAAACAAATACTCTCTTTGGTAAAGCGATAAAGTGTATCGCAGGTTTTCAACTGTTTTTTGGACAGCCGTGATTTATTTTGTGCAGTCGGAAGAATCTGAAGTGACACATTTAAAATATATGTTCGCATTGAGGAAATAGAAGGATTGTTTGTTGAAATAACTAAACATTAGTTAATTTAGTTATAAGTAAACTTCATTCCTTTTAGAATTCATTGTTCTCTTCTTATTATTTTTACTTTTTTTGCTAAACGCATGGTAGAGTCGTGAAACGCTGCTGCTATCTTGCAGGAGAAACTAAATTCGAATCCTCTATAGGTATGCGTTGCAACCACTGCTTTCATAAACGAGAAAACTCGGTGGTGTTTTAAGTCTTTCACATCGATAGACTGTCTCACGGGAGTCTTCTATGTTACAGCATTTATTATCCCTAAAAGTCAACCGAATGACAATATGAACCCTTTATTGGCCGTTTCTCCAGCTACGAACTTTTTTATAAACCTTTTGATTTTTTACATTATATATATATCATCATAACTGGCTCGACAGCCCGTTGTGGGCCTTCTTTAAAAGATCCAGCCAGGCTGTTCTCCTCTTGGCCGTGGACCTCCAGTTTTTTATCTTAATAACATTAAAATCATAGTCTTGGTCGTTGTCCAAATGGGGTTGCATTGAAAACCTTCAAAGCGGCTCTATCACTTTCCATTCTCTTGAGATGACCGGCTAATCTCATTCTGTATTATATATTCATGTGCTGGTTTCATGTAATTTGCAAAATTTCAGTTTGTTTCATTTTCAGTTTCGTTGCTGCAGCTTATGCACACTTCGGATGTAAAACAAGTCCTCCCCCCACCCCCCTTTTTTTTCTCTCTCTGTTTCCTTTTTCTTTCGTTACATCTGAATGTCCGGCGCTTTAGTTTTATTGTATTGTGAATGCTATGATAACTTTGTTATACAATTTGCTATACAGTAGTAGTTGCTGTTCTTGTGCAAAGCGATCGTGTTTCTAATTCACTCCTTTTTAGATTTACTTTAGCTTTTGTGATGGGGTATTCGTTGTTTATATATATATACACACACACACATATATAGAGAGAGAGACAGAGACAGAGAGGGAACAAATTAAAATTTGTATTTTGTTGTTACGCGCTGTGAGAAATTAAAAAACTAAATTATGTATTCATTTTGACAGATTTTAAAATGATCGAGGAAATGATCTTCATTTATTATCAAATGATGTACATTTAATTTGTTGTTTTTTCTTTAAGAATATATAAGTTTATTTTCAAAATAATTTTATTTTAAAATTATTCAGTATATTAACGATTTTTTTTAACTGTTTAAGCTACCTTAATGTTATTTATTGTATTTTGTTTTAAAATTCAATTTTAAAACTTACTCAAATAATTTGTAATTTTTTTTATATCAACGTTATCCATTCAATATAAAAGATTTGCTTATTTTATGTATTATTATTTATTAGAAGAAACAATTATTAGTTTCCATATTCGCTATTATTTATATATTATTTTACTCATTATTTTTTATATTATCCAAAGGATCGGAAAAGATTTTAATTTTATAATTCCTTTATTTTGATTTACCTTCCAAGAAAATATATTCGGCTATAAATAGTTATATTCGGTTGTTTTATATGTAAAAATTAAATGGCAATAAGTTACTGTGTGATAATTAATTCTCATAAATAGCCATTTCCAAAAACTTCAAAGTTATAAAACGATTTTAAAATGACGTCCAAATAACATATCTCCTGTTTCAATGTACATTATGCCTTTATGAATGATGTCATATGTAAAAGAACAAAATAAGAAGTGTTTAATTTCCATGTTTATTAGATTATGAAAACCATAAACATGGTTTATAGTTTGATAAACCATGAATCATGATTTACTCATTGCACCTGTCATGCAAAACTACTTTTCATTTAATATTGCAAATGTTTTTTTTTTTTATTCTTATTATTTTTTTTTTTTTATTTCATAATGCAACAAAGGAAGATATTTTAGAGATTCCTGTTACACATGAGACTTCTAAGTGTAATTATTTCTCAGTAAAGATCACTATTGTGTTCAGTCGTAATTAGAAAACCCATAAACACATTTTTTACTTGCTAAAATTGCTTTCGAGGTAAAATTCTAAGAAAGAATATTATTAATTTTTTTAAAAATACATCTAAACTTTTTAAGTTTAGAAATCCTGAGAATATGAAATTTCGAAAAATAAAAACTTCCATGTATCAATTGAAAGTGGTAGTTTTCCCCCATTAACATTGACTGTTTAATTTTTTTATTTATTTTATGATTGATAGTTTATTACCTAATAATTAAATTTTGCAATTTATATTTAACGTAATTGATGTAATCTTTAGTCCCATTCACTTTTGTTATTTTTAATTAAATAGCAACTAAATAAAACAGCTATGTATACAAAACACTAACATGCATGTTATATAAATAACTGTCATTTGTATATTGCAAATCAGACGAACTCAATAAATAAAATTTGAAATCCGCTTTGTATTTGATTAAAATTGAAATAAAGTAGTAAAAATGAACAGAATGAAATAGATTGTGATTAAAGTTTTTATGTTATTATTATTTTATTCTTTTCCCCAAATTAAAGAAAAAAAAAACTCTTTTACATTCTTTCTTTGCCTTTTCCTGATATGTCAAAGCTTATTTATTCATAACCATTTAATTGTGTTTATTGAGGAAATTGTTGGAAAAGAAAATTTAGTATAGATTTTTTTTAAATTTTGTATTTTTTGGCTCAACATGTAGTGATTGGGAAGTTATTTGGCAACGCTGTTATGCGTGACCTACTCTTATACTTCATAACACTTATTTTCAAATATTTTTTTTTTTTCAATCCAGACACAAAAATGTCTAAAAAAGAATGAGATTTATGATCTCTAAAGCGTTGGAAATTTATTTTAAGACAAATCATTTTACTCTTAAATTATAAAATATCCTTATTTTTAAAAATTTAAATTTTATAAAATTAAATTTTTAATTTTATTAATGTGTAAATGTATTAATTATTGACAAATGTATTAATTATAGAATCTTTTATTGTCATTTGAACTGATTTATCTCAAAATGATTTTTAACTTTTTTGCTAAATGTGTTATTAAAAAACTGATTTTTAAAGGAAATAGGCTGTTTTAATACATATTATCCTCTATATTGTATTTAAGAGGAAGAAATCTGTTACAATCTCTATTAATGAAAAATAAATGAAACGAGTTATTAATAAATAAAATGGTTCATTTATACTTTTTTAATAATGAGTTCATTATTAATTCATCAAAGGAGGAACAACTGTTTGTGATCTTTGTATAAAATTGGGTTTTAGGGATTTCCCAAGATGTTTATTTGTTATTATTGTATTTAATTTCTTTCTTTTCCTTAAATAATTTTTCATTGCAATTATTGAGTATAAATCATTTCCATTAAGAGTTTGGCTTTTTTCCTTTATTGTTATGGCTTGGTATTTAATAAAACATTTTTAAAATTTTAGTAATTTTTTCCCTTATACATTTTTTTAGTCTTCTAAAAAAATAAATAAATAAACAAAACGGTTATAGTTAATATATTTTTCATTTTTAAATATTTAACTTTTTAAAAAAATTTAATCCATCATTCAATGTGTGTTATAGTATTTTATTATTATTATCTAAGATGCTATCAAATTCTCGTAACAAATAGTGTCCATTGAGAGTGCCATCTAGGAGCGGAAAGATGAACTTCCAGGGGAAAAAAACCCGTCAAAATGGGGTTTTTTTTTTCCTTTAATTATATATATTTGACATAATATTAAGGACTCATTTTAGGCGTCAAATTATTTTTCTAAAATTATAATCTAAGCTAAGCATTCATTCATTTCGTATGTTTGACAAATTATTTTTTTTTTATCCCAAAATTGTGTTATGAAATTTAACATTTTAAAAATATACTTTTTTTTTTTACTAATTTAATGTAAATATGTTAATATACACGTATGCATTGCACATAAACATAACCTGTGCTTTATATTCATAAAAAAATTAAATTTTAATTTTCAAACATTTTGATTTCATTGTCTTTTTTCTTATTTCATAAAAGGTTTTTTTGATCTTACTGAATAAATTTAATTGCTTATAGGAATTTCGTTATTTTTCAACGTTAATTAGTTTCTGAAACTTTGTAATGAAGTTGATATTTATTACTATTTTACGAACATACCAATTTACGATATTATTATTATTATTATGTAACTTTTGATAATTTTACAGTATATTTTTTGCAACTATTTTGTTTACTTCGCGTTGTACTCTGTGGTGCACGAGAAGTTTTACAAATATTACTGTCTTTTTAAAAAAATGGTGGAAAAAAAAACCACCCTAAATATTTAAAAAAATATTTTTCTATACGGCAAATAATTATTTTCGCCCTAAATTTACCGATGTTGTTGGCGTTTTCCAACATAATAGTTTTTAAATTTTGAAGGTAACATTCATTTAGGATTTGGATAATTCAAAAATGTTTCAAATACTTTTTTAAAAAAATGAAATGAACTTCTTTAACTAAGAAAAAAATTATATAATTTAAAGAAGAGATAAAAAACAGTTTATAGTTGTAACTATCTTAATATTTGTTTTTTCTTATTGCTTCAGATTCATATTTATCCTGTCGTATTGCCTTCTGCGAATTATTAGTGATTGATCTGGTATAAATTTAGCTTTCTAGTGTTCTTATCCTGTAATAGTTAAATTAATACAAAATTAAACGATATTATTTTTATTTACTTCATGGAGTATCAAGGAAATTCATTTGTCAATAAGATTAATAATTAAAAAAAAATATTTTCTGAGTTTAAAATGTTGGTATTTAATATTCTTTTACATTTTGAAAAGAAATATATTGTGGAACCTGAAAGGATGATAGAGGAAAAATTATTGGATTTAATTCTTTAAGAACTATTTTAAAACTAAATCTAGAAGAAGAAAAAATGCATATTAGGCAACTTCGCATTATGGCACAAAACCTTTTTTTAATGCTATTTTTAATTTTAAGTACATTAAAATAAGATAACAGCTAAAATTATTTCTCCATTTCTGTTAATATTTTACATCTCAAAATAAATAAAAAAATAATTGTAATTTTTTTTCATTTGCTTTTCATCAATATTGTTTTATTGACAAAATAATAATAATAATGCATTTGTTTTTGCAGGCAATCATCATCATTTTATTCATCATCATCACATTCATCAACGAATTCTACCTCAGCAGATCAAGCTGCAACAGTCCAAGCTTCATTCTCATATGCTCACAGCTGTTCGCCGACCATCCGCTAATTCAGACTCAGGTAAGCTTCTTCTGAATTTACTAACCTTATAACAGGTGGGCTGAAAAGTTCGTAGGCTAACACATAGATGGCGCTACTAATATTAAATCCATATGATTTTTAGTTAGCCCTAACCTTCAAAAGACACGTGTATAAATTTGACAGCACTTGTTGCACTATTAGTATGTGAGTTATAGCATTTTTAGTGAAGCAACTTTTGTCAGTTTGAAAAAATGGATAAAAAGGAATTTCGTGTGTTAATTAAAGCATTGCTTTTTGGCGAAAAAAAATACTATTGAAGCCAAGACTTGGCTTGATAAACATTATTCGGACTTTGCACCTGGAAAATCAACCGTGGAGAAGTGGTTTGCTCAATTTAAACGAGGCGAAATGAGCACCGAGGACGATGCACGCCCCAAAGAGGCTGTCACCGACGAAAACATCAAAAAAGTCCACACAATAATTTCTGATAACCGTAAAGTGATGTTGATTGAGATAGCTGAGACCCTAAAGATATCAAAGGAACGTGTTGGATATATCGTGAATGAATATTTCGATATGCGAAAGCTCTGTTCAAAGTGGGTACCGCGCGAGCTCACAATCGACCCAAAACAACAACGAATTGATGGTTCTAAGCAGTGTTTGGAGCTGTTCAATCGTAATAAACCCGAATTTTTGCGTCGATATGTGACAATGGATGAAACATGGCTCCATCATTTCACACCGGAGTCCAGTCGACAGTCAGCCGAGTGGACTGACTGCACGAGATGAACACTAAAAATGCTATAACTCACATACTAATAGTGCAACAGCTGTCAAATTTATACACGTGTCTTTTGAAAGTTAGGGCTAACTAAAAACCATATGGATTTAATACTAGTAGGGCCATCTGTGTGTCAGCCTACGAACTTTTCAGCCTTCCTGTTAAATTTATATTTATTTCGAAAGGAGCAATTAACAATAAACAATAACATAAGTAAAAAAAGCAAACTTTTTATTTTCTAGAAGTATCAACATAATAAGATGGATTAAAGTATTCACATTTTGGGAGAATTGTTTAGATTCAAACGATTGTTATAAGTTGTAAATAAACAACTGATTATTTATTTTTAAAACCAATTCACTGGTTTTTGAAGAACAATAAACTATTTTTATAATCCTTTCTTTTTCACTAACAGCTTGCACTTTTATATTTTAGTTCAATGTCGTTCTATTTTTTTAAAAAATAGAGTATAGAAGACTTTTTAAAATTGAATATTTTCGAATAGTTCTGATAAAGTTTTTATTTAGTTATTTATCCACAGCAATCTCTTTGTGAACACGCGAAGCCTAAAAAAGTAAGACTCTATAGACACATAAAACAAATAATAGACTTGAAAGAATATATAGACGAATTTTTGAAATAAATAAATAAATAAAAAAGAAAAGAGAAACAAAAAATCTATTACAGAAAACCAAAACATTAACGTTATAATACAAAAGAATTATAAAAGTATATATAAATTTTGTTTCTATAAATTTCTTCAGCTGCTATTTCTTTAGAATTCGAAGATTCTTGAACAAAAAGAATCCTTTTATTTTATTCTTGTTTTCAAAAAGTGTATTCTCACCTATGACATATGTTCCATATTTTGCACCTTTCTATAATAGTGTAGCTACACAAATTACATATTTTGCTATAAAATCCATAAAAGTATTCCACAAAATTATCATGGATTAATAAAAACCAAAGAATGATGTTTCAAAATGTGGATTATTTTAATTATTCACCGAAGTTTTTTTTTTTAATCTTTAACAAACTTATATTTTTTAATTAATACTTTTTAATGTTTAATGTGTGTGTGTGTATGAGAGAGAAAGAGAAAGTTATACTTATAATTATAGTACAAAGTATAGATGAAGAAGAATCGTACAGTACTTAGAAAATTAAATATTTTCAGGTTTTTAGAAGAACAATGTTTAGTTTAGTTATAAGAAGTTTTATGAAGTCAATAAATTCTAAAAATTATTTATTAATTTGTAAGACATATTCTTATAGTAAATTTGCTGCATTATAATATTAAATTAAATTTAATTTTGATGGAAAATCATATGTTAACAATTTTAAAGTATTGATTCTGATGTATAGATGGAGGATAAAGATTACCAAACAATATCCTGTCTGAAAAAGAAATGTATATATTTTTAAGTTTAAAATATGTCATGTGCATTTATTTGAAAAGATCTTCGTATTTTAAATTTTATGAAAACCTAAAAATTTAAATAAATTTGCTAATTTTAAAATAATTTCTCTTTTTTTGGTTTGAAATGTTTTTGAAAATAACATACTTTGTTACTGAATCTAAACACCAGATGGAGGTACCAGTTTCGATTTGAATGTGAAATTTTCAGTATATTTTTAGGTTAATAGTTATATTATATTTTTCTTTTCTTTTCTTTCTTTTTTCTTTAAAAAAAAAAAAATCAATTCGTCTAAAATAAAAACGTGTTGGTAATTAAAATTAATACAAGGTATCTGAATTGTGAATCGCTTCATATTGAAGTGTTTCACTGTTGTTATTCATGTCAACTTACTCTTTACCTTAAACGACTTTAAGTGAGAAAAATAAATATTTTTTTTCGTATTTATTTATTTGTTTGTTTAAACAAAAATCACACTTCTTCAAAAATTTGATCAAAATGGCACGAAATCTGAAAAAAAAAAGTGTCTAAGTAGAACTGAAAGGACAAATCTGTTTTTAATATATTAAGTTTCGAGAAATACAATAATTCGTAAGTAAAATGTTTAAATAATCAAACGCCAATGATATTTTAGGCACCAAAGGAACATCTCATACAATTCTTATATAAAATAAAGTGCAATCAAGCATGACTTACTATAATTTACTTTCTTTCCTTTTCAATATTGCTTATTTATATTTCTTGCAGTTTAGAAATTTTTTATTTATATAGATCAGCATAGTTGTGTCGTATTTTGAAATTTTAATTGTAGTTTAAATTTTTTTAAAAAATAGACTAATTATATGGTTTTTTTTTAAAAATTTTTTTCAGTGTTTTGAGATTCGTTTACAGTACTTCAAAATAAGGCTTACAAAAATTTTAACTCGATAATTTTTTCCTAAAAAACATCTTAAAAAGTTCTTTAAAATAATTTTTTATAACTTATGATTTTGATATATTTAAAAGTTATTGAGTTGTAAATAATAATTAGCACTTTTAATATTTTTTTTTTTATTCTTGCATTACGATTTAATTCTTGCATTTACGTTTAAAATATGTTTTTAATCACAATTGAAATAATTATGAAGGAATATATTTTTGTTTTGTAAATATTTTAAAATTTATTAGTAGTCTTTAAATATTTGCAAAAGAAAATGTCAAATGAGATATAAAAGAATTACTTTTTAAATATAATTAGCTCTTTTGTTTTGCTTATCATTGTCTTTAACCAAAACGAATGCTTAATTGAAAACAATGTTCTTATGTGAGATGCATCAAAATTATAATTTAAATACCTATTAATTTGCTGAAATTTTCTACTGTTGTCATCGATAAAAAAATATTGATTTAATAAAAAAATTTTAAAATTCAGAAATATAAATTGAATTTTATCTTCTAAAAGTAATTGAGTAGTAATAATAAAATTAAATTGGTTTTTATTAATGTGATTTTGATGTTTGTATTTGCAGTAGTAACATTATTACATTTTTACGAATTAAAAATATTTAAAGGAACGCACATTTTATCAAATTAAATACTTCATTTTAAATAAAATTTTACTTGTGCAGTAATACTTCTGTAAATAATTAATATTATATTATATTAAAGTATTAATAATGAATTGATCTATTTACATCTATTAAATGCAATAGAAATAAATTAACCTCTTAATTATGTATTTTTAGTGTAGTCATAAAAACAGTTTTAATACCATGAAAATATTTTAAATTCACAAGTTTTAAGTAACAGTATTTATATATAAAAATAGTTGTTTTTACTTTTTTTTTTAGTTCTTATAAATTTTAAAATCATTATTGCCCTTTTTTAATTTTTGAAAAGTTGAAAAAAAAATACGAATTTGTTTGAAATTCTTTTACGTAAAGTTTTATTATTACAATAAAATTTGTACAGTTTTTGTGATTAACTTTTGAACAGTTGGAACAATATAACTATTATTATAATTACATTATTTTATATTCATTAATTATTATGCATTACATTATTTTATATTCTTTAATTATTATGCATTACATTATTTTATATTCTTTAATTATTATGCTTTACATTATTTTATATTCGTTAATTATTATGCATCATTTTTATTCACTTTAAATCATAATAAAGAAATATATTGGCTTTCAATTTGCGATATGGTTCGTTCATTTATATTATTTTCAAAATTAGTATTTGGGGAATATTTAATCTATCTAATTATTAATCTATTTATAATTCTGAAATTACAATTTTTTATATTGCCATTAAGGGCGTATATTTATGAATTAAAGTACATTTAAAAATAGGTTTCATCGAAATAGAAATACTATATTTAGAAATATGCTTCATAGGCAGCGAAACTGGGTCTGGAAATTAGTTTTTGCGAATGTAATAACTATTATTATCATGGATAAATTATATTCTCAACAAATATGACTTGAGTATTTGTGCAAGTACGTAATTCAAAGGGGGTAAGTCTTTTTTTCTTTCTTTCCATTGGTGTACTAATATTGCGAAATTGTAACGATTGAATAAGATATATTTCTCAATATGATTTCAAATGAAACAGTGTTTTATTAGATTATATTTCTTTTCTCAAACCTTTATGCTTTTTCCTTCTTTTTGCACAAAATAGGCTATATGTAAATAATTATTTGACAGCTAAAAGAACAAATAGTTACACAACACGTATGCTTCCTCAAAAAATCTTATTTATTCTTTACAAAAAAAAAAAAAAAAAAAAAAAATTATGATTGAAAGTGTTTTGTTTATTTTCTTATTTTTTCGTTTTTTATTAATTAAAAGTACAAAATAAATTATGATTCAATTTTTTTATCTGTCACTTTATGATATTTGGCAAACGATAAAGAAATATAAGGTTTAAGGGAACGCAGTGAAGAATTTAGATAGCCAATTTTGAAAGGAAAAAAATTATTTATTGTTGTATTTATTTAATCATTAATATATCAATCATCATTCTCTATGGTATTTAATCACCTTTCGGACAACTTCCATCCTGGAAAGAACTTTTTTTTGATTTTGCAGCAAAATACCCATTTACAGAATTTTTCGGTCTCTTATTTATTTCTGAAATTTTTGCCATCCAGAAAATTATCTGATGGGGCTGTTATGTGGATGAGATAGAATTTTCTATTCTATTTCATTCAACTTCCGTTGAATCGTATGTGACGTGGGAGACCTGGCGTTTATTTTGTTAAAGAATCACATTTCATCGATTGAGTAATGTAGGTCATTTAGATAGTAAAACCTGCTTTAAATTCTCTAATTGTCGACAGTAGGTGATAATTTTGGTTATTTCAAGCAGATTAAAATAAACTACCTCTTCGCCATCCCACCTAATGGAAACAAAAATCTTCTTTAGATGTAATCCTGGCTTTGTGGTAGGAATAGTTTTTTTTATTAGGCTTAACCATAATCTTTTTCGAGTAACATTTGCATAACATAACCGCTTTTCATTTCCAGGTCACTATACGCTTCAAAAAGGATTAGTTTTCATTTGTTGTGCAGTCATTTAATCATTGCCGACTTTTGGACTGTTAACTCATGTTGAACCCAAACACCAACTCTGGAAATCTTTCCTGTCATTTTTAAATTTTTTGCTGACAATGGAGTCTGTCGCTAGTTTGTCGCACTTGCTATAAGGTTCTGCGTCTGCCATAATAATAATCATAATTATCTGCCTGCATTTCCTAATCACTTTTTTATTCATTTTCAGGACTTAAGTTCCCTTCTCGGATTTTTTTTAAACCAGTGTTGAACTTGACTTTCTACTTATAGATTCTGGATACACGGAATAAATATTTCGAGTTGCTTCTGTAGTACTTCCATGGAGTTGAAACTCCATGAAAGTACGCTTGATATGGCAAATATGCAACTTATCATCACTCTCTAAGAAAATAAAAATTAAAATATCAATGTAACGGAGTGTAGAATAAAGGACATGATATAAAGTTTAAAATAATTTTTAAAAAAGGGATATCAAAATCGAATTCGAGCAATTATATAGAGTTAAATTGAAGTAAGTTAAAATCTCATATTACTTTTTGTTCAACCTACTACTGAGCACTATCTCTTTTTTATGGATGTTCATCATTATTTGCTACGCATAATTAAAAGTGTGCCTTTTAGAGACTTTTTTCGCGACATCAAGGACAGGTTAAAAATAAAATTAATATTATTATACTTCACTTTTTAATGGTTTTTTTTTTGTATGTGCTTAGGAGTAAAATTTCCTCTTAGATCACAGCATACATTCTGTTTCTCTTTAGTAATCTACATCATTTCAATGTAGCACTTGAATTTTTTTTCATTTATTTGATGTCCTATTGAAATGCATTCTTCACAAACCACTTTTCAGATTTTGTTTCGAAAGAAACGTGATTTGAGAGAGAAACATTTAAAGAGACAAATTTTTGAACTCATTCTACGTTTCAACTACTCGTGATTTCTTAAGTAATATTACTGACGGTTTTTATAAAAATGTAAAAAAATTTTGAGATTTCTTAATAAAATATTTCATGCTTATCCATGTTTTTTCCCAACAACGTTGATTGTTGCTTAAAATTTCTCTTCAACTTTTTGATTTAAAAAACAAAAAAGGCAAAATTCAAAAATTTGAAAAGAACTGTCAATTTCTCACAAAAATTCTTAATTCTTATAACAAAATTCATCCTATTACTAAATTTAAAATAAAAAAAAAATAAATTTTAACTACTACTTATTTATTTTTTTAAAAATTTAGTGTATATTTTACTATTAAAATAAATACGACATAGTATTACATAGAATTAGGTCTCGGTGCTACAGGTTTCTGGTTCGAGTCCGGGCGATGCCATGAATGTTTGTAGTTGTTCGAAATCCATTTTGAACTGTAGGTGCCGGTCTCATATGACTTAGCGTTCGGTCTAGGGCTGACAACCCTACCCAGTAAAAAAAAAAATTTCTTGTCTCAAAAGCTGCCTGTGTGCAGACGGCCTTGCACCAGCATGGGGCTGTTACGTTAATGAAGAAGTTTACATAGAATACCTCTTTGAATAGAAATGGCATCCTATCTATTGTTTAATGAATGATAAATTTTCACAAACAATGTCGTCAGTTTGAAATGCGCGCGAATTGATTATTGTAAATTATTAATGCGAATTAATTATTGTAATTATTGTAGTTTTCTTTTCATTGATTTCTAGTTGAAAATAGCATTTTTAATGCGAATTATGCACATAAAATATATTAGTACTAGTTGCTTTATTATAAAAATAAAATATTGTTTTCCATAACATAAATTTTTTGATCAAGGTTACTAATAATTCGCATTCGTAAAATTTTAATTTTAAATTATAAACTAATTTCTATTTCAATGTCATTTAAATAAAAAGAGAAAAAACATCATTAATGTATCAATTTTTAAAAAAAATTAATACAATTTTAATGTGTGCATTATCCCGGCAAAAAGCCTTCACATAACCAAACAAGGTCAAGGACCATTGGTTCGAATCATTGCGACACAACTCTGTCTGCTTCACACGGTGCCGGTGATGTGCTTTCGATGTTTGTGAATATTGAGCGGCCCAATGTATGCTGATGAGCTGCTTAAGTAAACGTCGCACTTCATTGTTCATCTGCGCGAATTTGAATATCCTTTTTTCTCCCTGGTTGTCAGTATCTTTCCATCAAGGTTGTCGGGGTATTAGTGCCGGAGACTCACATACAACTCTTTTGTTAAATTATAGGGTTTTGTTGTGTAATAACAAGCTTCGTTAGGTCTCGCTTCGATAGCTCGTTAAGTAGCTGCTGCAGCGATTCGAGTTTTGTTTTTTCAAAAATATAAAATAAATAAATACCGAAGCATGAATAATGCATTAAAAACAACGAGGATATAGTTTGCTGTGATCATAAAATGTAACATAGATTAGTCCTTTTTTTCCCCTTTAGATGTTGTTGTTTTTTATTTGGGTAGCGAGGGGGAAAATACATCCGTTATAATCATCAATTTTTGAAAATATTTTTAATACATGTGGAGACAATGTGTAAAAAAATGGTATCGTATGACTGAAATTGTAATATGAAAGGCAGCGGTATGCTATTTTATAAAAGTCTTAACTTTTACATATTTTTTTCTTTGATTGCTTTTCTACATAAATAATAATTATTATTATTTAAAGAAAATTTCAAATAAAAGAATGCTTCTCATAATTATTTCTTAATATTTTGAAAGAAATTCACTTTTTTTTCCCCTTTTAATTTTTGTTACTAACTTTTATTTTTATTCGTTAAGACGCTATTTTTATTTTTTTATTTTATTTTTATTCGTCGTCGTTATTCATTTAATATTATTATGCCCGACTCGTGGCTCAGTGGTAACTCGCCGTTGGTGAGTATTAGGGCGGAGGTTCCATCCGCTGGCAGCTTTATTGTAGACACTGCTTCAAAATATGAGGCAATGACGTTTGTGATGTTCAACATCTTGTCTCGCCAGTGGGACTACCTGGTTGGAGTTTTCCAGGATTTTCCCCATACGATCTCCAAATGCGATCCCCCAAAAAAAAAAAATCCTCTAGGAAGTCACTGCCCTTCTTTTCCAGCGACTCGGAGCCAAGTCAGACCTCAACCTACGGGTGCTTTTTCACAACAGAAACTGGTCCTATCCTTCCATGAGAACACACGGGTTCTTGTATTTGATCTAGATGTTGCTGTCGACCAAGTGGGATAAGAAAAAAAAAATATTATTATATTTATTGTTTTATTTATTACTTATCTAAATTCTCATTTTTAAAATATTTAATATTATTAACATTATTTTATTTTTATTTATTAAAAGTAAAATAAATGAAACATGAATTAAAAGTTTACTGAAAAAAATAAATTGATGGTTTTGAATTTTCTTTTTTTAATTCTCCAGTCCTGCAAAATACTTAGGATTTTTTTTTATCCCAGTTTTCATAATATAAGTGAAAATCAATTCCCACATTATTTAAAACATTATATATTTTCAATGTTTTTATTCTGTTATTCAATATTTATATAAAATTTAAATCATTTATACAGCATTAATGTGTAATTCATTTTAAAAACTTTCTTATTTTGATACTTACTGCTGAAAAATGAATTTATTTCATTTGATTAATGTAATCGTATTTTTATCACATTTTGAAGTTATGTGCTACGAATAATATTCATAAAAATTATCATTTAAAGTATTCAATCTAGTTATTATTAGCTATATCTATTATCTAGATATTTGCTATTTTAAAACAGCAGTTGTGATTATGGTTTAAGAAAACAATAATAGGATGTTGATGATGATGATGCTCAGATGTAAGGAAAAATTAATGAATTGTTCTCGTGCTTTTTTAAAATGTAATAATATATATGTGAAAAATTTCATTTCCATGTAGAAAAAAAAAATAATTAAATAAAGTTGGTTTTTCAGTCAAATCTTTTAAATAATGGTTTCAAACAATTCACTGTAAATTTCATTGAAATTAATTTTTGTTTAAAAATTTTAAATTTTTTTTATATTGTTTTTTTTTTTGGAAATTCCTGTTAGTATTATATATTTAAAATTTATGAAATACTTATTTGTATATCTAAGTGAAAAGTATTTATTTTCAAACAATTTAATCTTAAAATTTTTAATTGTTTGGCTAATATAAATACAAAGTTTTTAAGTTTAGGGGCCTTTTTCCCGATCAAGAAGCTAATTAAGAAATTGTCTTATCTTACAAAATAATAGCAATATAATAATAAATAAACAAAAAATATAAATAAATAACTCAACTAATGAGTCAACTAACTGGGAAATTGTTTGTTATTTTTAGAATCAACAACTGTATTAATTCTTTTTACATTTTAATTTTTCAGTAGAAGTATAAATATTTAAATACGACAATTGAGAGAAGTAAAACTGTTTGTTATATGATTAAGCAATTTTGACATAGGAAACTATTAACTATTTTATATATGTGGAATAAAAATAACAATGAAATTTAACATATATATCTATTTTATTATAAAAGTAATATTATATATATATATATATATATATATATATATATATATATGTATACAATTTCTTTGAAATTCTATTCCTTCTTAAATGTTTTATCCTTATATAAAAATTCGTTTTTACTTTTTAAAGGAAGTAGTTTTTGTCTAGGAAAAAGGCTAGAAAAAAACTTTAGTAGTTTGAACGAATGAAGACACAACAAAAATTTTAAATTAAAAAAAAAAAGAATTCTGAGAAGCAATGAAATAGAAAGAAATAAACATTAGTTTGTTAAGGTATGTTTCTTAAAATATCACATAAACTTTTAAAGTGATAAACAAAAATTTTTAAGCCAAGGCAATTTTTTTGTTATGCTTTAGATACAAATTTTATTTGATAGTTTTCATGGAAAAAAGGATGACACAAATTGATCAGTTCTACGTCATGTGCTGGTTTCTAAGTGTTAATTATCCAGTACATAAATTATTCTATTACATTACCATTTATACCACCAGGGAGACCTATATCATAAAAAACGATATATCAGACATTTATGAGTAGAATTATCCTTTAATTATTGCGATTGAAGGAATGCCTTACGTTTATTAATTTTCCATTTCAGACTTGTGATGCATTGGCAATATTTTAGTGCAAGTTATTCCGAAAATGATGAGATTTAATTAAAACTGAAAATAATTCTTATTCTAAAAAACTTTCTTCCAAATTTTGTTTTTGCATTCATTACAGTCATGGTTTAAATTTATTTATATTTTATTCAACTTTCTGATTGTTGCATTGCATTTTATCTAATCAATGGCTATAATAAATGTTTTAAAGTTATAGTACCAATTGAATAAAACCTTAAATTTATGAACACAGTGGAAACTAATATAAATTATTTATAATCTGATTTGGATTTGTCATGAATTGCTTATAGTGACGTAATAAATTCTTGATTATAATTAAAATAAATAAATATACTTAATAAACTACAATTTGGTTAAAAGTTACTGATTAGTGAATGAAATAGCTTGAACTGAAAAAATTATAGGTGAAAAACATGTACAAAAAATATATATTTTCATAAAGAATACGAAAATAAGCAAAGTTTTCTTTGAATAAAATGTTATGTTTAAAAAAGTCTTATTAAATATAGCAGATTGTGAAAATAAACAATCTTGTTTTCCATCATTTTTGGTAATAATAATAATAACAATAAAATTGGAATGTTAAGATATAAATGTTATGTAAAGATACAAATTAATAAATTTTAAGTTATTTGATCCACATGATCTTTTGTAAAAGAATGTATCATCCTCCAAATGTAAAGAAATAATATAATACTATTATTAGTTTTAATTTATTTGTTGCACTACGAATGTTTATTTCTATTTAAATTAAATGAAATTGTGTTTAATCAATGAATATTTAATAATGAATGAATTAATTAAAATTTTGAAGTATTTGCAACACATTTTAACCTTAAAAATTAAAATATCTATGATATAAAATAATGTATTCCAATTTAAACTATCATTTTTGATTGCATATTTTCCAAAAATTTATATCTCTGAATCCAATGAAGTGTTATATTTATTAATAATTTATTAAGAAAGAAAATTTAAATGTTGATATTCCTGTAATTTTGAAATATATTTCAAAAGTAATCCGGAGACTCGTATATTTCGAAACTGTGTTTTAAGGATCAAAAATAACTAATTCAATTATTGTGTTATATATGATTATAAAATTGAAGAAAATAATTAAATTCTGATCAACCTTTGCTGAGAATTAAAATTTCATATAATTATATTTCTGATTTAAATTCTTTGGCCTTTTCGAATTATCTTTAAAGAAATTACTATAAATTGAATGCATATTATTTTACAGTAAAAGAAGAAATCAATTTTTATAATTTATTTCGCAATATACTTCTATTTATGAAGTTAATAGGAAAATATTGAAAATTACTGTTATTTAAATTAAATTTAAAAAAAATAAAATACAGATATCTGGAGAAATTTATTCTAATAGATAATTGTGTACACAAGAAAAAAGTTTTTCTAGTGTTATAATAAATGTTCATTCGCTTTTATTGTGTTTTTCTTTATGTATCAAACTTATACAAATTAAGAATGAACAGCTTCAAGTTATATATTTAAGTTGTTATGATATATTGGATCATGCAGATTGGAGCAACAAATTTTTATATACTTTTGTATATTATCTGTAAATTTTTATTTAAAAATAAACTTCTTTTAATCATTTTATTGTCGATTCTTTCTTTATTTTAATAAATTAATTAAAAATGTTAGCGTATTTTAAGTAAGAATTAGTTAGTTGTATTTTAGAATAAGTTATATATCAGATAAGAATTTTTAAGGATTTCTTAGAAATATAATTAAACCATATTCTTGAAATATTACTTTCTAACTTGTTTCTCCATGTTACAATAGCAATTTTTATTAATAAGATTCCCAATATAAAATTATCAGATAATGGTAATTCAATATATATTTTAATAATTAAAAATTATTGTATAAGCTTATGTTTAAATAAATCACTCAATTCATTAATTATAATATTTTTATTTTTCAATTCAAGTATATTTTAACATTGGTTTACAAACTGTTGAGTGTGGACACTTTGAAAGGGTTGTTTATATCTATTACTTTTACCTACTTTGTGTAAAATTGACCAAAATTAAGCCACTTTCAGTAAATTAGAATATTAAAAAATGTATTTGGTATAATTTTTTTTTAAATTAGCATAGCTTTAAGTTTAAAAGAATTTCCAATTTGATAACAAAACTCATTAAATATCCCGATTTCTTTTACATATGTTTATGCGTGAGTATATTCTTTTATGTGACTTCTCCGAAATCACAAGACTGGGTCAAATATTTCTTGAAGCATATAAAAAGTTTTCTGAAAATACATGTCTTAGAAAAAAATATGTAGAAGAAGACATCACCCAGGGCATTTATTTATTTACTCAACAAATGAAATATTTATTTTTAATTACTGTTGCATTTCAATCCACATATTGGCTAATTGCTAGATAAAAAAAAAACTATTTGGTATAGTATTATGAACATCTTAATTTTGAATAAGTAAAGTTCTCATCATCATAACTGGCTCGATAGCTCATTGTGGGCCTTGGCCTTCTTTAAAAGATGCAGCCAGGCTGTTCTCCTCTTGGCCGTGGACATTTTAATAACATTAAAATCAGAGTCTAAACTGTAGACCCATCTCTTTTTCGGTCTTCCCCTTGGTCGTTATCCAAAAGGGGTTACATTGAAAACCTACAAAGTAGCTCTAAAGTAAAGTTCTGCTATACGTATATTGTTAGTATTGAATAAAATATCAAAGTTGTTACTGTCCTTTACATTTAACATTGAAAAAGGATTTAGGTTTCTGGCAGTATAATTCTTTACGAAGGAGGGGAAGGGGCAATGACCAAGATTTTGCTTTATAATATATTTTTTAAAATTATATACCATCCTTATTAATAAAAATATATACCATTGTATTCTACACCATGTTTTAGATTTAAAGTAATGATGAGTACATTATATATTTTGATTTCTTCTTCAATTATTTTTTATCACTTTTTCTCTTTTAAACTGAAAAATAATAATAATAATAATTTTAAAAAATTATATGCATATACATATATCTTACTCCTTTTCTATGGGCTTAAATTTTTAGAAACTTCTCTCATTCACAAAGCAGGAGATAGAAGTTGTTATGCAACCAAGACTGTCCGTCAATCTGGCAAATCGTCGAATGTATTATAGTCCAATTGTAATACAAAATGTTATGTTATTTTAAATTATTTACGGATTTTTTTCGTTATGATAACAACTAAATTAGGTAACATGAAACGGATATTAAAATGAACAAAGATGTTATAGAATAAGACATTTCAAAATTTTATTTTCTTGTTTATTTTGTTGAAATTGGTGATTAATGATTGGGACCGCTACCATTGTCATGCCTGCCACCTTTAAAATAACCACGGATTCGCTTGTTTTATGACTATTCTTTTATCGTTTTACTTTTTACAAAAAAAATAACGAGATTATTGCATAGCAAAATTTTAAATAAAAATTCAAGGAACAATTTTACATTTGTTCAACGCTTGGCAAGAAATCTTAAAAACGTGAGGAAAACTCACAATCTGACACTGGTAAAGAAGATTGTATTTAGAATCATCGCTTTTTTTTTTTTTTTTTTTTCATTATTCCATCGGTCATAATTTTTTTTTTTTTTTAAATAACGCATTCATTAAGTGCCTTAACAAATTAAAGGTTAGATTGCTGAGATTTTTTTTCTTTCTAAATGATGCTGGTTATGCTTTGAATGTTCTAGTATTTTAATTAATAGACCTATTTTAGTTAGTTAATTATTAATTTAATTTTTTATAGTATTTTAAAATCGATATTAAGAGGGTAATTTATGATTTGAAAAACTTTATTGGTTAGAAATAACATAGTGTTCTCCAATTGTTGTAAAGATGGATTTAAGAGTGCTAAATGCTATGTAGTCCACATTATTTGCTATAAACAAATAAATAAATAATTATAATAATAAATTCCTAAGATAGATTACATGTGGCAAAAGATATGATAATTGCTCTAGACAAAACAGAACTTAACATATTAGAAAACTGGTTCAGGTGAAAACGATATCTTTTCATCCCTTTTAAATTTGATCTAGAAGTATTTACAGTTTTTTTAGATGAATAATTGTCGGGGAAAAAATATTTTATTAGCAGTAACCTGTATGTTAACTGAGTTAATTTAAATTTTATAAAGTCCATGTGATCCATTAAAAGACAGATACGCAGGTGACCCTTAAAAAGTTAGAAGGCAACTGTTCTACTAGATGGATCACAATTTTCTATTTCATTTTTAGTTAAATTTTTTTAAAGCCAATTCCTACTTTTTTTTCATTGTATTGCAGAAAGTCCTTTATAAATAATTTTCATTCATTTTATAAAGTTTATCTGGCGCCATCTGTTGGTAGATACATGCAACTTAAATGTAAAAAAAAAAAAAAAACTAAAATTAATGAATTAAATTTAATTACTGAATTAATATTTAAAAAAACTGTATTCACATCCAGTGTCATCCACTGCAAGTTCAAAAGAATTATATTTGAACTGGATTGGATGAATAAAAAGTATTTTATTGAAGATTGAAAATTTGAACAAAATATATATATAGGGAGAGTGTGAGCTAGTAGAAGGAATTGAAAAAAAGTGGTGGAGGCGATTTGATGTCGTATGATAATCATTATATTCAAATTAAATTCTAACTGAACAAAGACTTGAACGAATGAGAGACAGGCAGAGAAGAGAGAGGCGCATTTGGCGAGAAAAAGAAAGAAGAGAAAAAAAAAATGCCAAGCAATCAAGTTCTTCAGCATGGCGCGAAGAGGAATGCATGTCCAGTAAAGCGTAATCCCCGTCATAAAACTCCGAGAAGAAGCAGAAGAAGAAAGTGGAAGAGGAGAGTAAGATCTCACCTTTGAAGGAGAGATGCTTTTGTTTCAAAACGAGAGAGAGAGAGAGGTCAAAGAAAGGGGGATCATTGAAATGCGGGCCTAATGTTTCCTTATCGGGCCGGTGAGTTATGGCCTGCCAGGCGTCCAGGCCCTCTGCAAATCCAGGATGACGTAAATCGGGCACCGTTTCTCTCACCCCAGATGTGCTTTAGTGGTCGGGCGATATTTCTTCCCGGCTGCAATTGGGATGCAGGAAGACAGCATTATAGGGAGAGCCCGACCTCCTCCTCGCCCAGTAATGCCACTTGTAAATGGTGGGCCTCTTACCAGATGGATTCGCAACAAGGTACCACCGGGACAAAAGACATACTTCCGGGCATGACCACGTGCACCCCTCTCTCTTTCTTATTCTTCATTCTCTAGTTGTTTTTTCTTACGTTGTGTTCGCCCTGTCCATCCTCATCTTAATAGCGTAGTAAATGAATATTTTTTAATGACAAGGTTCTAAAATGTGATCATAATTCATTGCTTCAAAAAATGTTCTTTTCTTTTATAATATTCAAAATTTTGAGCTTATAGAATGAGATGTAATAGATGTATGTTCTATCATAATAAGGCATAACAATTTCATTTTTTTTCTTCGAGTTTAATATTTCATTAAAAAAAAATTTTACGAGAACATGTTCATTAGCAATTTTTTTAACTGGATAAAAGCCTTACTTTTTTATTGTTCTCACACTTCTACGCCACCAAGAGGCGGTGTGCCAGTCACTGACCAATGGTGTCAATCAGTCTCCAAACAATTGACTGACACCATCAGTTAAATTATTGCAAAATAACAACAATAATAATAATAATGAAGCAGAAAAATTGCAAATTGCAATTGTTCATTCCAATAATAAAATAGCTTTCAATTTATTTTCGAGCTAAAATTATTGAGAATAAATAAAAAAACATATTAAACAAAAAAAAATTATTAGGAATTTTTATATAGGATTGCTTATTTACTTAGCCACTTTATATTATTGCATGCAATTTATATAAAATATCAAACCTTTAATTCTAGGCAGATTTTTTTTCATTTAATGAAATGTACTCATAAAAATGTTTTATTTTCTGAAAACGGGCGACGCACTATAATAACATGTGACAAATTATGGGAGTAAGTTTCTTGTTATAAAATATAAAAAACTTTTACTTAATATTAAAAAAAAAAAAAAATGATTTGGTTGCATGTTAATTGTGATGTAGTTTCTATAATTCCTTATTTTTATAAAACTGTTGAAGTAACTTGATTTAAATATATATATATATTACTTTGATTTCACATATGTGTACTAAATATGAATTATACCATGAAATAATATATCCTTTTCTGTTTTAATACCTCAAAGTTGTGTGGTCAATCAAAATCATGTCAATTCGTTTGAAATTTTGCATCATAGTTAACGATAAATCAACAAATTGAGCTTCTTGTAATTATTGCTGTAAATAAATCCAGAAATTATTACATAATAGATCACTTATGTAATTTTATATAAAAAAAATATTTACTCAAAAATAATAAAAAGGTGGCCTAAAATAAATTGCTACAAAATAATAGTTAATAAAAAAGATTGTGTAGCAAAAATTTCTTTTCATTAAAAATTAATTGATTTCATTAAAAAAATTCTTTTCATTTTTCTTAAATTTCTTTTCATTATAAACAGAAATTATTTTAATAATTCTTGTTCATTTAAGATTTCATATTATATATACACTTCATAGATAATTCTGAATTAGGTGTTTCGTGATCACCAGGAGGTATTGAAGATTTTGGTCAATAGCTGGGTGGTATTTCTAATTCTCTTTCTGCCATTTCTTTGTTTTTGTTTTCATATGCAGTGATATATATATATATATATATTGAAATTTGCCTTATAATCTGAATAGATAAATATTTTAATTTGGATAGAGAATGTCAATTTCATTAACAGAATGGAAATAATTCAAATTATTTTTACATCAAAACAAAACTGACCTACTTCAAGTTATTTTTGTATTGCAAAATAAAGCTGATTCGACTTTTATGTATGGCGATATTAGTTTTGTTATCTTATAAAAAATATCACGTGCAAAGCACGATATTACACATTTTATTTTCATTTGTGATTTCATGTAAAGACATTAAATATTGATAAAAAAAATAATATTTTTATTATTACACTTGCAAAAACAAATAAATGTTTGCCGTGATATGTCGCAAGACAGTACTGGAAGTAAATAGGGGCATCTGGTTCTTTTTCGGAAAGCGAATGCCTCATTTGGTTTAGTGGTTGGGTCACCTGCAAATGGCTGACTTCACTGAATCTTCTACATTGGTTTTCGTCATGTAAAATACATTTACAACTGGTAGAAAGACCGACCAATGAGGAGTCGTGAATCGTTTTTGAGTACAAGTCATTCTGGTCGTAAAGCACACATGCATCGGTGTAGTATGTGACTACACCTCTCTGTGTACTCTGCGAGAACTCGAAAGGAAATAGGGAAACTTTGAGCTGTCTATGACAATCATATATATATATATATATATATATAGAAATATATTTGAAAAAATAAACCGTTTTCTTTTATTACTTCGCATCAATAAATAAATAAAAATGGGAATATAGGAATAGGAGAGCATTACGATGGACATTTTAGCCCACCGTTCTCTTAGACTGTCAATGCGAAGAAAGAATAATACATAAAAGTAAAGTGGCAAAAAAAGAAAGGAAGGAAGGTCCGGGGGAAGGACTCAACATATTTATGAGGTCCAAAAGGTGTCTTAAATCACTTAGCGACCCATAAATAAATAAGCGCAAATGACAGATAAATCCCAGGTTCACATTAGGGTAGTTTGAAAGTTTCGGGGGAGGAACGAAAATGAGGACGTTTTTCAAAGATTGTTAAAATGATGTATTGAGATTTCCCATCCCCAAATGGTGGATGGACGTAAATTTATGTTGCGCTATTAAAATTTTCAACCGGTAAAGGAGGGTGTTCGGAAGATGCACTGAAATTTCCAGTCAGTGGTTGGGGTTTATTAGATGGATCCTAGAGAGTGCTTATGATGATTATAGACTGTGATATCAGTCATTTAGTCTACTGACATCTTAGTACTATGGTGTTAAGATAACTTATCTTTTTGAATTGTGTTTTTCTCTGTGCCAGTTCGAATAAGTATGAGAAATTTGCCCCTAGTTTACTTTTAATGTAAAATATTACTATAGATGAGAAACGGTCAATAACCTATTTAGGGTTAAAACGGTCATTAGAAAATTTTGGTAGTTTGAAAAATAGAGTGCATATAATAGTCTCCTTTAAAAATGTCTTTTATATTGATTTTATTTATTTGTAACTTAATTTCAGATATTTATATTCCTTTATAAAAAAACGAAAATTTTATTGAGTATCATTAAATTTTTATTTTCATGTAAAATGATTTAAATATTAAAAAGTATAATGTATTTTAACATTTTTTTTTTTTTTTTTCACTTTTTGTATATCATCTGTTTTTTTCATTATTTTTACATTAAAAAATTCCGTCACTTATCACAGATACATTGTTCATGAATTTGTATAATATTTCGCTATCTTCGTTCAGTGTTTTTTATGGAACTTTTTTAATAAGTTTTTAACTATTTGATATTTTGAGAGTGCTTCCTTTATCTTTGCAAAATGTTGCTTCATTATCTTACATCGCTGAACTTGAGGGAAAAAATTTTAAAATTTGAATTACGGCAGCTAAGCAAATTATTATGATATATTCTCCATGCATGATATACTAAAATTCGTGTGTCACAAATTTACAGGTAAAATTGATTTCTAATTTAAATTACATAAAAATTTTACATGCAAACAAGTTACAAAGAATTCAAATTTTTTCGTGGAAAAACTTAAAATATGATATACTGAATTTTTTTATTAGTTACTACTATATGCATATGATTGTATGTTACTGCTATAGTTATATGTGTTTCAAATGTAAATAAATTTCAAGTAATTAAAAAAATCACATGTAACTTCTCATGTGTACTTATGCCATTATAAATAAATTTTTCGGCTAATTTTCAATTGATATCTAATTTCTAATGATTTTACGCTAGAACTGAACTTTTTAATTAACTGTTTCAAAATCTGGAAAATTTGAAACAAGAAAATATAATTATTAACATTAACATTTGAAACATTTAAATAACTTGAATAACTAGAAAATTTATTCAAGTTATTTAAATGTTTTGTGAAAAAAAGTTTTATATTCTTATTTCAAAGAGGATTTTTCTGCTCTGCCAAACATGAATATTCAACATATAATTAAAGAATAAATGTCTAAAAAGTAATTTTCTTAGAGCTTATTTTCAATAAAAATCAGGCTCATCTTCGTGTTCAACATTCATGTTTGAATGTTATTGGTTTTTTTTTATAAATTTTCTATTTATCTCATCATTTTTATCATTATCTATTCATTTTAGTTTATAAATTAATTAATTTTGTTAAATAAATTCTTTTGTGCCTGAATACATTATTTTTTACTGAAAAAACAACTATTTTTATAGTATATTATATTATTATTATATTATATTATTATATATTATTATATTATTATATTATATTATTATAGTATTTTATATTATTATTCCAAAATAATAATATTACTTAATCCAAAAATAAAAAAAAAGATCCGATAAAAATGACAAAATTATGACTAAATTTGGTAATAAAATGTATTCAAATAGCAGCAAAGGAAAAAAAATGATGCGCTAATATTTTATCGAATAGTGAGTAGTGGTAGAGGAACACATTTCAACTTTAGAAAACGACTGCAATTAAAAATTAATAATTATTTATTAATTTTTAAATTAATAAAAAGTTTGTAAATTTTATTCCGAAAAATGTGTATACATATTTATATGTTTGGAATTTAAAATAAATTACTTTAGGTAAAGAAAATTATCGCCATAAGGCAATCATTCAATTCCTATAATTTCCACTAATTTTGTTTTCACAATACAACGTCTATTATTTATTTTAATGTTAGTATTGGCTTGGCAAATGAATTGAAAAATAATGTAAATTTTCAACTTTGATTTATTTAATTTTTTTATCATAATTTAATAATGACAAGTAATTTAATAATATGCAAATAAATGTAATAAAATTTTTTCTTAGTTTTTGGTTACGAATCTTTTGAATAAAATAATAACTTTAAAGAAACTGAATTTCTAAGTATATATATATTGTATGCGAATGTATATATGCGTATATTTCAATATAACTTAAGAAATATACGCATATATATATTCGCATACAGAGAAAGAGCGATGTAAATTAGATTGTTTTCTTTTATAAATTCAAAAATTTGAATGGTTTTTGGTTAAAAATCGCTGTACAAATTTTTTTGAAGCAATCAATTATGACTATGTTTTAGAATCTTACAATTCAAAGCGTTCATTTACTATCATATTCTTATGAATAAATAATATAAATTAATGAATGACTACCACATTTACAAATAATAATAATTTTTCGTCGTTGTAGGCTGCGAATTTTTGAAAAAATATGAAAAAGTGTATTTCGAAGAGTTACAGTTTGAATTAAGCTGGAACATGCACACCCTACATCCATATATATATATATGGATTTCAAAAGGAACTTTGAAATGAAAGTGATTTCAAACTAAAATTATACAATTAGATATTCAAAAGAGAAGATTATCGAATGGTTACACAGATCCTATAAATGCATATATTAACAAGTAATATAAAAAAAACTTTTTTAAAATCAATTCCTACTATTTTTTCACTCTATTGCAGAAAGTCCTTTATAAATAATTTTCATTCATTTTTGTTAAGTTTATCTGGCGCCATCTATTGGTAGATATAGGCGACTTAAATTTAAAAGAAAAGCTAAAATTAGTTAATTCAATTTAATGAATGAATTAATATTTGAAAAAACTGTATTAACATCCAGTGTCCTCCACTGCAAGTTAAAAAAAAAATGTGTTTGAACTGGAGTGGAGGAATAATAAAAAATATTTTATGAACGATTGAAAATTTGAACAAGTTATATATAGGGAGAGTGTGAGCTAATAGAGGGAATTGAATAAAATTACACCATTAGATATTCAAATAGAAAATTATCGAATGATTACACGGAACATATAAATAAATGCATACATTAATAATAAACGGCCACACAATTGGGCACTTAAAAGTTGTGGCTACCCCATTCTCAACCTACTGGCCAGCTGTTGGTCTGTGGGTATCCACATTCCGACGGGTGGAACGCAGGTGGTTGGAAACTTTTTATTTACCCTTTTTTTCCCCTTCAACCCTTTTCCTTCCTCCCCTCCCCCCTGTTTCCATTCCTTTGCTTACCACTTTATTAAAAAAAAAAAAAAAGCCGCGAACCGCGCGGCGTCCTTGCGAAGGCCGCAGGAACCCCTTCCCTTCCCAGGCAGGAAGCGAGGGGAGAGAGACAAAAAGTGGGACCTGCAGGCACATCCATCACGAACGCCTCTGTTATGACTTCCACGGGGCACCGCAACAACCTCCGCCGACACAAAGAACTTTTCGCGCCAAAAAGAATGGAAGAAAAAACACACATATATATATACCGTTTTAGAAATTATAGAGATGTATTAGTGCGCGCAGGTTGGGTGAAGGAAGGAGTGTTGAGGGGAGAAAGTTTTAAGCCGGCCTCATTTTTTTTTTTTTTTTTTTTTTCCCCCTTCTTTTTTAAAAAAAAAAAACATTGCGTGGATTGATTTTTTATTTTATTTATTATTATTTTTTTAAAGTTCGAACTACCTGCCGTTTGTGTGAAAAGAGGAAAAAGGTTTACGGATTGATATCGGCGAGGAAGGTGGGGGTAGTGACCTTTTTTAATATTTTTTTAAACCTCCCTTTTTTTTTTTTTTAAGTCGATTTGATACACCTTGCTATTGTATTGTTGGTTGTATCGGAAAAATTTGTCATGCGCTTTAACCGGAGTCGGTGATACTCTTTTTGAATCTTTTAATGTTGTTATTTTTTTCCTGCACGCACACACACACACAAAAAGTATTATGAACTATTAGAGTTCTATTTTTGCTTTAGCATAATTTTTTTTATGTTAATTTGTATTTAAATCATATTTTAAAACTAAAGTGTATAAAACGAAATGAAAAATATGCGAAACTTTTTAACAATTTAGTGTTGCTTTTTAGTTAAGATAGTTATTAAAAAAATAATAATATTATTGATAATTATAGGTTACGAATTTTTTAAAAACTGATGTTTGTAATTTTTGCTGATTTTAATAGGCTTGATTTCGAATTTAAACAAACAGAATAAAATTGATAAAGAATATATTGCTACCAATATGTTATTTTAAACAAATACAATAAAAATTTTAATCAATTAATATAAAATTTATTTGTATATCATACTACTGCTTAAAAATATACTTTTATTGTACTAATTAACTAAAATTTAAACTAATATTATTTACTAGCAAATCAATATTAAAATTATTTTAATATTTTTTTTAAATTACCTTTGATTAATTATTGTTTAGTTGATATAGAAATTCTTACTTATTAGATATTTGTATTTACTAATTTATATTAAGCAAATATATTACTATTCATCTAAATTTTCATTTTGAGATATTGAATTACATTTTGTAGCTTTTGATATATTCTGAAATTTTATTTAATCATATTGCATCGTCATATCAATTGTTTTGATGAAATTTTGCAATGAGAATATTCTGAAATGTTTTGTTTTTTAAAGAAAATATTCTTTTTACCAATTCATAAGCTTCATCATTGTTGTTAAATGTGGTGAATATGGCTTTTAACATCTTATGGATACATTTTCCTGCTATGGAATTACATCAGCTATGCACATTTTTCCTATAAGATTATTAAATGGCTCCATACTTATATTTGTAGACTGCATATTCGCAATAAATCATATACTAATTTCATTTCTCATCACTGTCCCGCCATCTTAATTAAAAATATAATCAGGAATTTCGGTAACATTGGTCTAATTCAGGCAACCTAAATGATCTTGCGGGCCACTATAAACATTTTTTGGAGTGAAAAATGGAAACATAATGAGTTATTATTATTATGTTTACTATTATTCTTACATGTAAATATATATAATATTATAATAATGATACTAAACACACATTCTAAAGAAATATATAACACTAAAAATGAACTAAAAAAAAATATATATAAATATAAATGAAATAAAAAAAAATGAAATTCAAAAATATTTATTTTATTAGTGTGATATTTGCTTCTCCACTCATCATGAGGTCGCACAATATAATTGAAATATTCTGCGAACTCGTAACTGTAAACTCGTCAATAAAACAGGCAGCATCTGTCCTGTATTCGCATGAATACTATATTAAAATCAAAGTTAAATTTTTCTTATAATTTCGACAATTAATTTTTGAATATAGGGATGTACACATAATTTATTTTTTAATATTGGTTTTCACTGCTTTGACCATTATAGAATAAATATATTTTGTAAAAGTGTGACACATCTCACGCCGGAAAAATGTTCAAGGCAGGCCGCGGGTTGGCCACCCCTTATCCAATTGGTCTGTTACTAAAAGAAAAATAATGATTTTCTTGTAATTTATTTATTTATGCAAATATAATTAAAAATATTTAAAAAATAATATGTTTTTTGTAATAAGGTTATAAAATAAGACCATTCTTATTATGTGCTAAGAATTCACAAAAGTTGACAAGTTTGGTCATAATCGTAAGCATAATTTGCTTTTGCTTGATTAAACTAAAATATTGGCTTTTTGAATTCCAACGAATTTCTAGCTTTAACAAATCAAAGCTTTTAGCTTGTTCGTTTGGTACTGTTGGGGGCAATGACTTAAAAAAGAAACCCGGTGCTTATTTTTCTCTATATGTATTTTACCTTTGAACCAAAGACAACCATTTCCATGTGCGATATCTTACCAAAAATTGCACGTGGCGTATCCACCATATGCACCAGAGTGCGCGAGCAAGTTTTGTGTTCGAATTTCCTTTTTTTTTTCAATCAAAAACCCGTGGGGTGAATGCTCTCTGAGGGTGGCACGCTCTGCGAGGGAGGGATGGTGTGGAAAAAGAAAAAAAAAATGCGTGGGGTACGGGGAGGACCCGCGGTCTTTGTTTCGTCCCGTCCCTTCCACAAAACTCCCAAAAATCAGATGCACACTCTTCGGAGGGCATTGAACTGCGGAGGAGGATTAATCTCATGTGCCAACCACCCCCTCAAAAAAAAAAAAAAAAAAAAAAAAAAAAAAAAAAAGGTTGGATCTGTGCAGAAGTTTTTGATTTTTCCAAGCATCATACCGATTATTTTCCCCATCCTCTTTCTTTCAGCGGACACAATGCATGTCAAATTATATTTAGAAAAATATCCATGGCTTAATTTATCAGATTTTTTTTCATGCATAAAAGGCTGTTAATGTCTTTTAATGTGAATTATTTATTTTGAGGTATCTGTGTATTTGCATCACAGTAAAATCTTGTATATACTATAAAAAAAAATTATAGTAGACATTATATAGAATCAATAATGTTAATAAATTTACACTGATGAAGTCATTTTAATTTGTATTTTAATATTATTATCAGTAGTTGTTTTATTAGCTCTTGGGTGCTCAATGCCACAGGTTTTGGGGTCGAATCCCGGCGGTGCTATGGATGTTTGTAGTGGTTTGGAATCCACTTTATACCGTAGGTCCCTGTCTAATATGACCATAGAGCGCTGGCCATAGCTCTGACAACCCTACCCCGTGAAAAAAAAAACATTTCCTGTCTCAAAATCTGCCAGTATTCAGAGGGCCTTGGCCCACCATGGAGCTGTTGCGCCAATGAAGAAGAAGTTGTTTTATTAGAATTCTTTGAATCAAGATTACTCAGTGCTAATTAATGATGTAATGACAGAGTTAAATAAATTTATCGACGAAGATAAAATTTCATTTCGATTATATGAATTTAACAACAGTAATAGCAGAAAATATAATACTAATTGTTATCTTAATTTTGTTGAAAGCATTCAGAAAAAAAAAAAAACTTAAAACAAAAAAAAAAAAAAAAGAACTCTGAATAAAGCTAATAAAAGATCATGCTATTCGGTATTCTTTTTTTTTTTTTTTTTCTTGATGACGATTCCAATTATTTATTGTTAATTTTTTTGTCATTAATGTAAAGTTTATTAATGGACGTGTATTAAAAAGAAAAAAAAAGCTTCTATTAGTAGAATTTTCAATTGATCTAGAACATTATGCATGCACTGCATCTGGAGAAAGATATCGCCCGAATTGGGGAGACGGCTGGCCTCGCAGTCATCAGCAGCTAACCAGCCTTCAGTGTTGTATAGGCAACAAGCCGAACCGACAACAAAAGCCGTTAGTTACCTAATCAACCAAGCACCAGACTGCTCTCATTAGGACGATGAACAACGCGCTGATGATCACCACATTTCGGACAGAACATTTGATAATGGCGTGTTTATTTTGAGTGTGGAGGGGAGGAACTCGGGAACATTTTAAAGGGGGGAAGATGTCCGGCTGCAATGACAGCTGGCGGGAGCAGCTCCTTCCATGATATATATATGTAAGGAAGGTGAGGTCAGTTAGACAAAACTTATGGCAGATGGTCAGTTGATTTGAGAAATGAAGTAGAAGACAGCAGATGACAACGTGCCAGAACAAGATCGAAGTAGACACAGCAGGATTGCAGCAGTGATGACAGTGCTGTTGATCAATGTGTTTGCATTTAACCATGAATAATCAGTGGATGTCTGGCATGATATCATTAAGTCAGGAAGCGGATTAGTGGTTTTAAAATAATGTATTGGGTCAATCATGTATTTTGTCGGAATATATTGGTAAGACGTAATGATACGATCTGTATAAATAAAAAATATCCAATTGTTTAGTAAGTAACTAGCAATAATAACCTAGCATAATACTCATTTACTTATATATCTATAAAATTCAGAATGGTTCAAATTTAACACCCTTAAAAGTTGTATGATCCAACTCAAAACGCTTTTATAAAAAAATAAAAAAAAAGGTGTTTTATGAAATATTGCTTATGCCATATTTTATCTTCAGTCAAAAATGCTGAAACTAATCATTATTTTCTCCTTCTTCTTTGGCGCTACAACCCCTTGGTTAATTGATTTGTGTATGATGAAAATTTAAAATACGAACTTTTAAAATCTTACTTTTGAAAGTGACTAAAACTGTATTTGCTGTTTATGGTTAAAAAAAAAGTGATTTATTAAAATTTTTTTTTTTAATTAAAAACAGTTTAAACGTCACTGTTAATTTTGAGAATTAATTTTTTGTAAACATTTTGTGAAAGCATCCGTTCTCCACGGAAGAAACTCGGAACATAAATTTCTAACTTAAAAAAAACCCAACTTGCCACTTGGTCCAGCGTTACAAAAATAACAACCGGTTTTTCAAAAATCTTTCTCAACATGCGTAATCTGGTTTGTTTTGAAACGCGAGTTCAGTTTTATGGGAGCTCTTCTTCCTGCATGACATCTGATCATAAATTTACTTTTGTGGACACGGAAGGATAGAAAAAAAAGAAAAAGATTTGCCATTCCTACGAAAGTGTGGAAATCTTAAAAAGATATTGAAATCTTCCACCCTTATTTTGTTGAAAAGAATGTGCATAAAACGTGATGTGCATGTCCCTATATTGAATGACCCATTTTAATGTTTCTTTTACTAACTAACCATCTTTTGTGGTAAGACTTGAGAATCATTCGTTCTTGGGTAATGCCAGTGGACAACATCCAGTATGAATAAACATTTTTTTTCTTTTCTGTGAGGTTTTTTTTCTTCCACTCTTTCTTTCTTGTTTTTATGTTTTTTTTGCCCCTTAAGAAAAAACCCTCTTTTTTTCTATTTCTTCTATTAACTCACAGTCTTCCTATATATATATCTTGTTCAAATTTTCAATCGTTCCTAAAATACTTTTTATTCATCCACTCGAGTTCAAATACATTTTTTTTTTCAACTTGTAGTGGAGGACACTGGATGTTAATACAGTTTTTTCAAATATTAATTCATTTATTAAATTTAATTGATTAATTTTAGATTTTTCTTTAGATTTAAGTTGCATGTATCTACCCATAGATGGCATCAGATAAACTTAAAAAAATAAATGAAAATTATTTATAAAGAACTTTCTGCAATATAATGAAAAAAAAGTAGGAATTGACTTTAAATTTTTTTTTTTTTTTTTTTTTTTATTGTTTTCTTATGCGAACTAACTATCTTTTGCGGTGAGGCCGCAGAACCATTCCTTCATGGGTAATGGCAGTGGACAACATCTAGTATGAATAAACATCTTTTTCTTTTCTGTGATGTTTTTTTTTCACTCTTTCTCTCTTTTTCTTTTATGTTTTTTACCCCTTAAGAAAAATTCTCTTTTTTTTTTCTTCTCCTGCTACATGAATAAGTTGCATCGTAAATTACAGCGTATCGGCGGCCGCCTAGGAGTGTATGCAAGTCGCTGCTTATAAATTACCCGCGAGATAAGCAAAGTACTCGCCCCTGACGTATCTTCCAGCTAATAACACATTTCTGTTAGCAGGAAATACAATTTGTTATCTGCCTTCTAACGAGCAGGGTGTTGTAGATACAGCGATTTGGGCATGGACTCGCTCTCAATCTTCTCGCTGTAGTAAAATTTGCTTTTGTTTTTATCACTTTTGTTAAATGCATCACGTTTATTTCATGAATTGTATCGTTTATAAATTTTGTTGAGTTAAATGACAATATATTTTTTGTATATCTTTTTCTTTTGTGAAATTAAAAACAAATATTTTGTCTCAAAAGTAAGTATTTTATGTAATCTATAAATTATTTACAAATAATTTTGTTTGATTAAATCACTTCAGCAAGTTAAAATATTTTTTTTTTTTTTTTTTAATTTCTTTTTCTGTATTAACATTTAAAAATAAAAAAAATTATTTTACCACGAAACAATGTGTATTTCATTAAATACATATTTAAACTAATTTTATAGAGTAAAACCCATTCGCTTCATATATATATATATATATATATATATAAATTTCTAGTTTATTCAAAATGTAACATATAGCTTTTGAATTTTTAAAAGTAATCTTAAAATATTTTTTTCGACTTCTTATTTTTTAAGTAGAAATGTGAGCTAGAAAAATAGTATAAGTATTAAGTGTTTTTAAATTGGGCTATTGTCTTAATTTATTTTGACTATTGATTATAGGTTTATTGTATATATTTTGAAGAATTATTCGCAAAGCTTTTTTTATTTTTTAACAGTTAAATCAGCTTTTCACTTTAGTGAAAGAAACATCTGGTGTGAAGGAGTTTAATTTATAAATTAAAGAATATATTAACTTTTAGAGGTATTTATTTCATGATGATTCACAATTTGATTCACTTCTGATGATTGACAGTTTGTTCGTGTAAGATTTAATTGAAATATTGTTAATTCAGTATTTTTTAGAAGTTTTACTATATTTCACGCGGGTTATTTAGTAAATAATAATGTTTAGAATTTTTCAAAAATTCTGTGTAATGTTTGAAAATTAATAAAATTGTCTTGAAAGCATTTCTTATCTACCATGATTTACTTAATTAGAAGTTTAACCAGGTATATATATATATATATAAAGGCCCATTTTTTTGTAAATTTACTATTGAATTTTATGATTGATAAGTAGAGTTTAAAGGAGTCAAAATTTTGGTTCATAAAAATTATGAAATAGAACGAATTTACACTCTAAGTAACCAAATGCAATTTTTTTTCTCTTTTTTTTTCTGTAAGAATCAGATATTTGAAGGCCTGTTTTGAAGTTTAGAAATTTTGCGAGGAAATCATTTTATATAAAAATCTGTTTTAAAACATTTGTGTAGAAAGTGTGTTAAAACCAAATATGTTTCTTTACATTTTTCCCCAAACAAACCTAAGTGACATTCAATTGCTCTTTTGTTTAAAAAGATTCATGTTTTGTATCATTGAATTTGAGGGAGTAGGTGGTAAAATCATTGATTGTTGTTGATTAAATAACAGCAACAATCAATGACTTTATTTAAAACTTAAACCGTAGGTCCCGGTCTAGTACTGTAGAGCAGGGGTCTCCAAACTACGGCCCGCGGGCCAAATCCGGCCCGCCAGTGTCCTTCATCCGGCCCGCGACAGAGAATAGCTTAGTGTTGCTGTAATAAGTTGGATAAAAAAACACAGAATGATAATAACTCGGTTTTTATTTTCTTGGTAGGTAAAGTTTAATGACGAGCATAATACGGAGACAATTTAACTTAAGCATAACAACTAACAAATAATTGAAATGAATCTCACTCGCATTATAAACTAGTGTACTCGTTTAACCCACTGTACTCGGCGACTGGTCTAGAAATGATAGATAATGGCAGAAAATTTAAAATGGTTTTGGCCCTTGGTACTTATTGGAGTAAACAGTATGGCCCGAAGGCTGGAAAGTTTGGCGACCCCTGCTGTAGAGTATTTGATGTAGGGATGGCAATCTTACCCTGGGAAAAGAAACAATCTCCTGTCTCGAAATCTGCCAGTAGGCAGACGGCCTTGGACCACCATGGGGCTGTTGGGCATTGAAGAAGAAGATTTAGTTATTAATCAATACTAAATTGTATTTTTATTTTCTAATAAAACTTTGTATAGGCCTCCAGAAGAAAAAGGGTTCTCTTCAGGCGAGAAGAAAATTTAAGGTCATATTTTAAGGCGCTGAGATAAACTGTTTCTGTCGTTGTTTAAATAATTAAAAACTATTCATTTTAATGAAAATTTAATTATTATTCAATCAGCACGAAAGCTGTTCATCCCTTTCCCCTCTCGTTCGAGGCGCCGGAAGAAAACGGGTTCTCTGCGGCCGGAGTAAAAGAAAATTTGAAGCGCACGTTTTAAGGCGCTGAGACGGAGCGCGGGGGACAAGGTGCAATCCAATTCCGGCGGCCGTCCGACAACAAATCTTCTCGTAAATAACTCTGCAGAGGGGCGAAGGAGCCACTAAGTAATGACGCGAACCTCCACTTTTATCATCTCAGTCATCATTGGCTGGAGAGGACGGTACACGGTCCTATAACCTCAAAGGATCATTGAAGGACCTCGTGGATAAACAGCGAGCGTCGTGAAAACCGTATTTAGAAATCATTTGTCAGAACATGCCCTCCTACTAACCTCAGAGGAAAAGATTCCCTCGTAAAGTACTGGCTGATCATAAAATTTCAGTTTCACATCCCCTTTTTACCTTTTTTTTACTTCTATCTTCTTCTTCTCTCTCTGTATATATATATTATTATATTTTTTTGTGTATATTACGTTCGGTCTCGCGCGTCTTTTTTCTTTTTACAATCCATTTTACAACTGTTTGATCCGTCTTCGACTCACGAATTGATTGGGTTTTTTTGTTTTTCGGTCCCCTTTTATGACGGTTTGGGCGAAGAAGAAGAACTCGCCTTTTTTGTTTAGGCCCCGTGTTGGAATTAAATTATTTTGGTTCGCGGAATAATTTATTATTATTTTTTACGACTCCCTCATTCCAGTGCTTTCGGTTATTATGCCCGCTGCTCCCCATTTCACCTGTCTTTTTCCTCTCTGCTTTTAATCTTCTTTTATTGTCCTGCATTATTGATTTGATTCGGCTTCGTGTATTAAAATAAGCGACCCAAAATGTTTCGTCTTCTCTCTGCAAATAGTTAATTTATTCTTATCTACAAAGATATTTGAATAAGAGTAATTTTATTTCCTCATTAATAATCTGTGGTTTCTATTTTCTGATATTAGTGTTCATGTTTCAATGTACCGAATGAATATGTATGGAATGATATTTCGAATCTTTGAGCAACTTTTTGGTGTCTTCCGCTGATAATTGGCATAACACTTTAATTTCATTCTTTGCCTATCATATCTATCGATTTCAATCTTTCAAGATTAAAATTTAAATAATTTACTTAATTTTTGATATATATATATTTTTTTTTTTTTTGTTTTTTTTTATCTGTGACACTTTTAGAAAATTCGAGACTTTAAAAATCAATTTATAACTGAAGTAATGTTATCTCTATGCTGGAGACTAGTTGTGTCAGGATGTATTACCAATCTCTCTTTCTATTTATATTAGTTTATTTGCAATATTTTTTTTTTCTTCTAATGCAGCTGGCAAATAGACCGTGATCTTTCGCCATAAGGGCTGTGCCGATGTTACTCACTTTGCATTACCCAGGGGGCGCGTGTAACTTGATGGTAAATCACGGACGCGGAGTAACAATGCCCCCGCAACGCTCTACGATCCTATTAGACCGGGACCTACGGCTGAAAGTGGATTCCGAACCACTACAACACCCATGGGCAAAGCCGGGATTTGAACCCGATACCTGTAGTACCGAACGCCAGAGCGCTAGCCATTCGGCCATCAGGCCCCATCTTTACGATATTAGCACGTACATACACTTGGCACCCTGTGCCTTTTCTACAATACTATTAATAGTTACTCCTAGCGTTCTCCTCGTGGTCTGAAGATCTGCCCGCATGTCCTTATCACACTGGACCACACAGTTAAGTCCCAGTTAAGGCTCGTTCCCACCGAGGCGAGAGACGTGAAGATGCAAGAGGCAAGCGACCAAATTTTTTCGACCCCTTCACAGCGAAACGTCAGAAATAGCATTACGCATAGTGAAAAACCGCTTGGAGTTGAAAGTTGGGCTACTCCACGCGGCGAACTGCAAACCGGTTTCAGGCGACCGCGGTGAGGTCAAATTTTGGTCGCTTGCATCTTGTCGCCTTGGTGAGCACGAGCCTTTACTGGTCACAGTCGCGACCTCTCGCGACTGTATAATAATAATTAAACCTTACAGTAATGTTGATTACAAACTTTTAGACGTGATAATTATTAATGATTGCATATTTTTTGTGAAATAATAATCTAAAATGTTGAATTTAATGAATCGTATCTCACATTGGACAACTGAATTAATTAAAAATACAGTGCAATTGAACCTCCTGTTCATTGTCATAATTCTTACTATAAAAAATCTCATAATTCTTCTTCTATTTTCTGGCCACTATGTTATGGTGTAATTTAAAATATCCTCTAATAAGTGGGTTATAAAAGTGTTAAATTCACTCTTGCTGTTGAAAGTATTAATTTAAGCTAAAAATTTGCAGTGTTGTATTTAGCAAAATACTTCCGTTGTTAGTTTTCTTCTTCTTCTTATTTTTTTCTAATGCAGATGCATATTTTGATTGCAAATCCATGAACACTTACTCTCCCCACCCACCCACACACACACTTGCCAATGTTCTATTTTTTTTTTTTTTTTTGCTGCTTAGCTAGCAAAAGATGCCACCAGAACATGTCATTGAAACATTGAAACTAATTTAAATGCACCAGAACCTTATGATAAAACAACAATCGGAAATAAACTAATAAGTTGTACACAGAATCATCCAATGGATCGATCAGAAAGTAATTTTCTTTTATTCAGCAGAGAATATTCTTTTTAGTTGTTCCACGCTTCAACACCCAAGAAATATTTTAATGAAAAATCTCACACTCGAAATAATCAAATGGCTATCAAACTTTTGAAAACTCTTACAGATTTTTTTTAAATTATTATTTTTCTCTCTCTTTTGCGTAAAAAAAAATTTTTTTTCTTTGAAATTTACCATTTTTAACATTATCTTATTGTTTTGTTTGTTACTTATTTCGGTAAACCTCGTACGATATTTTTGTTCCACGAAAATTTTTTTTGTTTGTAAATTTCCTTAAATTATATAGGTAATAACCCTGGAAGCTGTTATAAACTGCAGCCGAAATACAAATCTAACGTTGCTGATAATGAATATATTTTTTTCATTTTATTAACATATTTAAATGAATTTAAAGAGTTCCAATGGATGGAGAGGACCCAATATAACTCTTTGGGACTTAGAACTCTTTTTTTTTCCAATAAAACTGTGAGGTAATGCAAGAGAGAAAACCACACGTTCAAGAGCTGCCAAAGTTCTGAAGCGTTTGCAATCAAAGCGAATGAAATATTAATAAAAAAATTATTTAAAGTTATAGCTGCGCAAAACCTTAATTAAAAGTTATAGTTATAGCTATCTTGCAAAGCCTGGAAAAAAAAGAATCATGGAGAGATCATAATATAAATATTAAGGCAGCGATTATTTATAGGAAAGTCAGGGATGGTTGTCATAAAAAAATGTGGAACTCAAGGGTTGATAAAGATTAGCATAATTGAATTTGTTAATTTTAGATCGGTAATTCAGGAAGAGCAAAATGGGTGTTATATAATCCATAGACCTGGTAAATTGTTGACATCTTTCATCATTCCCAGACGGATTTGAAAAGATAATTGTTTCTTATTTTCTCTGTGAAAGTCTGTAAACTTCAATCAGATACTCCACCAATCTATACGTTTTTTAAAATCTGTGACTGTATGTATTACCACATCCTCGATCATATTTATAAGCACTCAATTATACTGAGATACGAGTGAGATTTGATATGCTTTATAAATAAAAAGTTATGGTATTACTTCATTTAGAAATTAATACTTCTGTAAGCTTTCTTATGCAATAATTAAACGATTAATTGTGGTTTCCAGAAATCCTTATCTTTTTTGACTTGTTTATTTATTCTTTAGGAAATTATAAAAAAATTTCAGGCTAATTTAATTAACCCAATTAAGACTGGCATTTCAAAGCATTACATAAACTTTTTTCTCTGTGATAATTTTTTCTAATTTATAGGCGTGGTATAGGGGAAGCTTTCCTGATTAAGGGGAAAGAAATATATTTGGCCTCGAATGCTAATTTTCTTATTTCCATTAATTATTCTTCTAAGACCAGATTCTCCTTTCCTACACAGTATCATTCAATGTATCCATCACAAAGAATTTTCCCTTTACTGCCCATTCATTTAAGTAGAAGTTGGATTTTTCATTCATTCATTCATTTTTAAAAAAATTATATTTAAGTCGTTACACAATTGATCTTTATAAACTCATCGTAGGTGCATTGCAGAATATGACACATAATCGTTTTAGTTGGTTCAAGCTTCAACTAAAAAGACTATGAGTAGTAGATCCATCTAAATAGACTTTTTAGTTGGTCCAAGCCTAGAAATACATTAACGAAAAATCTCACACTGGAAATAATTAAATGGCTACCAAACTATTATTTTCACAGATGCAAGAGAAAAAAAAAGGTATGTTTTTTTTCCTACCAAACTATACCACATGCAGAAAATGCTATGTCTTCTATGTATAGAAAAGATAATAGTTTTGGGCTGATATTGCGATTTCACAACATTTCGTGATTCACGCAAAAATAAGAATTTTTCTTCCATTTTCACCTTTGTCCCTTCCACTAAAATGGATTCAATTAGGTACAAAAATTAATTTCATCCATTTTTTTTCCATGTGGTAAAAGGTTTGAACCTGTCAGCATTAAAATAAATCTTCCAAATCTTTAAACTTTAGACATAATACTTATCTATTCTGTAGCAAGCGGAAATGAATGTTGGTGTTGTTATAAATGGTTAGGTCAAGTTTCATGATTGGCCTTTTCATTTTTTTTGTTGTTGTTGATGCACATGAATGGGAATAGTTTTCCTGGAGGGCTTTTTGTGGTGTGTTTGCGTGTCATATGAGAAAAATTCCGAAAATTGCTACTTATATCCTGATTGTGCGAAGACGCCTACATATGATGGCATATTTTTTCAGTCGAAATTCAAATGTGTTTATATTTGTCAGCTTTAAAGTAAGCCTTCCAACTCTTTAAACTCGAGACATAATACTTATCCATTTCTGTAGCAAGCGAAAGTATATCTGGATGTTGATGTTGTTGTAAATGGTTGGGTCAAGTTTCGTTATTGGCCTTTTCACTTATTGTTGTTGATGATGTACACCAATGAGAATAGTCTTGCTGGAGGTTTTTTAATTGTGCGTTTGCACGTCCTATGATCAAAAATCTATAGAAGCTTACTAGAGAAGCCTACATATACTGGCATAATTTTCCAATCGAGTCTCTTTGAATTTTGATAGTAGTGACTGCAATGGATTCCACAAGCAGATTCGAATCCAAGCTTGAATCCTAGCATTTTTCTTTCTTTTACCGTAAATTTGATTCTTTTTATGGACTGCAGGCAGAAAAATATACATATTTAGTCTTTATTATCAATAAGTTTCTTCCAAGATGTGACTTGGGAATTTAATTATGTATATTCTATTTCTTGATATCTTTTTTTTTTTTTTTTTTTTTTTTTTTGTAAGATTTTCTTCCTTGTTTAAGAGAGTATTATAAATAATTTTAAATAATTTTTAATTAGTTAACGGAAAAAACTCAATTCTCATTTCATAAAATATGCATTTACATTAGTATTTCAAAAAATAATATTTAAAGAAAACAATCTCCATCAACAGTACCTTGATATTCTAATGATTAAAAAATAGTGGATAAAAAATATCCGTACAGAAAAATGTATTTGTTACGAAGTTATACATTTCGCTGAAAGTGAAAAAAAAAAAAAAAAAATACTTAAAATATTTAACTTAAATTTATCAACAAAAATAAACTAACTTAAAAAATAACAAAAACAAAGATTTTTTTTTTTTAATTTTTTTAAAATTCCAGGCATTTGTCGATGTTATTTGTAATTGGTAGAGAATTTACAACTAAAAGCTGTTAATAATTTAAACAAAAAATAATTAATTGTTAGGTTATAAATACTAATTTAAAATGTTATACATTTTCATATTATATTGTAATGCAACGTTTTCAAATTTACTTAATTCACTTTAACAATTCCTTAAAAGAGAATATTCCCCTTCTACTGAAAACTGAAAGTCTAAAAATAATTCAAACTGGTTGTCAATCTCATAACTAGTAATAAAAATATCAAATTAACTAATATGTAGGTATATCTGGATTTTTATTCATTGAGCGTTTTTATGTCAAAGGGAAATTTCCCTAATCTCTATGGTTAATCAATATTTCAACGTCAAAAAAGACTGGCATTGGCTTGATTAGAATTCGATCTTTTTCAGTAGGAATCTCCATGTATATAATCCATCATTAGAATTCGAGACATTCTACCCGTCGCAAAGGAATAATTGAAACTGGTAAATTTTTTTGAGAAAATCTTCTTTTTTTTTTTCGTGGTCTTCTTCTGAGTCCTCTTCAAAAGTAGGTGGACGAACTGAGACATGGTCTTCAGGCACGAATCTAATTTGCGTTTTCTTTCTGCTGCAAATAAGATTTTCCTTAGAAACGTATTTTGGGCATTCTGCCATACTTACCTTTCATTAGGGTCAAGTCAAATTCGAGATCTTGTACGCCATCACTCAAAGGGTACATTAGACTGCAAATTAAATTTTTTAAAAATTGTGCTCCAAGACATTGTATATATTTTGGTAGTAATTTTTGGCTTGTCTGTAATTTTTATTTTCTTTAACTATTAGGACTATATGTTTGAAGTACTAAAACTGATTACTGGTAAAAATATTAAATAAAAATATCTTCCAATCATGGAATATGTTATTTTTAGGAATCTGCGGTGATTTTTAACATACAATATAACTCGTGTGCATTAGACTGTAAATGAAATTTTTAAAAGTTGTATATATTTTGACATTGTATGTAGAAGTCATTGTATATATTTTAGCTTGTCAATAATTTGTATTGTGACTATTAGGACCCTATGAAGAAGAACATAAAAGTACTCAAACTGATTACTGGTAAAATATTAAAAATCATCCTTATCATGGAATAGGTTATTTTTAGGAATCTGCAGTGATTTTTAACAGACATTATAATTTGTGTACGTGTTCGTGTAAATGAAAATTTTATATGTTGTACATATTTTGACATTGCATATGCAAGACGTATATATTTTGGTAATAATTTTGGCTTATCAGTAATTTTTGTTTTCTTTAAATGTTAGAGCCTTATATTATTTTTAGGAGTCTGTGATGATTTTCAACAGACATTTTAATTCGTGTACGACTGCAAAGGAATTTTTTTAAAGTTACTAATTATATAAATTTTGGTAATAATTTTGTCGTGTTCAGTGCTTCTTAACTTCTTCAATTATCATTGGTGTTGGGGAAAATAAAAAGTTTTAAAATATGATTGTTGGTAAAATATTAAAAAAAATTTATTTTAGGAATATTGACGATTTTTAGAACGTCTATATCCGTCTGAAAAAATATGCTATTCGTAAAATAAAAAAATATATATTTTGTTTTCTTCCCCTATTATTGAATAAATGTTTTGATTAATTTTTTAAAATTTAATTATTATCCTATCGTCCCTTTTCTGCTAAATTCATGAATATGCAAATTTCAAAATTTGGGAAATGCCGTTTAAAAGTGTATTGTGTTGTTTGATATTTTTTTTTGTCTGAATATTAATTGAAATAAAATGAATATTAAATAACTTATTGAAGATTTTAAATAATTACTTTCTTCTTCTGATGTTTGCCGACTATTTCGTGTTATAAAATTAACATTGTCAAATAGGTTATTTCATTTATGAATAACTTTGAAGTTTTTCTGTAAATTTATTTTATATTTGAAGAAAAGTTTAAAATGTACTGCACATGCTTATTTCAATTTGTCTAAATTATTTCCTTCATTATATATATACATTTTTTTATAAACTAAGATATAATTTTTTTAAAAAACTTGATTTGTCCATATAAACACTAAATTTATCAAGTAAATCAAATGGTTCGTTTTTAACTTATGAATCAAAATTGGTTATTAAATTTCGTTCTGTTAAAATAACGTTGAAACAATTGAATGACATCAATGAATTTTTTAAAAATAATACTAAATATGTTTATTAATCGAATGAAAAAAATTCTTAAATATTATGGATTCAATAAGTAAATGAATTATTTTTTTAACAATAAACACAACTTCTTATTAGTTATTAACTGTTTGTTAAATAAAGCTTTGCAAAACCTATGCTTTTTAATGTACGGATTTTATTTCTTGTGCCTTATTTTCTTAAATAGAAAATCAAAAAATAATTATAAATAGTCCACTTCATTCAAACTGCAATTTTTTTTCTTTAAATTGAGATAAAAATTACTTTATTAAAACCAACTTCTCTAAAAAATGAGTGTAAAAGCTTTATTCATTACTAATTAACTAAAAAAATAATAATTGAAATAATTTTCGAGACTTTTTATAAGTGTACATAACATAAATATTGTAATGTTTGGTCTAATTTTTAAAACTAATAATAATATTTCGTTAAATAATTAATTTATTTTTAACAATTTTGCGCTATAAAATTTAGAGAAATAATCGAAATTAAGAGAATGAAAAGGAATTAATTACTTCATGACATATTGATTTCTTAAATATTTCTAATTTGTAAAAAAAGTTATTTTAAACATTTTCATATTTGAAAAACGAAAATTATTTAATTTTTTTATAAAATGTACGAATAATTTTTTTAAAAATTTATCTATTAGGAAAATGTTTTTAAGTTAAGGAATTAAAGCCAAGTATTTTTGTAAAATAATTATAATAATAATAATAATTTTATGAATTAATCTTTAAATCTTAGGTAAAAAAAAAGTTATTTGTAATAAATCTTTTAGAAATGCATAGCTCCCGAATCAATACTTTTAAAGATGATTATGAGTTTTTGTTATTAATCGATGAGGCTTATTAATGGATATGAGTAAAATGCTTTATGTTAAAGAAGTAATAGATATTGTAAGAAAATTTCTTTCTTGTAAAAAAAAATTTTTATTTATAAAAATTTCAAATGTTTGACTATGCGTTTTTGAGTAAGGATGAAGCCAAAATTTAAAAATTGGATATTTCGAATTATTTCTACAAATATTTTTGTACATAACTTTTAAATACATAAACGCTTAAAATGTTTCTAATTTTAATAATTGAGCTAAACATTTTAATATTTATTATGGTTATTAAAATTGTAGGAAGTTTTAGAAAATTATGAAATTTGTATAGCAATTTACATAAATAAATTTTTTATAGAATTTATAGAATTTATTTTTGTAGAATTGTCTAAATATATTGTTTCTATCTTAAAGTAGAAAAAATGAGCCTAAATTTATGTTTGAAGAATAAGGGCTATTTTTATAATTCTTTTCCAGTTTTGATTCGTAATCATTTGTATAGATGTCAGTGAACTTTGATGTTAACTGTATCTGTTGCATGTTGTTGGATGGGCGCGTGATTTTTTCTCAATTCCATTCTATAATTGTTCGATTCGGAGCTCAATTTATGTACCCAGGTTCTAAAATTAGAAAAACTGCCGCTCTGACTGGAAGATTCAATATCTTTTCCTGTCGGCGGACTCTAGTACTCGCGTGCTTTATTGTGCTGTACGCTTCGCCAACATGCAGCTTTTTCCTTTTTTTTTTTTCAACCACTCGCCCACTCCAACCGCTGCTGCTTCTGCACTTTTGCTTTTTCTAATCCCGGGGTCTCAGACTCTCCTCCAGAACGGCTTGTTTACGTTTTTGGGCCTTCACACCTGCCACGAAACCCACCGGGCCCAAACCACCCACCCTCACTTATTCATCCCACTCTCTCTCATTTTCCCAATGCACTCTGACCGTGACCCGGGCCAAACTCCCCCATTGTCCCGGCCCAGGGAAATATCGGCCCAGCTGCCCCCCTATGTTCACTGTCTCTCCGAATGTCGGGACGTCTGGCGAGGGCCATGTGTTCCTCTGGGGTGTCTGCTGTTTGCTGGCTGCTGCTGCAACTTGGAGAATCTCTGGACCTTGGAGACCACTTCGGGGAAAAGAGGTTTCTTCTTCTTCCAAGAGTGCCACCTATCTGCTGTCGCGCAACCATGGATTACGTCTTGCTGTTGTTGTTGTTGTTTCTGGATTTAAAAGATCATTAATGGGATTGGATTTTTAAGGGACGTCCGGGGTGAATCATCAAGTTGGGGGTGGTTGTGGAACCCGGGGTCATTGTCCCTGGCTGGTTGGTGCGTACGGCCTGCTCTCAGTTGATTTCTATTTCATCAAGAGGAATATTGTCTGTTGTAAGTATGGTCATAAAATTTTCTTGTTTTTATTTCAGATGACTTGGAGTAATTTCAACTATCACCTTATGAACAGGTTGTGGCATTTTTTTTATGTGTGCCACTTAATTTTTTTTTTTATGCTTCTAAGCTTGAATTCGTTTTTTTAGCCCAATGTTTTTAGGACTCTGTTTAGCATTCAGAAGGATTTTTATCGATAATTTTTGTAGACGTTTTTAAATACATTGTGCTTTTATTTTATGATTTTTCTTAAAATGACGATAAACCTTAAATGCCTAAGGGGAAGAAGATTAAAATTTCTTTATTGCTTAAAACTATTTGAATAAACTATGATTTTTCTCTTTTCAATATCTAATTTGCCTAATTAGCAAGAATTCTTTGTATACAAGTAACATCCAATGTCCTTTAATTTTATTTAGTAAGCATTTAATTAAATTATTATTGCTTTCATGAATCTAAAATATTGAAATACTTTTTAAAAAATTTAACCTTAAAACATTTTCAATTAATTGATATTTGTTACGCTTTTACTAATTTAAAAATTCAGTAAAATTTGCTAGAAAGTTAGAGATTTTTATATCTATCAGTTACACAAAAGAAGCGATCAATAATCAAAACCCCAAAAGTTCTTTTTTATTACTATTTAAAAAAAAAAAAAAAAAAGATGAATTAAATAATACATAAAATAAGCCTGAAAATCGCTCTAGTATTATATTTCTAAAATAAAAATTTTTTTCTTTGTGCAGTCCAAACCTTAATTTTTCGAGTAACTTAAAATATGGCAACAGGACTATTTGATTCGATCGCGCGTTTTTCAAGTTCTACAAAAGAAACATGATATTATTATAGCATTTTATATAATGTAAAATAGCAGGTTATTGTATAAAATATTTCGGAACATAAAGTTAATTGTTTGTAGATGTTTATTATTTTTATTGTATATATTTAATGCTGAAAGCTTGTATTTCATTTCACTTCGTAACTCTTGTTTTTTTCTTTCAGTTTCATCTAAAATAGTAAACGATGCAGAAAAAAAAAATACTTAATAAATATTTTATCCAAAACAAGCTGAAAAATGTTCGCTTTTATTTTGAGGGTTTTTTTTTAATGAAAAATTTATTTTACCGAGTTCGTTGCATTAAACATTTGAATAAGATAATTTGAAAATATTTTCCATTGAAATATTTTAAGAAATAAATCAACGTATATTGAACATTATTATTAATTTTATGCTGTAGAGATTATTAAGAAATTTAAGTTGCATTTTTTATGTATGATAATAGTTATTCTTATTACCCGCACTGTTTAAAGTTTTATTTATAACTTCCCGAAGATCTCCTTATTTTACAATGAGTACTTAAAATATTTTCCTTGATAAGTATCTTACCTTATAATTTATTTATTTTAGGATTTTATTACTATATATATTTTTATGAAAACAGAAAAATTGAATAGAACTGTATTTTGTATTGAATAAAACCGTTATTTAAAAATTTTATTAATTTCTGAAAACTATTACATTACCGAACTTATTAATTTGCCTGTATTGTAAAATTTTTGGAACTTTTTATTTATTGTTAAATTCTATTTTAATATCTAATATAAAATAATTAAAATGTGCAGTTCATTTGAAAATAATTGCATAGAATTAAGCAAATCAAAATGCTTCGAAAATTCAAATTTAATTTATTTAGTTAACAATTTCAAAAAGAATAAACGTAAATCTTTAATAATGTGTTATTTTTGACATAAGAGAAGTTAAATATATGAAATATTTATGTTCACATCTGTACGAATTATTATTATTATTTTACTGCGCAGTATGACATTTTGATTTAAATTTAACATGCAAGGAATAATTCATAATAGCATATAGATTTACATATTCGCGCAATACTGTAATATTATTTTTTTTATAAAAAAAAAAATTATATTCATTTTAGTATAACAAATTATTTATATTCAATTATTTCTTTTTTATAAATTTAAATTAATTCCACGTCTAAATGTTGTTTTGCAAATAATAAATTTAAAAATAAGCTATCAATTGTTAATGATTAAAAATATTTATATACAATGTCGAACATATTTGTTGTGTAACCTTATATGCCCCTTTGTTATAAAAATATATTTTCTATAATGATCAAATTGATTAGTTAACTTCTTTTAAAATTCTTTCAGAGTGTACGAAAAAACAAATTAATAATGTTTTGGATGGGACCAAATCCGTAACAAAATGTTTGTAAGCATCGCATTCGCGCCTGCTTGGGATGTAATGGTTGCTATTTGTTTACTTACTGGTTTTTTTAAATTTTTTTAATTCTATTTTGTATTGATTTTATTAATATCTATTTGAATTTTGATTTGCTGTATTTGTATTTGGGTTTTTATTAATTTAAATCATTTTCTGAAAAATTTAGGTGGGTATTAAATTGTTTTGTTTTCAGATAGTGCTGCCATTATTATAAAGAATCCAATGTTGAATGTGTTGTCATGGTTTTTTTTTTTAAATTTAAATTTTTTCTGAACCATGCTTTTCTGAATTATTTAATACAGACGAGCAACACTAGATTCTACCTGGTAGTTTATATTAAATTAGAAAATAATAAATGAAATATTTTTCTAATATTTAAGTAATTACTAATTTTAATGGACAAGCGCCGGGACATGCTAATTTTTAGCATATTTTGCAGGATTTTGAAAGTTTTAAGAGAAATCAGAAATTATGAGTTACGAGATAATTAGAGGTATAAAAGAATGTGAAATTGTTTAGGCATTTAATTTAAAATTTTTAAATTGTAGTTGAAATCAAATTATGTTTTATATATTGGCTGTATATAACTTAATCTTATATATTGGCTTATTAACGTATTAAATTTTTATAAATTTCATTTTATATAGCTTTGAATAAACTTTAAAGTTATTCAAAGTATGACTGATTAAACTTATCAATCATATTTTTCTTTTGAAAGAAATTATCCTTATCTGAAATATTTATTTCAAATTCCTTAAGACTAATTAATAACTTGCATCAATATTTAAAATGGGTTGTTAAGACATTATCAGTAAAAAGTTATTTTGGCATTCATTGCCTTTATAACATGTCTCCAATATATTTGTTTTAAAACTTATTTTACGAAATTTGAAAAATGAGAATAATAAAATAGGTTATTCGGAAACTGCCCATTTTCGTCAAATACTTCAAATTTTTATAAATTATCCATGTTTATTAGAATGGAGTCATTCAGCAATTTCTCTACTTGTACATTCTGTAATTTGGGGCGGCCTGATGGCCAATTGGCTATCGATCTGGCCTTTGATACCACAGGCTTCAGGTTCGAATCCTGGCAGTGGCATGGATGTTTTTTAGTGGTTCGGAATCCATGTTAAATTATAGGTCCCGGTCTAATTAGCTTAAAATGTACAAAAAAGGACCGTAGAGTGATAAACTACACCAAACTACTATTTATGATTACCAATTAATGATGAATATGCTTACTTTTTTTTAAGAATATATTGGGTACATAGAAGTGCCAATACTGCTATGGTATTGATTTTCAAATGACTAATATTTGTAATAAATCAATTAGACATTGTTTTTATGATGATTTATAAAAAAAATTATTTTCGTGGTTATTTTGTGTTTACTTTTAAAGAACTAACTTCAAGAAGTGGCAAAAGAAATTGGAAAAAATTTTTTTCAAAAAGGAGATCATTTTTTTTCTTCATCAATTCTTAAAGTCTTTAATTTTAAAAAATTAGAATTTCATGTGAAATTTCGAATAATAATAAGGCGCATCTCAAATTTCTTTTAGCAAGATGAAATAAACTTTCGATATTTCATATCCTAAATTAAAAATTTTTTTTATTGAATTGAATTTTTTGTACCATTTATTAATTTTTATAAAATTAAAGGTTTTAGGAATTAACCAGGAAAAAAAATGATCGTGTTTCAGATTTACCTAAACTAATTTAATAATAATTTTTATGAGAACTATCTCAAAAATTAAGTTAAAAAATGAAGTGCCCTTAAAAATGTTTAACAGGTTTTTAGAGAATGAATTTATTGTTATTAATTTTAAATTTATCTTTTAATAATGATTTTATCGATTAATTAATTGTATTTTTTTTTTAAACTTAAATATAAGATTTTATTTAAATTTTATAATCACATGAGAAATACCTATAATTATTTCATTTTCTAATAATATAAGAAATTTATAAAATATATTTAGATATCAAAATTTTTTTATTAAAAAAAGAATTTAATTGCTGATAGTTATAAGAATGTTTAATATTTTTATCTATGTAATTTTTTTCCAGCTTTAAGGTTGCTGTTTATACATAAATTCAATATTCTCTCTCTCTTAGAAAAGATATGTATTTTTTATTACATTTTTTAAAATCTTCGTTATTTTCATATTTATTCATTTATGGCAGCAGAGTGATTTAATTTAATTTCCGTCTGATTCGTGAATTTTATCTGATTCATTAAAATTTCAAATATTCGTAAATTTTGTCAATTATCTTCATCAAAATGAAATCAACATAAAAGCCATTTTGTTTGAAATCAATTATTTAGTACATTATTTTACCTTTTTAAGGGGAAAAAATGTTTTTATATTTTATAGTTTGCAGTTTTAATGATGAAATCTATTCATTTGAAATTATTTATTTGTAATGATATTTTTACAATTTCTTTTTTCATTGTACTCGCGTTTTTTACAAAGCATTTAATAATGAAAGATATTGAAATATTTTTAATTTTATGATGATATTAAGAAAAAAAATCAATTCCCAAATTCGGATATAAATCGATTTCTATCGAATTTTATGACATTCTATGTAAATCATTGGTTCTATTCATGATGTTTTTTTCAATATAAATGCTATAAAAATTATAAATATATATATATTTTTTTTTGAAGAATACATTTTTGAAAACTTTTTTTTTGCATTTTAATTACACAAGCATTTATATATAGAATGTACTTTTTTTATTTATTATGGATGAATGACTCGTTTGTTTCATTATTGAGAGAATAAATATTGTTAAAGTCCCCAGTTGAAATTTCAAAATTTGGAGCACTATTTAATTTTTCGAATTTTTAATTATCATTATTCGAATCTTTAATTAAAGATGTTGTCAAACTCTTTCAAAGCATTTAATATTTTATTCTTATTTTTTTAAAAAAATTACTTGTTGTGTTATGAAAAAATAATTAATTAAAGTAAATCTTTTGAACTGTAATACATTTTAATATCGTAGGAGATTAATAATGAATATTTTTGCATCAAAGAAGTTGTATTTTTAATTTCTGTGTTGCAATTCAAGATCAAAATTATATATATATATATATATTTATTTATTTATTTATTTATGGTAGTTTATTTTCTTTTATAAATAATTGGAAGTTCAATGTAGGAAATAAGACAAAAAGTTAACTCTAAAAGTTACTTATTGGAAAATTTGTTCTTTGTGAAGTTACATTGTGGATAAAATCAATTTTGTTGTAAATTCGAAAGCATTTTTATTGAGACTTAAAATGTACCATTTTTTTCTCTTTCATAAAGTTTATTATGGTTTTAAATCATCGTAATAATATTTGTGTTGTTGCAGATTAGATAAAAATGAATATATATTTATTGAATTGAAATTTTTAATTACTTTCTTGTAAAAAATTATTTTTCTCTACATGTGTAGGTTTGATTTAATTTGTCGCTGTAGGGTCTTTTTTTGCACACTTTAGGTTTATTAGACCAGGACCTACAGTTTCACGTGGATTCCAAACCACTCACAAATATACGTGCCACCGTCAGGGTTCGAACCTGAAGCTTATGGTACTAAACCCAGAGCCAGTTGACCATCAGTATACATGTAGGAAAAAAGGATAATATTTCTTCAAAGTCTAAACACAATAAAAAGAAACCACTAAGCATTGGAATCTTTAAGAGATACCTTATTACCGTTGGCTTAATCTTTAAAATATGTGTAAAAACCGAATCGTTTAGAATATTTTATAGTTATTTAATAGATTTACGATGAATAATATAAAAAGTAAAAACTTATTATGTACTCATACGAGGTAATAAAAATATTACAAAAGGGGGAAAATTTGGCGGACAAAATAAAATATAAATCACGGCATAATAAGTAGATTTTAATTTGTCTAAATATATTACTCTTTTATGTCTTTATTGATAAATCTGTTTGCATAGCATTGGACAATGTCTCCTAAAACTGTAAAAGCGGAACTTCTTTTTCGAAGTCATCGATTGTTAAGGTGCTTTTTACTTGTTTGAATAGAATGACTAATAGGATTGTTTAACATTTTAATACGAATTTAGCATGTTGTTTTCCTTCTGGAAACACCTCGTCGGTTATTATTATTTGTCTGGGGCCATATTTCCTGCGGCCATTACTTTTTTACGAGCAACTTTGGGGGAGCCTAAACAATGGGATAATTAGTAGTCACGTCGAATGTTTGGAGAGGGAAGCATGATCAGAATGGATGTCGGTGTACTTGCTTAATCAAGCAGAAAGGGAGGGATTTCCTCCCATTTGGGAATGAATATTACTGTTTTTAGCACACTTTTTTTTATTCATTATGCTTCTCTCGTGTATATTATTAATGCACAGGTTTGAAGTCTTGGTTTTAGAGTAATTAATTTTTTAATTTTCAATAATTGCATTCAAATTTTGTTAAAAATAACGTTCTGATTTATTCATTTCGCCTTCCTTGTTGTAGTGATTACTAGTAAGTTTCCAAGAAAAACGAGTTGGCTCGGTTGTGATTCTGTCAGAGGTAGTGGTCAATAATCAGTTTGGTGTTTTCTGGGTTTTCTTCTGAGTATCCAATGTGAATTTTTGTATTCATTATGCTTCTAGTGTATCTTATTAATGCACAGGTTTGAAGTCTTAGTTTTAGAATAATTAATTTTTTGATTTTCAATAATTGCATTCAAATTTTGTTAAGAATAAGGTTCTTATTTATTCGTTTCGCGTCCTTGTCACAGTAATTGCTAATAGGTTTACTAAAGGAAAACGAGTTGACTCGGTTGCGATTCTATCAGAGGTAGCTGTCAATAATCAGATTGGAGTTTTCTAGGTTTTCTTTTGAAGTTTTCTCAAATACGAACCAGTTATCCTTGAAAAATCGATTTGTTTAGCTCTCGTGTGCACAAAATGACCGTAGAGCGACAAACCAAACTTAAACTTGAAAATCGATTCCTGAAGACTTTCCTTCCTCCCATGTTTTTAACGGCCTGATGGTTAATTGGTTAGCGCTCTGGCCTTTGGTACCACAGGTTCCAGGGTCGAATTCTGACGGTGGCAGTGGTTTCGAATCCACGTTAAACTGTAGATCCCGGTCTATTTAGTCCAAAGTGTGCACAAAATAACCGCAGAGTGACAACCTAAACAAAACCAATCCTCCCATATTTTTAGGGGGTGTAATGTGTAATGGATGTATCGAAATGATCTCCTTATCATGAAGATGACGAAAAAAGTGGGTTCATGAACCAAATGCTGAAAGGTCTAAAAACTTACGTTACGTTCAAATGTTCAGGCATTCAAACGTTCATTCAAAATTTCGTGAAAATGTTCATTCAAGGCGTTCATTGTTAAAATAACAACTTGGTTTATTCCTTTTATGATCCTGTCGTAGGGATTGCTATAGGTTTACATGAAAAGGAGTTGAGTTTGTTGTGATTCTGACAAAATCTCAATGGTCTACCATCAGATTGGAGTTTTTCGGGTTCTCTCTGAATATCTAATGCGCGGTAAATTCTTGAAAATCTATCCTAAAGACATTTTCTTCCATCCTTTCATATTTTTAGGGGATATAATTGATGTGCCAAAATGATGCTCTTCATGAGGAAGATGTTATAAAAGGGGCTTCATGAACCATATGCTTCGATGACCTTGCTTTCGAACTTTCATTTTGTTCAAATGCCCAGGTATTAAAATGTTCATTGAGAATGGCATCAAAACGTTCATTGCTAAAATAGCATCTTGTTTTAATCTTTTTGTGACCCTGTCGTAGGGATTGGTATAAGGTTTTCTTAAGAACGAGTGGAGTTTGCTGACCATTAATTCTGTTAGAATCACAACAATCAGATGGGAGTTTTCCGGGTTTTCTCTAATTATCTAATGAGCGGTAAATTCTTAAAAATCCACCCTAAAGACATTGCCTTCCTTCCGCTCATATTTTTAGGGGATGTACTGAATTGATATCCGATACCATAAAGACACCGAAAAAAAAAAAAAAAAAAAAAGTTGATTCATGAGCCCATCTATATATCTTATCTACCCATCTATATATCTTGAAAGCCATAAAATCCTTGAATTAGAAGGGGGAGGGGATATGCTTTGAATTTTACAGCAATATTTTATTTCATTTATTTTGTGATAATTTAAATATAACTGATTCAAACGAGTTTAGTATTAGAAAAAAAAATATTTATTGCACATTTCAAATAAACTACAAAAATTCTCATTTTCATTTAATGAAAAGGCATATCCATTAGGTTATAAGTTATGGCATTAAGGTACTTCTATTCTGTTTATTTAAATTATTTTTATTTCTTCTTAATTTTTTAATGTTTCAGAATTTAAATATATCCATTCATTGTGTTATCAACTTTGCTTTCAGTTCGATTTTGATTCCATTTTACAATATATTATTAAATAATTGAAAGTTTCTTGTTTCTAAACTTTCTTTACTAAGTATAATTTTTGTTTTGTTTCTCATTTTCGCTTTTTTATTCGATATATTTTGGGGATGTTTGAGAACTTTTCATTTTATTACTCTTTTTTTTTTTTTCTCTCTTAGAAAAGTACTGAAATCATTCCAAAATCTTCTTTTCTAAGCACAAATTATTTTCATCATTATATAAAAAAGATAACTTCAAAAACAGAAATTATTTAAACTAAATAGTAGAATGTATACAAAAGTTTTTAAAATTGTACACCTTACAAGTAACTTTTATCAAATTTGGGTTTTAAAGTAGTATTCAAGTATAAGATTTTCTGATATACTAGGATTTCAAAGTTCACTGATTGTCTGGCGATACACATAAATGTCGTTAAATTATATAATTATCCGAAAAAGATTCCGCTTAATTTGTTATCTGAAATAAATTGTGAAATTTTTAAACAAATAGATTTTGGATTTACAGATTTAAAGTTAAGTTTTATTCAACTTTATTCCTGAAAAAAAAATTACCTTTGTCCTAGTATCTCAGAAAGCATTTGGACATTCAATGACCTAATGAAAAAACTGTTACATTTTTTCTGAAAGATGGCGAGTTGAACCAAGTGTGTCTGACGTGTAATTATTATTATTATTATTTTCTTTCTTTATGGGTGACTATTGAAGACCTCGTGTATGGCTGATATAAAACCAATTTTTAATATCAATGATATAAAGACAAAGAATAATTGAAAGGAAATATGTTTAGATATGCTGGTAGAAGTTAAGCAAACATTTTTATAGTTTAGATATAGGTAATTGTGCCCATGTTGAATTCGTATGATTTTAAGTTATTATTTACAAATAAAGTTTAATTGAAATATTTCAGAGAATCGGGATTAATTATGGTTTTTTCCGAATATCAATTTTTGTATGCAAATAAATGCATTTGTATTGCTGTTACTTCCTTCTCCTTATATTGTTGATATTAGAAAATGGCTTGATATCAGGCACCGTACACGAGCTCTTCAATGGTCTCCCATACAAAAAAGGTAGTTAATGATAATAATTACACGTCAGTCACACTTAACTGGCCACTGGATTTAACTGGCTATATTTCAGTATTCAGGCGAAGTCTAACAGCCTTTTCATTAGATTGAACTTCCAGTATTTTTCTGTGATTCTAGGTTAAAGTTAAATTTTTTTCAGAAATAAAGTTAAACAATAAAAATGCATTTATTTCTCATACAATTCGCTGTTACTTCTCATATGTATTGTGTTATTTGACAGAAAATATTACCTTATTTCTTTCAGATTTTATTAAGTGTTGAAGTGTGTAGAACCTGTTCATTAGGTGGCTTCGAAATATTTAATTATGATTATCTTAACTTAAACTCAAAAGATTCTAACCTAAATAAAATCTTTCTGGGTTTTTTTTTTTTTTTTTTTTTTTTTTAAATTTATTTATTTATTTATGTGTTATTTTTGTAAATCAAAATTTATTGTAGGGAAAGAAAAAAATAATGAAAATAAAATTTGTTTGAAAAAAATTAAATAGTAAAAGGAAGAATTAACCAAACTCAGTAATCAAAAGTGGATAGTTTTAAATAATATTTTTATTGAGTTTTATTTCAACCGCTTGCTTTATAGTACTTCTAGACAAAAGCGAAATTATATTCGAAAATCATACACGCAGTGCGAAGTAATGAAATTTTATTCTGTGAAATTCAATGCATCGTGAGGAGAATTAGAATTAAAACTTTGTTTAAAATTTATTTTTTAATCACTTTAATATTGTCTTAAATAAAATTTTTATTGAAATAAGTAAAAAAAAAATTGTTTTCCTGTTTTTATAAACAATAAAATTTTACAATCTTTCTTCTCTCATTTTAAATAGCCTTTATATTTGAAGAAAACATTGTTTTTTTAGATTTTAGAAAGAACTAGTATTCTTCTCATTACTTACAAATTAGATAATAACTTTACTTTTTGTAATTTTTGTACTAAATATTTTGAGAACAAAAAAATAAGTTACGAGTAGATCTGTCAATATTTATGTAATTATGACTTCACTTTCTAAAAATAATATGCATTCAATGATTACTCCTATGCATTTTGGCTGTCTGATGACCAACTGGCTAGCTCTCTGGATTTTGATACCAGAGGTTTCTGGTTAGAATCCTGGCGGTGGCATGGTTGTTTGTGATTGGTTCAGAATCAGCGTTAAATTGTAGGTCTCGGTCTAATTAGCCCAAAGTGAGCCCAAAATGACCATTGAGCGACAAACCAAACAAACTTATGCGTTTTGATAACTTCAGAAAATCATTTAAATAGCAATAAATTGCGATAATATACAGTTAAAATTTATATAAAATTTCAAATTTATTTTTCAAAATGATAAGGTGTAAGTATAGCCTTTCTAGTCCTTTTTTTTTTTTTTCTTTTACCTTCTTCTCAAATAAATCAAATTAAGAAAATTTATATTTTTTATCAAACTAGTATGTTATAGAAGTACATGCTTATATTGAAGGCAAAATCCTTCCGTAAAGTTAAAAAAAATTACATTAAAAAAGTTCCTTGGTCCAGTTTTTAACTAAATTTAAAACAAAGTATCGTTAATCGCTTAAGACAGATTTATGTGTGGATCATAAAATGTTTTAAAAGGTATTTAAATCCATAAGATAAAAGATTTAAAAAGATTAAAAAAAGATTTTATATCATTTACAATCAAGTTATTTATATGAGCGGGCTCTGTGGAAGTTACCCTATCCTTCAGCCTGATTTCTTTTTTTCCTGGAAAGCAATCTATAGCCCCAATAGAAATACTGTTAATTGTTTATCGCTTCCGAGAAAGGATTGTCTCCTCTATTGGCGCAATCAAAGAATATTATTTCAGTCCTCCTTGTTCATTGTAGTAGGCATATTTTATCGCAAATCGATGCATTGTTTTAAATCGATGCTATCTTTATTGTCATTGCTAAATTCATATGAAATGGACGATTTAACAAAAAGTTCCTAGCTTTAGATACATTTATTTGTTATTTCTTATTCGGAGTTTATAGTATCAAGTTCAATCTTATTAAATAAAACTCAAGTATGAAAAAATAAATATCTTTTTCAGGCTATAATTTAGTAAAAAATTGTAGAAAAAAAAATATGCTATATAATAAATTTTTAATAAATTTGTTTTAATAAATTTGTTCAAAAACTCATGCTTTAAATTTTTTTTAATGTTATTTATTCACAAAATGGACTTTAAATTTAAGAGGAAAATTATGATTCAAGATCTTTCTAAAGCTCTATAATTTTGTTGATAAAATTAGCCGATCAATTTCTAATCAAAGCTCTATAATTTTGGTGATAATGTACCTGCTAGACAACTTAAACAGAAACAATGGAGGTAATTGTTGTAATATAGAAATAATGGAAATACTGTTGTATTCATCAAAAATGATTTGCACTGCTTATTATTCGCAAATAAAAATAATATAAATGAATTTTCTATGAGTTCATCGTCGTCTATCCTCTATGTTAAATTAATACACTAACACAAATACACAGCACTAATAAATATACGCTCACCCAAATATATATAATATCAAAAGAAAGCGTTGCATGATTATACTATTCATAATTTCTAAACCAATTCTTATTTTCTTGCCTTCAAATCTTTGGATAGTTTTGCAGCAAAGAAAAGAGAAAGAAGAGATCGTGACGATACCATTATACTAATTGATTTCTTTATTTAAAAAATACGCGTTTTCTTTTAAAAAGATTACGTAATTTCTTATGAATAAATAGTTATCAAATTGTTAAGTATTTCGGTTCGAGTTTGAAATGCATTTTAAAGGTGTTTATACGTGAATTTTTAATCATGAGTATTCTATTTATAACACATTAATAGTATTTTATAGATCATCAATATAATTCATTTAGTAATGAAAAAATGATTTATTTATGTATGTATACATAATTTGTTAAATAGTTGTATTTAAATGCAATCTTTGAATTTACATACGCTATACTTCTGATGAAGAATTTTGAAAAAAAATTGATTCGCATTTTTTAAAATTGATGGATTTGAATATAAAATTGCAAATTGATTCGCAAATTGATGGATTTCAAAATAATAAAATAGACATTAAAAGATGTTTGGCATTTTTTTATTTAAGTTTTGCTGATGGATTGTTGTGAAGAAAATATTTAATATTAAAAAATAAAACAAAATTAATATCTTTTTGTTCGTGGTTTTAAGAATTCGTCAAAGTGATATATGAAATTAAAAACTGTTGAAATAACAAAATTCGAAGAAGGGATTTTTCATTTTACAGAAACATAAAATAATCTTATGTATAATCATGAAAAAAAATATATTTATATGCACTGATGTAACTTATTAGGGAGTAAAAGTTATTTTATTTAGTATAATAAAACAAAGAAATTTTAAAATATGCACATCGTTTTTTCATTTTTAGACAATACATATCTCTGTTAGTACTGATCTTAAATTAATTATGTTTTTATCTATATTGTCTTGTCGACATGAGTTGGATTTTCAAAGAAAAAGTTTATGGATTCATTTTCCGTCAGTATGTTAATTATATGAATGGACATGCGCTTTAGCACTATATTTCATTGTCGCTGGGCAGACAGTTGGGAGTTTTATTATTATTATTTTCTTCACATGTAACAAAAATGCAAATCAGTTACTGTTAAGAATGTACCGGACTTCCAAGACGTTATACCTTCCTCTGTTATGTGGAGCCCTCCCTGTTGAGCAATCTGAGTAACTCTGAATTTGCTGGATATCAGGAGTGAATAACCTCAGATCATTTGCACGACATTTAGAAATTAATTATGTAGTTTTTAAACTTTTTGGGTTTTATTCCTTTGGAAATATCAATTGCAGTATAGAAACCCAAGAATATACTTTAAAAAAAATTTAAACTACGATAGTATGTGGTTTATGGTTTTGGATATATTATTAACGAAAGTGTCGAAAATGAAATTCTATAATAAAATAAATCTACGTGATCATTTATGGGATTGAGGGAAGGGTACATGATTTGAATGAATACAGGTTTTGTATTGTCGTTTTGAAATTATATTTTCAGTATATATAAAAGTAATAATATATTAAAAAATGACTAGAATAGAATAGATACAAGAATAGAACACGGTAATTTTTTTTCGTATTATTTCCGACTATTAGTAGAACATAAATAATAATGAGATTTAAGATTAATATTTCAAGCTAAATATAAGTTAGTCATTGCTATAGATAGATGAGTAGTAGAAAATTTTTTTAAATAATGATTCGTTCTTTTTTTACTGTTATAAATTGCAACGGAAATAGGGGGAAAAAAGTAGACTTATTAAAAAAAAAGAAAGAATCGAAGCGTATTACGTTTATTTTTTTATTATTTCTAATTTATATAAAAAAGTATTTGAATGATTGCATGCGATAGAAATACAATTTATTTCTATTTCTTTGAACATATTTCAATAAAAATATATACAGTAAATTACTGGCTAATTATAATTTGAAGATGATGACTTATTTATTTATTTTTTTAAATTGTAGTTGATTAAACTTGTTATAAGGTAAAAATAAATATTAAGAGGTCAAATTTTATTCGAAAAAATTTTTAATCTGAAAAAGCAAAAATGTGAAGAAATCCTTGTTCATTTTTAGTAATTCTCACTTTATTTTTAATTAAATTGAAGCATGGCATTAAAATTAAAGAAAATAATGATTTTATGAGAAATAATACCTGAAAAAAATTTTTTTTTTTTTTGGTATTCTTTTTTTTTGAAATAGTTCTAATTTGCTAATCATCACAATGAAACCTAAAAGAAATTTAAAAAAAATAATTTTAAAGGAATGTTTTTAACGCATCATAATTTAGTGAAGGAATTGCACAAAATTTTTCTACAAGCGACGTAAAACATTACTAATATTTCCTTGCAGTTTCTTAATTAGCAATAAAAATAATCTAAGGGTAATTTATTTGATAATAAACTTAAACTGGAATAAAAATTTAAAGTAGACAAAAGAAATTAATGCATTTGTTATAATCTGGAATAAGAAAACCATGAAAGTAGCCATATAAAACTTTTGAATTTCGAAATTTTTGAAAAATATTATGTTACGAAATCCCTGAAAAATATGATACGATAATTGTTTTTAATAAAAGTGATATACATTTAGAGGCCTGATGGCCGAGTGACTGACCCTCGGTGTCACAGGTTTCGGGTTCGTGTTCCGGGGGGTGCCATGGATGTCTATAGTGGTTCGGAATCCACTTTAAACCGTAGGTCCCGGTCTAATATGTCCGTATAGTGTTGGTAAAAAGAAAACATCTCATGTCTCGAAATTTGCCATCTTCTTCATTGGCCCACCATGGGGCTGTTGCGCCAGTGAAGAAGGTGTACATTTAATCGTCGTTATGTCACTTGTCGTAGCTATTCATATTTGCCTTTCAAGGGCATCATCTGTCGTAGCTATTCATATTCAATTTTGATTAGAAGGCAGTTGCACCTTTTTTCATTTCAGTTTTGATTATAAGGCAGTATTCGATTTTATGTTTGTTTGTAATAAAAAAAAAACTTCTTTTCTCGATATTTTTCATTTCCTCTTGGACTTTTTAACTACATTAAATGAATAAGAAGAAATAATAGAATATTATTATTATTATTTGCAATTTAAATCAAGATGTTATTGCATGAGGATCCTGATGTTCTCTTAATTGTGCAAGTTACTAAAAGATAGATTTGTGCATACTTTTATTCGATTTTCGCAAGCCAATAAAATATTATCATTACTTATGTCAGAAAAAATTATTTTAAAACAATCTAAATGTGAATTTCTTCCATAACTTTAAATAATGTGAAAAATGTTATTAAAGGATGTATTGATTATAACTATTACATTATAATTTTTTAAAATATTGTCTACAGAAAAGTAATTACAAAAATACAGAATTTATCTTTCCCTCTCTCTCTTTTTTCCCAGACATCATAGCCTTCCATTCTTCATTAACAGACCACCAAAGAGGAGGGGGATTATTTATGTTTTGAGAACACTTTTAGGGGGCGTGTAATTTCTCCTTTGCATGTATTATGTGGGAAAACATTGAAAACACCCATCATGAAATTCCATCTGCCTAATCTATACGAAAGGGTATGATGGCCGAGTGGCTGGCGCTTTGTGCCACAAGTTTTCGGGTTCGAGTCCCGGCGGTTCCGTGGATTTTTGTAGTGGTTCAGAATCCACTTTAAACCGTAAGTCCCGGTCTAATATGACTATTACTAGTACTACACCACACCACACCACAAATTCTGATTCGGCTGTTAGTTGTCCGCCGAAAAGATCTAATATGATTGTTGGGCGTAGGGCTGATAACCTTACCTGGTAAAAAGAATAAACGTCTCCTATTTCGAAATCTACCAGTTGGCAGGCGGCCTTGGCTCATCATAGGGCTGGGGCTGTTGCGCCAGTGAAGAAGAATCTATATGAAATATTTATTCATGTTGTGAAAATCGCCTTGGAGACTTCTGATTACTGAAAGCATAAATTCCAGTCCAATTTACTAAAATCTGTACTATTTTTGCAGAAAATTATTTAAAATTAAAAAAAAAATGAAATAAATCAATATAAGTGTTTAATTTTGTGATGCAATTGTATTTTTTTACGGAATATAATTGTATTAGAAAATTAAAATATTTATTCATTCGATATGGTGTTTTACTTTAAAGTACATCGTGTAGGAAATATTAATTTATATTTTATAAACATTTTTATAAATATAATTTTGTATTGAATTGTGCATCCATTATCCTATTACTTCTAAAGTTTGAATGAATCTCAATACTCGTAGTTTGCATTTGCGAAGTGTTATTGCTTGTCAAAGATTCGAGTTGATGTCGGGCACTCCAGTTCGTGATCCAGTGTGGCTCGTTAAACTTTTTACGATTGGATCGTGCGTGGTGTGTGTCGTGATTTGGTGACTGGAGAATAAAGAGATAATACTCCGTTATTGATGGCTCATAAACATTCTATCGCGCCGAGGATTCTTCAGGTGGGACACTCTCCTCTTGGTTGAGAGTTCGGGCTCATTTTTTTTCGTGAGATTATATATATTTTTTAAAATTATAGTTCCTCGTATGATAGGGACAGTTATTAAAATTCTGAATAGGCATCTAGTTTTTTTTTGTGAAGAGAGAAAAAAATTGTTTTTTCTTTAATCCCAAATATTTATCTTGGTAAAGTTCTTATTTATCTTGGTGAAGTTTGCAATTTTCTAAAATGTTATCTTTCTGCGTGTCGTAAAAAAATTTTGAATTATTATCTGTTAAAACTTGCAATTTCGACCTTGACAATCTTGTATAATTTTTATTGAACACAGGTTCAGAAAATTAGGGTCAGGATTCAGACATTCATTTTTTTTATTCATACTATCTGAGCGTTTAGAAAATTGAAATGGTTCTCATATGCGGGTTTTTATTTGATGGTCATAGTTGCAGTTAAGACTGATTCATAATGTATGAACTAATTCATACCATTAGACTTTTCATTTTTCAGTGCATCTAATAAATGGAAAATGTAATAATCTTGAATTTTTGTAATGCCTTATTTCAAATCCATTTAGAGATAGATAGGAATTTATAATGATTAAATTTCATTAGCTTATATTTATTGTAGGCTGAGAAACTGCAGAGTGGAATGTAGCTACGAATAAGTAGAATAAATTCAAATTTTAATTAGGGTGCATTTTGAAGATTTGCAGAAGGAGTTATCAGCTTAATTTTGTCTTTGTCAATTCAAAATTTCTAAACCTAGACAAAGCAAGACTTTCACAGATGCTGTTTTCATGAAAGGAAATCTGAAGTTTCTTCCCATTATTTCGTGGGTAGTCAAATTTATAAAAAAAAATTTATTTTATTCTGAACAACACCATTAAAGTTACAAACAATTACAAATTTATCTAACTGAAGGGTTATTGATTTCGGTAAAAATTCGGATGTTAAAAATTGTCATTCTCTTATAAACTTAAAAACACAAAATCAATTCAAAGACCTGTCTTGTCAAAGATATGTGTCCACATATGTTTTAATTTATTTTTTTGAAAATTTTAAAACATGATATACTATTACAGTTGATTTAATCATTAGTTCATGACCCTGAATTTGAGAGTACCAATATAAACCTTCGATTTCCTAGTGTAAAGCTTCAAAATTTCTGTTTATTGTTTAAAATATGGATTTTAATCGAATATGAAAATTATCCATACCTAGAAAACATTAATATAAATATTATGATTTTCGAAAATATATAATATTTTATATTCATAAAACAATATCTGTTTAAATATTTAAACAAAATTAAGATATAAATTTCTGCTATTTGTATCATTTTAAATTTCATTTAAATTATTTATTTATTAATAATTCTTATATAATGTAGTACAAATTGCGTTATTGGAAAATAGATATTTTAGTTGTGAATTTTACCAACTTGTAATTCATAACATTAATTCTCCAAACATATTTTTCCTTTGAGTGTAAATAAGGATTTTAAACCTTTTTTGTCAATATTTTTGTAGGATTTATTTTATTAACTTTATTAAAATTTAATCTTATCTTTATTAAAATTTTTTAAAAATTCTTTTAAAAAATCGCATTTAAATTGTGAAAACCTTATATTCTATTAAATAACCGTTTTTTTTTGTAAAATGCCATATTTTAGTAAATGAAATGATACCATTTACAATACTTTTTAAAACCAATATTAAATTAGATGATTTTAATTTAATTTGAGATTTTAAAATTTATTAAATTAAATTATTTTTTAGGAAATTTCATCACTTATATTTTTCAGTGTAGTCTAGTTTGTTTTCCCCTAAGGGTTTAACTCGGTAACTAATTGTTCCAGTTGTTGATTATCCAGTAGTTTCCTGTAATTTATTGTTCCAAAATAATATATATAAAAATTTATTTTTTTTAAAAATAATCATGAGATTTCTTGGTTTAAAAAATCGTAAAAATAATTTTAAAACATTTTTTTGTACTACTAAACCACAATATGATATTAACATTTCTCAAATGTTTAAATGTTTATTTATTTTTTTCAAAATTTATTTTTACTGTGGGCAACATTTCAAAACTTATATTTCAAGTTTTAAGTTTGATAATCTTATATTTGTAAATTCAATCATTGTTTTATTTCTAATAAAGCAATCTAAGCGTTTTATGCTTTTTACAGTTTTCCTTGAGACACTTCATTGATAAGATTATATTCAATTAATATAGATTTATTTGTTATTTAAAGTGACAAAGTATTGTTACTTGTGATGTGTATGTGCTCTAAAATAAAATACAGAGCTCCAGTTCAGCAAAATAAATTTTTCTAATTTTACACATTTTATTATCATAAAAACCTTTTTAAACAACATTATAAAATTTTTAAAAAAAATCTTATTATTATAAACTTCAATGATATTTCGGAATTCGAATTTTGTGTATCATAAATATCCTTTAATTACCCTCACCCATTTTTAAAAAAATTATCTATTTTAAATTTCATTTACTTTTAATTATTTTTTAAATTCAATTTAGATTTTAAAATATTTCATATAATTTTTTTTTATTTTTTTTTTTATTCTTTACGTTTTCATATCGATTAAAAATCCAACTTAATGTATTGCTTATGTTAAGGATATGATAATGTCCATCCATTTTAAAATTAGTACTCTTTAAAATTATCATGCTAATGATTTAAAGCATGAATAATTAAACTTATGTGGGGGGGATGTCCTAATTACTTTTGCACCCCATCATTAATGCAGACGATGCAGGTCCATATTAAAATTGCGCAATTGCGCCCCCATTTTAAAGCTATTAGGGGTATTTTTTAAGGAGGGGTCTAAAAAATCTATATTAATCCGGAACTGCATTCTAGATGAGGCGGGGGTGGCATTCCTGTTCGAAAGAGGCGTAGTTTAAAGTGTTCGGAACCGCCTTCCTTTCGAAATTGGAAATGAGTGTAGAGAAGCTTTGAAGCCCGGGGCCGCGGACAGTTGTAAATCCCATATATTTAGCACGATTTGATTTCAGCCATTCTCCGGGTTCAGATCGGCACTCCTTCCCCACCCACGGCCAATGGGGAGGGTGCGCAGTGATCATGTGCGCCGCGATCCTCGCATTCCATTGGCCGCTCGCCTCCCACCCCCGTTCGAATATGCACACTATACTGAGTCATCCCTACCCCCCAAAAAGATTCTCTCTCTCTCTCCCACTCTTTTTATTTCGAATCGATTCATCTATCGATCGCTTTTTCTATTCTAAAGTCTGCCTCTCCATCCCCCCCTCCCCTTATTCTTCTTTCCTTGCTGCTCAGTTGCCATCTTAGTTGATGGCTCTCTCTCTCTCTCTTTCTCTCCATCCTCCCAGCATTCTTCATCCTTTGCTCTTGCGCTTCTTTCCCTCTTCTCTACCTCATCTTTTGTCTCCTTGCCTTTTTTTTCTCTCTCCTGCGATGGATTTTTTTTATTCGTTTGCCTTCTTTGTATATATATATATATATATATATCCTCCTCCCTTCTTTTTTTTGTCCTCCATAATCTAGTACTGATTGAAAACCAAGATATGTTGATTTTATGCGGGAGTCGTTCCCTCATAATTTAAAAGGAATCCGAGGATTTTTTAGAATATTTTTTTTTCTCTTCCTCCCTGGCTGTGTGCGAGGAAGAAATTCCAGATTTCTGCAGCATCAAATTATTTTAATTTATTCCATCCTAGGAATGTTTTCATTTGTCCGCTTTTTGTCGTGTCCTAGAGTTTCCCCCTCTCTTTTTGCTTTAAACCTTTTTGAATGTTTAAAGAATTGAAGACGCCTTGAAATTTTGGTTGTAATATAATCGAAATTTTGTTCCTTTATTTATGTTAGAAAAGTTTAAAAGTAGTTTTATGCAAAAATTTCAATTCACTTGAGCTAATATTAATTTTTTTTAAAGTACTGAATTAAAAAAATATTTTAACTTACTCAAACAACTTAAAATTTATATTGGATTTAAAAAGCCTAGAAAAGGGAATAAACAATTCAATTTATCACAAATTCATATGTCAGTATTCAATATGCATTAAATTAAATATTCAATATTCATTCATTCTATCAAATGCATATATCAATATTCATACATTCTATCAAATCCATATATCAATATCAATATTCATTCATTCTATCAAATCTGTATATCAACATCAATATTCATTCATTCTGCGAAATCTGTATAAAAAACAAACTGACTTTTTCAAAATATATCAATAAGAAAAAAAATTAAAATTTTCATCAGTGTTGAATTAATAATATTTCTGAGGTATTTCTTTAAATATCTCGTTTATTATCAGAATATTTTTGTATGCTGACAGCTGGGTTTTTTTATCCATTTGTTTAGATCTAGTCTTTTTTTTTAATTAATAAAATAAAAACTTTCGGCAATTTTAGATTCTTTCTGAGCATTGAAAATTATTTTCTTAAATCAACTCTTTTGAAATAAAGAAAAATAGATTTATAAATGATTACAAATTATGAACTTATTGAAATTTTTAAAAAGATTTTAAAGAAAGCACTCATTCATATTGAATGAATTAAAATGTGTAAAAGAATTTAAGAATGAATTAAAAATTCATTTAAATGAAGGAATTTCTTTATTAATGTATAATATTTTGCACTGTATTCCTTTCACAGTGAATGAACATTCTTTTTTAATTATAAAAATTCAACCAAAATTTGTGAGTGCATGTTTTGCCGTCTCTTATAAAAAAGAAAAACTAATTAAAATGAAGGCCTAAAAATAGTAATTAATGGTCGAAAAATTGTTTATTATTTTTGTATTTTTTATTTTAATGAAATGTGTTTATTATTATTTTTTACATTTACTTTATTATAATGAATTTCAACGTTCCCACAATTTATCATTAAAATAACTATTATAATCCAAAAATTAATGATTGGAATAAATTTTGAAATATAAAATGGTTTAAAACTTAACCGTAAAAAAAATAATAAAGATTTCCCTTTTATATTAAAGGCTTAAAATAATTTATTAACGTAAAGACTAAATTTAATACAACCCAAATGAAATAAATTATTATTTTTTTAAGGAAACTATTTATTTATATGGAGATAAAATAACTTATGTACTATATAAATATAAAATATAGACTTCTGAATAAGTAGTATACAAGTCATGCAGAAATAATGATGTCATATTTTTAAATCTCTGCTAGCAAATTCATTTATGAGAAGTTATGTGTGTTATTTCCGAAATTTCTTACATATCTTGATATATTTGACGTCTCTATTCAAGCTCGTGCGTGACAAGTTTATTCATCATCCTAACCTGTTTTGAAAGATTTGCTACTTTGCAAAATAGTTTTGTACATTCATTTTATTCAGCGTTGGAAACTTTTTTTTTTTTTTTCATCTTTTGCTTGTAGCTTGGACACAGGTAAAAAATATTTTTTTAAATAAATTTTAAAGGTTTAAGATAATTTGCTATTGTATGAATGCTATTGAATTCGTACTGGTATTTGATATATTTCTTGGAAGTATATTTGCTTGAATAGACCTGGTGGTTACTTGAATAGACAACATTGAAAAGAAAATTTTAATAAATTCAAAATAGATTTTAAAAATTCATTTTTTATTTCATTCGTTGTCGTTATAAGTACTGCAATCGGTTTCTAAACAATCTTAAATAATTCAATCTATAAAATTCAATTTTATTCTATTTAAATACCAATATCTTTTATTGAATTGCAAATCGACAAATTTGGGACATAATGTATAAAACTCAAAATAAAAATATAATTCTTTAGATTTAAAAAATATTTGTTAACTTTTGTCCGTTTACTTATGCTGCATATTTTGTAATTTTCATTTGACCTTTTCTTATTATACTGGAATTAAATGTTTGTATATGCTTTTAACTTTTTTGATAGTACAATTTTGTAAATTTATTTATTTGTTTATTTTAGTCTGAGACTTCATTTCTATTATTGTAAAATAATGAGAGGACTTGAGAAAAAAATCCATGTAAAAATGAATTGGGAAAATAATTGATCATATTTTATTTTCTAATATTCTTTTCTTAATAATGAAAAGAATTTGCAATGCCAGAGAATTTGAAAAACGTTTTAGCTTGCAAAGTTAAAAAAAAAATGAATGAAAAAAGTAAGAATTTTTAATACAAATATAATTACAGTATTTTAAAAAGAAACAAAGGGAAAAGGCATTTATTTTTAAAAAATTATGATTTAACCTTTCATCCTTTTTCTTCCTCTAATTCGCGCCAGTGTTGTATAAATTAGCGCCAGTGTTATAAATTAAATACTTCATACATTTACACATATAAACTCATTATACTATACACGTACATTATAAACCACCAGTATTTATAATACATTTTCATACAATTTTTGATACAGATTTGTAGTACAAATACAAGAAATATAATTATATTCTTTTTAAAAAGAAGAAAACAGAAAAAAAAAACATTTATTTCGTATATTTAATTTCATGCATTGCATATTTAACATCTTTTTTCTCACACGAGTTAAAATCAAATAAAAATAATAAATGTGAAGATAAAATAAAATATATAATATATATAATAATAATATTAATATATAAATAAAATAAAAATAATGAAATATAATAAGAATGTTTATATAACATTTTTGATACAAATATAATTACACTATTTTAAAAAGAAGAAAACAGAAAAAATACCCAACTTATTTTGAAAATGTATATTGTATATTTAAATTCATTTTTTTTTCTCCCTCGAGTTTACACCTGTGTTTATGATTCTGATGCAGAATTAAAAAGCGAATAAAAATGTAAGCATTTTAAATATAGATATAATTACAGTACTTTAAAATAAAGAAAACAGAAGAAAAAAACCCCTATTTATTTTGAAAATTAAGATTGTATATTTTAACCTCTCAACTTTTTCCTTTCTGGAGTTCTCACCAATGTTTTTAATTATTATTCTGATATAAATTAAAAAACGAATGAAAAAATGTAAGTACTTTTGAAGCAAATATAATTACACTATTTTAAAAAGAAAAGAAAAATACCCATTTATTTTGAAAATTTTATATTTAATATTCAACCTCATCTTTTTTCTCCCACGAGTTTACACCTGTGTTTATGATTCTGATGCAGAATTAAAAAGCGAATAAAAATGTAAGCATTTTAAATATAGATATAATTACAGTACTTTAAAATAAAGAAAACAGAAGAAAAAAAAACCCTATTTATTTTGAAAATTAAGATTGTATATTTTAACCTCTCAACTTTTTCCTTTCTGGAGTTCTCACCAATGTTTTTAATTATTATTCTGATATAAATTAAAAAACGAATGAAAAATGTAAGTACTTTTGAAGCAAATATAATTACACTATTTTAAAAAGAAAAGAAAAATACCCATTTATTTTGAAAATTTTATATTTAATATTCAACCTCATCTTTTTTCTCCCACGAGTTTACACCTGTGTTTATGATTCTGATGCAGAATTAAAAAGCGAATAAAAATGTAAGCATTTTAAATATAGATATAATTACAGTACTTTAAAATAAAGAAAACAGAAAAAAAAAAACCCCTATTTATTTTGAAAATTAAGATTGTATATTTTAACCTCTCAACTTTTTCCTTTCTGGAGTTCTCACCAATGTTTTTAATTATTATTCTGATATAAATTAAAAAACGAATGAAAAATGTAAGTACTTTTGAAGCAAATATAATTACACTATTTTAAAAAGAAAAGAAAAATACCCATTTATTTTGAAAATTTTATATTTAATATTCAACCTCATCTTTTTTCTCCCACGAGTTTACACCTGTGTTTATGATTCTGATTCTGATGCAGAATTAAAAAGAAATGAAAGAAAAATGTATGCATTTTTAATATTAATATAATTACAGTACTTTAAAAAGAAGAAAACAGAAAAATGTATTTATTTTGAAAATTAAGATTGTATATTTAACCTCTCATCTCTTTTCTTCCTGGAGTTTTCACCGATATTTATAATTATTATTCTGAGACAGAGTTAAAAAACGAATGAAAAATGCAAGCATTTTTTATGTAAATATAATTACAATATTTTAAAAAGAAGAAAACAGGAAAAATACCCCATATATTTTGAAAATTAAATATTATATATTTAACCACCTCATCTCTTTTTTTTTCATCAAGTTCTTATCAGTGTTTATGATTCTGATTCTGATGCAGAGTTAAAAAATGAAAGAAAAATAATAACATTTTCTATACAAATAGAATTACAGTATTTTAAAATGAAGAAAACTGAAAAACTATTTATTTTGAAAATTAAGATTGTATATTTAACCTCACAACTTTTTTCTTCCTGGAGATCTCACCGATATTTATAATTATTATTCTGATACAGAATTAAAAAATGAATGAAAAATGTAAGCATTTTCAATATAAATATATTGAAAATATTATATAGTATTTTAAAAAGAAGAAAGCAGGAAAAATACCCCACTTACTTTGAAAATTAAATATTGTATATTTAACCTCCTCATCTTTTTTCATCAAGTTCATATCGTTGTTTATGATTTTGATTATGACGCAGAGTTAAAAAAATGAAAGAAAAACAATAGCATTTTTGATACAAGTATAATTATAGTATTTTAAAATAATTTTGAAAATTAAGATTGTGTATTAAAACTCTCATCTTTTTTCTTCCTCGAGATCTCACAGATGTTTATAATTATTATACTGATACAAGGTTAAAAAATGAATGAAAAATGTAAGCATTTTAGATGGAAAAATAATTACAGTATTTTAAAATGAAGAAAACAGAAAGAAATCATTTTTGAAAATTAAGATTGTATATTTAACCTCTCATCTTTTTTCTTCCTGGAGATCTCACAGATTTTTATAATTATTATTCTGATACAGGGCTAAAAAAACGAATGAAAAATGTAAGCATTTTTGATGCAAAAATAATTACAGTATTTAAAAAAGAACAAAACAGGAAAAATACCCCAATATATTTTGAAAATTAAGTATTGTATATTTAACCTCATGCGTTGTATATTTAACCTCGTCTTTTTTCCTTCTTTGGGTTCACGCCGGTGTTTATGATTCTGATTCTGATAATAGAGTAAAAGAAGAGCCTGTGATAGATGCGAGCGGGAACGAACCCGTTAACCATTGGTTATTTACCAACGGGGATTGTTGCTTTTTCTATCCCTGATAGCAGGTGTCCGTGAAAGACCGCCACCATTTGTTTCAGCTCTCGGAATAATACGCGGGAGAAAAAGCATAACTGCGTTATTAGGATATTAGGTTTGTTACCATAATCAATTGGTTGCCGTCGGAAAAAGATGGACCGAAAACCATTTGCTGTGTTCCTCTTCTCTTTTCTCGCTCTATTCGAAGACAATTTGCCATCCATAACAATGGCCGGCAGCGTCCGGTTTATTGGCTATCGGATGGAAGGACTCGCTTAATTTCTATCGCTCCCCAAAAGGATTGTAATTACTCGATCGGGGTTGTCTGTCTTCGCCGGCATAAAAGATTCTGATTTTTCGATTCTCTTTTCCTTTCCCTGCTTTTATTAAAGGACTCTTATTACCCCCGGTCGTCCCTTTTGTGCCCTTTTATTTCGGGGCCTTCCCTTTTAAAAGATGTACTGGCTCTTTTAAATCTTTGGTTTCTTCGTCTGATGAAGCCGTCGAGCAGAACTTTTTAGTTCTGGAACTTTTTCCACTGTAAATTAGTTATCGGTGGTGCCGGTTACTTTTTTGTTCGAACAGCGAAGCTCAAGAAGAAAGTTTTAATGAATGGCTAAGCTTTCCAATTGTCTGGAGACGAAGGACTTTTTGTTTTTGTCTTCTTTTCTTGTTTAATTTTCTTGCGTCGTTTTCACCTTTTAACGGCAGAGTGTGACAAAAGCGCTATTGGAGTGCTCTTCGGTCGGCATTGAGACAGATTTTTGATAGGGTCACTTTTGTGGATTCTTTTTCGCGACAATTTGTCTTTTTCTAATTATGATTTGTATCAAACTGTATCTTTCGTACCGTTATTATTTATTTATATAGAGAAATATTAAATCAAAGCTCCTAACTCATTTTGCTGAAAGAAGTATATCTTTCTTGCTGTAAAATATTCTTAAAATTGTAAATTAATGAAGATTTTTATGATGAAATTAAACTTAAAGAAAGAAGTAGCTACTGTGTATTATGAAACATTGCAACATTATCACTTTTATGAGAAAAATAAAAAAAGAATAATGCTTTTCGAAATAATACAGCAGACTTTTTACAGTGTTTGAATACTTGGCACACTCCAGTATTTTCATGTCTTTTATGCAAAAACCGTTATCATCTTTGAAATGTATTTCATTGTAAATGGTTTCTGCATTTTTTCATCATCGTAAAGTAAATTTATTGAATTTTTCATATAATTATCATGTTTTCAATAAACTATTAAAATTTATAGTGCCAAAATTGTAAAGGAGACTTTTTTACTATGTTTTTACTTGGCAGACTCGAGTATTTTCTTTTATGGAAAAACCATTATCTTCCTTGAAATGTATTTCACTGTAAATGATGTCTGCATTTTTTTTCATCATACAGTAAATATATTGGAATTTTTCGTATAATTGTCATATTTTCAATAAACTATTAAAAATTAGAATATACAAATAATACATATCATGAAAATTATATAAAATTTCATTATATATATATATATTATGTAAAATATTCGAAATTTATTTAATTTGTTCTTTAGATGCCTTTCTCGTACGCCTCTCAGAAAAAAATAGTAATTTTTTCTTCATGTAGGAACAAAATCCATTAAAGTCATAAACTTGACCTCAAAGTGTTTTATTTTTACAATGCCAATACCTCTTATACTGGAAGAACAAAAAAATGCATTTTTGTATATCCAGATATTTCAAAGTGTTGAAACAATGTTGCAAATATTACCATGTACTTCAGAGAGTCTGATTGTGACGTCGTGTGAAACGAGAGTCTATTGCATTCTCAAGCACATGATGAGGGGCCCTCCTCCGACGTCATCATTGTTCCAAGCATCTTCTTTCTGACCCAAAAATTCTCCCCTGAGATGACCTGGCGTCTACGTCACCTGTACAGATCCTTTTTTTACCCTCTTTGACCGCAATTCGAGCACGTTTGTTCACTTCTAGGAAATCTTACTCGGGTAGATCTTTCGCCATCACCTGCCTTTGGTACCTGCTTGCTTACCTTATACCCATTCGATCATTAGCGGGTCGAACGAGTCATTGCACTTGGGGCCCTTTCGAGGGGGTCCTCCCCCAGGCCCATCTATTTTTTCACATTTTTAGTAAGGCTGGGGCCCACCATTTAATGACCTTCTAAGAGAGACTTCGTAATCAGTTCGTTACCCCCTTCCAACTATAGATGCTGATGCAGTCTGTTGCATAAAACTCCCTTCTTGAAATATTCCGAAACACACTGGGGCCACCCCAGAACGGGGCCTCTTGGTTATCTTATTTTTGAATTGCGCCCATCCGGTCGCATATTTTACGCGATACTTGGTTTGCCACGCATGTTTTAACTGTTGCGAAACTTGCATTTTTTTTGTATGCACTTAAAGGTCCAATGGAGTCTGAAGGTGGCTGTCTTGCCTGACTAGCGCCTTGAGGAGTGTACTCGAAGGGGCCCCTCTCTGACTCAAAAGGGTTGGCTGGGCTGGAATTGCCCTTCTTTTGTACTTGGTTTGCGTAAAATGAATTTTTCAGCTTACCTTTGGCACGTTCTTTCCAAACATGAGGTCATGGCGATAAGATAGGCGTGCACTGCATTGAAAAGGATGGCCTAGAATGACTAAATTGGATTGCCACACGTTTTCTTTATGGCCACAGAATTTGGTTTTTTTTTTCTTCTTTCCATATATCCTTATACGTCTACATTTCCTTAACAATAATTAGGGTGTATAAGTTATTTTGGTACGGCATTGGATAACCTTAATTTTCGCATCCTTGTCCAAAACATGTAGCCAAAGTAATTAAGGATGTTTTTCTGGTGCCCTTTATGGATTTTTACGGCACCTGTTATGGCCAATGAAGCGCTTTGGATTCAGTTTACATATGTATTTTGGTAGTAATCGTGAGGTTGTTTTATATTAAGGACGGAAAAAAGTTCAAAATAGTTATTCCTTATTATTATATCGTATGCAGTTCATATTCATACATTTGCTTTATTATTAATTCTTTTTTTGTAACCTTCTTTTTTTTTTTAGATTACACTTTACTTATTCTTATTTATAGTTTGGCAAACACTGAATGAAATATAAAACATTTTCGAAGAAATCTGGATGCAATTTTTGTTAAGCATAGCTTAATATTTTAAACCTTTTTTTTTAATTTTTTTTTTTTTTACTCTTCATTTTTTTAAGGATTTATTCAAAATATAAAAGATTTATTTAAATGAACAGAATTGGTATTGGATGGAATTAATAATATGATTTTATTACCTGATATCACTCTACGTTTCTGCCTTCAGTAAATCCAATACAATCTTTTGCAATTGATATATTTTTTTTTTTTTGGAGCAAAAATAGTGGCAACAATTATTTATGAATTATTTAACAAGGCAAAAAAATTTGAAATTTTAAAATAGATGAAAAATATTCTAAGACAACTATATACGAAAAGGAAGAAGCATCTTCATAACCAAAGTAATGTTCTATGCTATAAACTACATTCTGAGTATTGGTATTACGTATGCAGTCATAGAAGATGCTTCACATAAATGAATTATGTAAAAATAACAATTATAAACATAAAAATGCAATTCGAATATCTCACAATTTGATTAAATATGGCCTTATACCACAATGAATGTCAGTGTAAAATGAAAATTCTTCATTCTTGAATTCCTTTCGTAAAATCAAAAAAAAGTTAGCATATTAAAAAAATAATTCAAATGAAATATTAAAAAAAAAATTACATTATGTGGAAAAAACGAAAGAGGTTCTTTAAATCTGAAAATTGATTTATTTTGCTCTTTTCAATGAAATATTGTTCTATAATATTAGTTTCATTCATCGTAAAATAGTAGCTAAAAAAAAGTAAGTAACATAATGTAACAGTTAAGAATTTTTGTATACAACAAGCCGAAAATAATAGCTAAAAAATAGATTTCTAGATATAGTTTTTAGATTATAAAAAGAACACACAATAAATTCATATACATCGATGTTTAATTTTTCTTAAACGAAATTTACTAGTTTCTAGATTTCTTTTATTAAAGATAAGAAATGTAGAAATATTTTATTTTAACATCTTAAACATTTTTTTATTTTATTTTCAAACCATAATTTTTTAAAGATAATTGATGAATTATATATTTTTCTACTGTGAAAAATATTCAGGCATATAAAATCAAATATTCGTCCATTTATTCATTGTAATTTTTTTTAATAATTTTTTTTTTGGTCGTATGTAAAAAAAATGTTATCTAAACTATAACAATTATTAGAAACATGTTTACTTATATGAAGTAATAGTATTCAGAAAACGTCACTTTACGAAAAGTGTTTACATTAGCTCTATTATGATTTAAATAGTATGACAATACTGTAGAGAAATGGTTTTTACTTAAAAAAAAAAAATATCTAAAATAACATGACAATTTCACATAACCACGCTTTAATTGCATTTTTTATATTAGGGTGTTTTTTTTCCTTTAGTTATTTTAACAACATTAGTTTAAAAAGATTCCTCAACAGAGGAATTTATCATTTAAAAAAGTCTTCATTCAAAAGTGTTATTTTGAAAAGTCTTCACTATTTTACAGGCTGTCTATAATTTGCTAATCCTGTTCCCTGTCCCCATTTTTCGACTTTTTTACAACTGAACTTCAGACTTTCTTTTGTTTCTTGGTCTTTTATTTTATCTTTTTCAATATATTTATTATTTCAACTTATTATCTTTTTTTAGGCATTATTTTTAAATAAGGAAACTACAAGTTTTTTTCAGTTTTCATATATCAATTCATTGAATAGGATTTTAAAAAGTAGTTTACGAATTTCTTAATCATAAGATTATTATCTTTAAGTTGAGACTAAAATTCTACAGTATATTACCAAATAAATAAAAATCTACATATTGTATAAAGTTGTTTATTTGCTTTTTACAGTTGAAAGTCTGAATTTGTTTAAATACAACAAAAATAGGTTCAGTTTTTAAAAAAAAAAATTGTGTTTTTCTTTCGCTATTATTATTATTATTATCGTCAAATAACAGCATCGTTCCAACTTGGCACACTTTCATAGATGTATAAAAATAACAGCTTTCGAAGAATTCGATACTCAAATAGCATATTAAAAAATATATTTTTTCATTGCAGTGAAATTATTTATTAGTAAGTTTCTTTATTAATATTTATCTATTTTACGACTTTGTTTTTCAAATATGGAATGTGAAAAATTTGAAAAAAGGAATTAATAATGGTAACTGAACATGAAAACATATTTCTTAAAAAATATATTTCTGTAGTAAACTGCATATTTTAACTTTTCGCTGATTATTTGAATAAATTTTAATTTTTGTATGCATTCTAATTTCAGCAAATAACAATAATTAGCTTACCATAATTAATATGTATATAATCAAAATTTAATGATATAAGGACATTATCATAATCTAATTTTCATAAGCAGCCTGCAACTGCTATGTCCATTGTTATGAAGATGTATTTTAGATAATTTCAGTGATTAAATAAATTTTATGACTTTTCAATGATTATTATAAGTATATAGGCAATTGGTAATCTTGTATTTCTTTTCTTTCAATTATAAGAAAGTTATTAAACTTGAAAATTTTCGTCTTATTGAAAAAATATATGCTAAGCTCTTGTTTATGTTGAATATTTTAATACTTGTAATCCAAAGATTTTGACTGTACTCCAAAAAATATAAAACTATGTTTATAAAAATTCAGAATTGAAATGGTCGCTATCATACCCATATTTTAGTTTCATTTTCGATAAAAACTTTTTTTTTTTTAATCTTTCGTTTTTAACAAAGACTTTTGATTTATTTTTTAATTGTGTAGCAGTGTGAAGCACTCGGTAAACTCAAATTTAAACTTGCAATTATTGTTAATTTTTTATTTAAAGTTGTACAAAATTTGATTCAAAAAGACACGAGAAAAAAATCGTGTCTTTGAGTTTTTATTGGTGAAATTTTATGATAAATTCTTCAATACTTAAAAGAGTATCTGGTAAAACGCCTAGAAAGAAGGTATTTCAAGGCAATTTATATAAAAAGAAAGTATTTAATAAAGAAAATAAATCTTCATTCGTATATAAAAGTCCAAATAAATGTGCCAAGGGTCATTTTCTCAGTCATCTGTGAATAGCAATATTGAAAAAAATTGAATACAACTTTTCAAGGCTATTGCATTGTTGAAATGGCCCTAATATTTTCAAAAAAATGACTGAAGTGGTTTACTGCTCATCATGTAGTGGCAAAATAAAAATAAATGAAAAGTCAAACATGACTTATCATCACACTTTGAAAAAAACTGTGCTACTTGTGAGCTATTTTTTGTATTGTGAAATGGTTGATGTGAAAAAGAAGACACCAGATATCAGCAGAAGGTCAATGTTTACAATGTTTTGCATTTAAAAAAATCAACAATGCATTAAAAACATTTTGCATATTGATGACCTGCCGCTTTCAATACCGCACACTTCATATGACACGATCAACAAGAAGCTTGTTTCTGTCTTGAAACAAGTTGCTGCAGAATGCATGAGAAGAGCTACTGAGAAAGAAAATAGCCCGAATTCCAACAGTAGCTTTTTGACAGAGTATGCCATCTGGTAGACAAGATGACACACTTCTCAAGTAGCAGACACCTTGATTGAAGATGAATCTGAAAAGTCACCATCAAAAAATAATGTTGTTTTTTTTTCTTCTGTAAAAGCTGCGACTCCTATGAAGACAAATTTAGACCAAAGTGGCTAATTACACATAAAACTACTGTGGTTCTTCTGGTCAAATAGAAGTAAAGGGAATTTTTAAAATTTACCAGACATCCGAGTTACTATATAATGGATGCTTGCAACATCTACAATATATTGTCGTTGGTGATTCTAAAACATTTCATGCTTTTTCCGAAAAAGAAAATTCCTCATGGATTGGATTATCCTTTTAAAGAAATGTGTTGATCATGTTCCGAAAAGAATAGGCACAAGATTAAGAAGATGAAAACAATCGATCTAAAACTGTCTTGATTATAAAATTGTGGAGGTCAAAGAAAGATTGAGTGACAATTTAATACATAAATTAACATATTATAGAAATGCCATGCGTGAAAACTGTCACAGCTCTTAAATATAGCATAGATAATAAATCAATGCACTTATTTTGCCTCAAAGCAATACAAATTTGGTGTGCGTATAACATTACATTTGTTTTTGACCGTAAACTCATAAATTTTATCAAAACTACCATTGATGCCATATAGCCAGTGTTTGCAAATTTATCTGCCTCTAAGTTGCTAAAACGATTTCTTGGAGGAAAGACGCAAAACCCTAATAAAACCATAAACATGATAATTTGGAAATTTTGTCCAAATGCATTTTCACAAAAGGCTACCTACACAAATAACAGCATTTTTTTAATGATGATGTATAAAACTATTTGACAACAATGCAGTGATTTGAAATTAAAATAGAAAAAAAATGCATGTTTATACAAATTGAATGTTATTAATGTTGAAAAAAGAAAGAAAGCATCATCCTTTGAGGCGTGCAGAGCTAAAAAAAAGGAAAAAATTATAAAAACTCTTATAAGACAAGGAAAACGTATGCTTCAAGGGTCTTTGTAAACCATAAATTTATTTTTGTGTTGAAATTTTGTCTTTAAAAGCTTTTCTCCCATTTTGCATGCTTTGAAATAGCGTATGGGACATTTTAAATATTAATCTATCTGGAATGATGAAATTTGTTATGCACTTTATTTATACACAGTTTTCAAATTTATGCATGAATAATTCTAAAAAATTAGTTATGCAATATTTTTTTTAATTATTATTACAACTTCGTTAATATTAAATTGATGTATCTAAAACTATTATAACTGTTTTTGTACTTCTTGTATCATTTTTGTGAATGAAATCTTGAGCGCAATGAAAGTTATATAAATTTTTTTTACACAAAATTTCATAGTCATTTTTTTAAATTTAGTTTTTTAACCTTATAAAATCTTTATGAAGTATCTAATTTGTTGTACTTCTTATAAAATCACTGCCAAAATATTGTAATTTTAACATGAATAATAATAAAAAAAAATTGGCCAATTGGAGAATGTGGTGGTCTTTTCTACTAAATTTGTCAATTGGTCTTTTTCTATCTCTTGGTATAAATGCAATACATTTGAGATCTCTTTTAAGCTCCACTTTTCAAATTTTTTTTTGATAGCCAACTGTTGCTAACTGATTCTTTAGAGCCGAGTTTTACAAAAAAATATGATTTAATTATTTATTTAAAGGTAAAAAAAAAGAAAATTTTAATATTTGAAAAAAACAAATTGGATGATGCAGCTTTTTTTTTTTTTTTTTTTTAAATTATTATTTGACATTATTCTGTAACATGTTATTACTTTTAAGGTGTTGTATTCAAATTTTATAAGTTCAGCTCACTTCACATAGTTTCCATTCTCAAGTGTGTGGCTAAGATCTATTATAGTGAAGTCAAGAACTTTCTGTTCTCACCTCAGGTAGAGGGTAGTCTCGTGCCAATCGCGTGAGAACCACAGAATAAGGTAGCCAAAAAAAAAGAAGAAAAAAACTGAGGGGCAGAGGGGGGCTCGTGGAAGATAAGAGAAAGTGTGGTTAAGACTGGAGTGGAGAGCACAGGTGGAGGTCCCAAGGAGCCGCGTGTCGACACAATTTATACGTCCCCCTGCCATATTTCCCCACCTTTTGGGACTCTCTTTGTAGCCTTCCCGAGAAAGACTTCTTTCTTCTGGCTCTTAGTCACACACTGTTCAAAATAAAGTTTAGAGGTCAAAAGCCACTTTTTTTTTTTTTTTTTTTTTTAACCACTCAACACTGGTGTAATTTAGTACATTTCGTTACGCTTTATTTGAAGTGTCAACAAGTTGAAATGAGTGGTGATTCAATTTTTGAGTGCATTGTTTGTGAATTTACACCAACATTTGCTCTCTCCTATGAAGAAAAATATGATTTGTTTTTTGATATTTTAATAGAAAGTTTATCGATTTTAAAGTTATGGTTTAATAGAAATTGAAGATATTGTTAAGAGAAGAAATGGTTAAACGAAATTGAAGATGTAGTTAAGAAGAGAAATGTTTTAAGGGAAATTGAAGATAGGGTTAAGAGAAGAAATTGCTAAAAGAAATTGGGAATATGGTAATGAAAAGAAAGGGTTAAAAGGAATTAAAAATAGAGGAGAAATGGTTAAAAGAAAGTGAAGATATGGTTAAGAAAAGAAATGATTCAAGAGAAATGGAAGATATAGTTAAGAGAAGAAATGCTTTAAGAGAAAGTGAAGATATGGTAGCTAGAAGATTAGCTACAAGATTGCTTTGTTTATTTTTATATAAATCCCACTATTTAAATAAAACATTTTCTTAACCATAGTTAAACGTTCACTACCACGACTATTTAACCACGATTTAATACAAAATTAAAATAATTTTTATGCCACTATGAAATAAAATTATATGAAATAAAATAATATTTTTTTTTATTATTGTTTTAAATTTTGTAAAATTTATACTGAAAAAGAAATTGCATAGTTTGGAATTTCCAGCAAAAATTATTAGTGTTATTATTATTCAGAAAACTTTTCGCTGATGAATATATTTTATTGTTTGCATCAAATTTTGCGGATAGAAATATTTAGGAAGATAATGTAATTTTTTTTTCATAAGTATATGTGTATTTTCCCTTCAAATTTCATTTTAGTATCACGTCAAAAATTCATATATAGTATAAAATAAAAGTTTCGGTCCTTTAATAAGGAAATAGAATTAAATATCAAAACATATAGAGGATAAGAAATGATTTCTTATCATCTTTGTACTTGTGTTATTACACTTGCTTCGAAAAATCAAATAAAAATCCAAAAAGCTATTCATTTTAAATTTTCTATTCGCTGGAATTTTGCCCAAACGTTAAATAAACAATGTTTCACAAATAAGGCACAAAGGGAAAAAAACCAATGTCTTAGTCTTATTTTCTATCGTGAAAATACACAAAATAGAAACATACAAAAGGCAAGTATCTAAATTCACTTTATGATCAGCTTCAATTAAGAATGCGATTATCTCTGACAACTATACAGTGATGCTCCATGTTAATAATATTTATTTACTCAGCTGGCGGCAAAGTTCATTGCTTTGTCAAGACAGTTGCAAGACATTGAAGTGTTTCAGATTGCTGGTTAAATGCAGCAATATGCCAAGCGCAATACTCTACTAAGGACGATAATTCTTCACCAACCGAGCTTTGTGTCGTCTAGCATTATCGTCATATAGAATAAAAGAATTCCACTAACTGCATCTGTGTAACGATTGGATGAAGAGTCATCTCTATAGATGGATGGAGTTCACTAAATGCATTGTGAAGACGAACAGTTGAAATGTTGTCTCAATATAACTGAGCTGTGACAATAGGTCTTGGTACGATGTACAGGTTAGTGCAGCCATCCAAAGACATACTTATACATACATTGATCACACCAAATATGTCACCTTCATAGATATGACTTGGATATATAATGGTTCGTGGTTCTCGTCAGACCAACCATCCTCTTGAGTCACTTTGCAATCAAAATCTGTACTCATCAATAAAAAGTACAGGCATCCATTGCCTTTCACTCCAAATAACGCACGTGAGTGCCCAATTATACTTTTCATTTGGGTAACGTGGTGTGAAGGATGCAAACAATTCTGGACATCTTGCATATGACTCTCTTTTTCTTGACTTAAAACTTTCTGCTCACAGTTGATGAGTGGCAGGATTCTTCCAGTGGCCGTTATAAAAAAATATCCGAGTTGAGTTGTGATAACTGTTCTGTGTCTCTTTGCTTGCAATCATATACAATACCAATAATTTGCAATACTTTTAAACTCTAGGTCTCTCCCAATTATAGCTTTTAAAATAATTATAGCTCACTTATAACTTTAAACATATATTTTATATCCAATTTATTATTATTATCCTGTTATTATCTAATTTATTATCCTGTTTTATTATAGAAGACATTAGAAATACATTCCAACGTCTTTCAACCATGTTTCTATATAAAATTGACTTTGGCGCTCTCTTATTCGGCAATTTTTCACCGTCATAATTCTTCAGATAAATGATTTCTAGTACTCATATGGAAAATTTGCCTTTTTCGAAATTTTACTATGCAGTTCCTATTTATATTATGATACATTATATCTTGTGATAACATTATATCTCATTTAAAATCTCTTAAAAGATATATCAAACGCTGCATTCTTAAAATTATTCCCAGATGAGTTTATTATTACTTTATTTAATTTTTTCTTGTAAAGAATAATGAATTTTAAAATTAACGATCTATTTCAATTTAATAAATTGAATTAAAATACATAAATAGACTTACAAGTTTATTATATATATATATATATATATATATATATATATAAACACTAACTTTAGATAAAATTATCAGAGAAAAGCCGCTTCTTATTAATGATTTATATCCAAAACGAAAGCATATTTAATATTATTATTTTCTAATCAATCCTTGTATTAATAGTATTTCAATATCTCTCTTATGTTATTTTATTATAGAAAAATTGAAATATCTTGTTAAAAACTGAAATATAAAGAAGACTTATAAACGAAAATTACAACTTTAGAAGAATGTATGATTATCATATTGCTTTGGATCTCATTGTGACTCTGTCTATACTGACATGTGTTATCTGTAATCTATTTTTTTTTTTTTTTTTTAATATTTAGAACACAAATTTTACCCGTTTAAATTGATAATATAAAAATAGTCAGTAAGATTTAAAATTAATTACAACTTCAAATAAATAACATTTTATGGTACTAAATACATCAGGAATATTTTTGTTAAAAACTCTCTTCATAATTTCCGATCCTGAAAAAACTGATTAGTTCTTTCAATACAAAATGAATATATATATATATATATATATATACTTAAATATATGTAAACTAATATTTTGTATGTAATTTAAATTTTATTATAGAAAACATTTCTTTTCATTAAGTAAATTTAAAATAAGTAAGTTTAAAATAGTATCATTATTTCTCATTCCACATTTTTGGATTTTCTTAATCATATCAATCAATTATCAATATTGTAATTGAAAACAGATACTAAATAAAACGCAAAAAAGTTTCATAAATGTAATGCAAACTGTGATTGAATTATTGTTGTTTGGAAATTAATTTACAAGAGTGAAAGTTCCTACTAAAGAAATTAATCGTTGAAAAAAATTATTTTTATTTATTTCCTATTTTTTAAAAGCTAAAGTTTTATTTAAAAAATTCGGCTATGATAAAAAAAAATTGAGAAATATTTGTAATTAAAAAAATATATATTTAAAAAAAAATTATGTACCTTGAGCCAAAAGTTATTTTGGTGTCTAAAAGTCATTTTTAACTTTTTTTTTTTTTTTTTTTTTTAAATATGCGATTATATTGATAAAATGATGTTTCTGGAACATTGTATAGTGACATTTTGAGGAAGTGGTGTATTTGACAATTTTAAAATGAAATTTAATCTTAATCCATTTCACTGTGAGCAATTTACTTCAGTACATTTTAAATGTTTGATTGAAAAAATTTGATAATGAAATATATTATGTCAGTTTTAGATCCTGAGCTGACTCTAGAAAAATATGTTGAGAACAAAATAAAAAATTCGAACATTTAATGCTTCGTAATTTGTGATTAAAGTATAAAATCTTATTCCATTTCATTTGTGAAACATCGAATTAAGATATGATGAATTTAAAATATAGGAAATATCAAAAATACTTGAATAACATTTAGTATTCAGTACATTTTAAATATATATTATGAACTGAACAATTTGCTGATAGTGGAATAATATTGTGTCATCAGCCTTAGATATTCAAGAAAAGTTATATGTTGAGAACAATATTTAAAAAATCCGAAAATTAATCCATCGTAACTTGTTATTTTATTTAAAATAATTATAATAATCATATGTCAGATAATACAGTTGAAAATGCGATAATGAATAGTTAGAATAAGCGCTTCATATTTGACAACAGTGAGTACCAAAACAGCTTGTAGTTACATATTGTTATGGACAGCTACATATTGTTATGGAGCCTTTGTTTAAAATTGATTCGAAATTTTACTTATTTAGATCAAATGAAAGAATTACAATTCAGAGAAAATAAAACATATTTTAAAATTGAATATATTTTGAATTGTTAAATATGGTTCTCGGAATATAGCAAATGTGGAATAAATTATGTATAAGGTGTATGAATCGTTTTGTAACAAGAAATCAGAAAGTCACTGTTGATGATACAAACCAGTGTATGAGTATATATCGGATCTAACAAAATAATGAGGGTAGCACATTTATAAAGAAAAAAGGTTGATGCTTTCAACAGGATAGATAGCAATCCCAAACATACGATGTTAGTTTGACATCTGACGCCTTCGATGACAACATTAGCAATATTCATCTTATATTATAATTTAGCAAATACGGTTTTCTTTAACTATTTTTGTTATTTTCTGTATTGATAATTCATCCTCTCTTGAATTGAGTTAGGATTTTTTTTTTTTTTCCCCGTTTTATGACAGCGAAAAGTATCCCTATCGCTAAAATTGTTACTTTACAGATTTAAAAAAAATTAAAATTAACTTTCAACTCATCTATTTTACTGCAAAATTATTTTTATGCCTCTTAGATTTAAAATGTTTGACCATAGATTTCTCAATCACTCTCATTTTTCTTTGAAATTCTCAAATTTTAATTCTTTTTCCTTTTTAAATAAAAATGAAAACTCGGAAAACATTGAGAAACTTTTATCATAAATATACCTTTCCTATTGGCATTATTAATCATCCTAAGTACTATTCTTGTAAACTAAGAATTGTTTAATTAAAATAACTTTCTATCAAATATCGTTTGCCATATTAAATAAACTCGTCTGTTTAGAATATCAAAATTTTCTGTTCTTAATATTGTGTTTATATTAGAATCAATAGGATCAATAATCTGACAATTAAAATTATTCAAATAGAATATCCCTACAATTAGACAAAACAAACATGCATCGTTTGAAATTAAAAAATAACGTTGAAAAGCTATTGAAAGCAGAATTCGATTAGACAGATTTTCGAATTTTATGCGCTTGAAATGAAAGAAATGTTTTTTGAACTTTTATATATACCGACGAAAGCGAATGTGATAAATTTTGATCTTGTAGTTGTGTAATGCTTTCGATAAAATTGAAAGGAGAATTTTAAAAATGGAATTTATTCTATTCATTAAACATGATGAAGAAGGAGTTATACGGATGCTGGAATAGGTTAAGTTCGAATTTATTGATGGCACTGCAGATCATTAAACACAAATTTGCATTTTGAACTAAATTGAAAATAATAGAACGAAAACTGGTTCTACAGAAATTCTATCAAAGTAAAAATCCTAAGCCTCGTAACTTGAATGCTCAATTGCAGTTGTTATACAATTTTCAAGTCATTAAAAAAATGCTTACTTATCACATTTAAACCCAATAAAGCATATTTGAGTAGAATTCGACAATAGAATTCAGAGATATTCTCTTTCCTCAGATCAGCAGCTAAAATCTATAATGTAAGAAATTTGGGGAGGGGGCTATTGGACCACAATGTAATGAAATAACTTCGAATCTATACCATGATTTTTGAAATGAATTCTTAAAACATGTGATATTGAATCAAGTACTAAAAATTGTTTAACAAGCAGCTAAAAGATCTTTAGCGAACTTAATTGTTCGCAATTTTTGTGAGCACCGTTCATTATATATTTACATTGCATTTATAGGCACTATATACATATAATGAAAAGAATTTGGAAATAAATAAAATCAATTTTATATGAGAGCTAAGAGCTAACACTTAAAAAGAACAAAAGTGAAATTTAAATCTCCTGACTTGGTATAATAATTATAGATAAAAAGATTAAGAAATTTAAACAAAAATATACTCTAAAATTAAAGTAATCAAACAAAATTAATAAAAAGAAAAAAAAAATCGAAGTAATTAATTTTATCTTTTCAAATACACATAATGAAGGTTCATATTTGTGCATTAATTTGAAAAATATGTTGTTAAGTAGTTGGATAATGCAGCTCTAACAAATAAATGATATAAACAAAACAAATAAATTAAATAGTGCAGTTTAAAACTGATTCCTTCATTTTATTGCTAAACTGATTTCTATGATATAGAAACATGGATGAAACGTTGATGAAAGCAGACTATATTTAAAACATTTGAATTTTATTGGCTTTAATCTTAATTTATCACTAACCTTCTATCAAAAATTATTAAAAATAGCAAATAGTTCCTAAATTTCTTTCTTTCTTTTTATTGTTTCAAGTCAAACAAAGAAAAGTATTGGATCCAGAGTAAAAAAGGACCTCTCTGTGAGATAATTTTTGAGTAATAAACAGAAAATTTGCAACGTCGAAACATTTTTTATTTTATATACGTATAATATTTCAGATGAAAGTTTAAAAAAATATTTTTGTGAATAAAAATAATAGCTATAATAAATAATTTTACTAAAGCAAATTTTTGAAAAAAAATAATTATTTTAATCCATTTCGCTTTCCTAAATCGTTTGCAAACGATTCTACTTATATTAATAGTTTTTATTATTAAAAGTTTTATCTGCATTCGAAAAAAATCTAAAGATATTTAAGAAAACTTTTTAATTATATTTTGTATTTTTAATATATATACATAAAACAATTTACAAAAAAAATCAATCAATTTTGCAATGAGTTTTATTCTGACATCATTTTAATGTAGTTACAAAACAAAATATCTCTTAGCTGAAATAAGAGTTTTATTTTATTTTATTTTCAAATCGACTGTGTGGCAACGTTATTAATTAAAAAAAAAAAGAATTATAGTTTTCATTATAAAATGTTCTTTTCTGAGTGAACTGTTTTTATTCCGCCATGTTTGTAATCCAAGGACCAAGAAGATGAATAAAGTAAAAGTATTTTTAAATGTATGCATTTTCTTTAAATATTTTAAAATAGAGTTTAATTATTACCCTTTAAAATATATGATTTGATAATTATTTTTAATAATATTTACTTCTTTTTTTTTTTTTGTTTGTAAACGATAATCGTTTATCTTATTTGATTTTAAAAAAATAATTTTATGGAATTTCTTACCATTCAAAAATTTAATTATAAAAGCTTCCAATGCTTGAAGTTACAAGTTTATTGAATAAAGTTTTTTTCTGAAATTTTTTTTTAACTTCACTGATGACTTCGTATGGGTTAAAATTGTTCGTCTTGGTTATAAAATGTTAAATTTTTTTTACATTTATATGTAATTTACGAATGTCCAAAATTGCCGCACATTCTGTACATTTTTTTGTTTTGTTTAATTTTTAGTAATAATAGAAAAGAATAATTTAATTCACTAGATTTCGCCACACTAATTATTGGGTTAAAAATTCTTAAATTAAAATAAATCAAGAATTGACAGAAAGTTCATTTTGCATTAACGAAAGGTAATAAACTGAAAATTAGAGCTGTCTTCTGAGAAACAATAAAAAGATAATTTCCAAGCATTGATTTTTGATAAAACTCATAAGAAATGTGAAAAAATACTGCCAGATCTTAAATTTTTTAAAAGTTAACTGATCGAAAACATTTGACAAACAAAGTAGAATCATTTTTAGAAAAAATTTACTACAGGCAGAATTGATCTAAACTGGAATTTTTTTAAATTTGCACATTCTTTCTATTTTAAATAAATCAATAAAACAAAATCAATGAAGTTTGTTAATGATTAAAGGATAGTATGATTAAAGATAAAGATGAATAATTTTGGTAAAGAATTATCCATATATTATTCGGAAAAATGTTTTATATTAATTAAAATTGGTGACTTGGCAACGATTGATAAATCATTCTATTTTTTTAAAAATGACATTTTTATAATTGTTAATATTTATTAATGAAAATATTTTTATTACATTTCCTGTTTTGTAATTATTTTTAAGCAACGGTTTACTCTAAATCCTATTAAGTGTAAAAATTATTTTTTATAAACAAAAATAAGAAATGCTTTTATTGATAACATTTTTTTCTAATATGAGAAATGACATAAATGTTAACAAAAATGTCCACTTTATATCTTTTCATTGTAGTTCTTTTTTTTTGCATAAAATTAATTTACTTTCAATTCTAATATATATATATATATATATATATTTATTTATTTTGAATGTTAATTGATATTAAAAATTAAGAGACTGAAACTTTAAAGTAAGAAGGGCTCTTTGTTCATAGTTAAAATCGTGTGTTAATAAAAAAAATCGTCAATTTTGTGTTCTGCGTGTAATTAAGCTTAACTACAGCATAAAATTTTTAACTGCATTTTTAGATCTAAATTTATTTTTAAAATGTTTATTACAGTGTATATAATTATAACTTATTTATTATTTTGTGTTAAATTTACTATCAAAAATAATATGGAAGCCTGACTTTCATAATTTATTTTGCATCTTAAGTGTGTCAATAAAATATATTTATATTCTTTAAAAACTATAATATAAAGAACTTTTAAACTAATAATACTAACAAAAATATACATACTGTAATAATTGAAGTTATTTCAAAAGTCTTAAAAAATCAAAATAAAATTTATTAAAATATTGTAATATAACTCACACTTTCATTTAATTATTTTTAGTCATAAAAATATCTTTATAAGCCTTTAATTCATTCTATGAAAAATAATTTGATTTTTTTCACATTAATCATCATTTTATTCCCATTTTAAAAAAATGTATTTTGATTTTTTTAAAGAATTAAAAATAATCAGGATGAGCCAGGTAAACGTATATTGCCAAAATGTAATATTTTGTAAAAAATTAGTTTTTGGTTATCTTCTAAAATTATAGGAAAAATTAAGAATGAAAAGTTATACAAGTAAAAATTATTGAGGTTTTTTTCTTTTCTTTGTTAAGAGTTTAATAGAATCTAATTTTTATTTTTAATAGATTTCTAAAAATATATTTGGAATTGTTTAACATTTTAATTTGAATGTATCTTTTAAACTTTTTATAGTGTATTTTGCAGTTTAATTATTTATTTATGTAGTACTAGTACTATTGATTCTTTTACTTCATCCCTTTGATTAAAATGTTAAAAAAATAAAGAAAGGAAGAATTTGTTATCATATTTCTCTTTAAGCAGCTGCAATTATTTTTATTGTATTGTTTTTTATTTCTCTCTTGCGTTTTACTTTCTATCAATACTATTTCTATATCTATAATACTATTTCACGTTAAAATTTTTATATTAAGAATTTTTAATAATTTTACATAAAATGTTTATTTTAACGATTTTTAATTATTTTTTTCATAAAACCAAGGGAAATTTTTATTTTTTATTTAAAATAGTTATGAGTCTATTAATAGGATCTAAATAGAAAAAAATTTAGTAGAAATACATATCAGTAATTTTAATTATATATATGATTATATGATTCATATAATTATTTCTATAATACTGGAATTCATAGAAAATACAGATATATAGTTTACTTGTATCTTATTAATATTTAAAGTTCATCATGTGAGAAATGTAGTTAGCGCTTTCAATAAAGAAAAAAGAGTGCAGGTGGGCTCATATTAGAATCTGACTACTAACTGCTTCCATAACTATCACAAATTTCAGAATGTGGAAACATGTTGTATATTTGCTTAGATATTACTTGTATAGATTGCTTGTATATCCGTTTTGCATCGATAGTCAAGCTGCTTGGTCAACATTTTTTGGAATTTTTTTCTGTACGATACACAAATGAGGAACATTTGCCCTAAAAATCCTCCCTGGGTGACAATGTCATCACTCCCATCATCCATTGGTGTGCCTTTCGTGGTATACCTAGGTTGATTCGAGATCTACCGATGTATGTAGAAAAAAAAATGACAGTGAATGGAATGGAATTTTTTAGTTTTAGTGAAATACAATATGCGTGTTCTTCATAGCAAAACAATAAATTATAAAGATTACAATAAAAGGTAAACATTTGTATTCATAAACGAAAAAAAAAAATATCACTGAATTTAACGTCTGACAAAATTACAAGAAAGTCAACTCTGTTTGATACTTCTGAAGAATTCTTCTATGTTATAGAATTTTTTTTGTGCATAACAAAAGTAGGTTTGAAATCATTTCTTGTGTTTGCTTTTCTATATTTTTTGATAAAAAAAAATAGTCTGAAACTTTTATGACATTTATAATATTAAAAAATAATATTTCATGTACTACAACTAAATATTCAGGTAATATAGAATTTTACCTTATTATTGTGATATAACGTACTGTACATTTATTTATATTATACTTGATTAAAATTTTTTTAAAGAATGCATTATTTTTAAATAATATTCTTCATTATAATTTCTATACTTGAAACAATGAAGTAATCATCATTACGTGGTATAAAGCCTAAATTTTATTTGAAGGGTTTTAATAAAATGGGGATTTACTTTAAGTAAAAGGAAAATTCCATGAAACAAAAACTGCATTTCTGATATCAATAGAATTAAACTAGTTATACTGCAGAATGGAACCAATAGTTACAATTGTTAAAAAGAAATGGTTTCGTGAAATTTTATAATTATAATGTAAGCCTAAAATTTAAAAAAAAATTCTAATAAAAAGTAACAATTAGCATAGTTTTAGTTTTTTCCCTCATATGTAAAATTAGGCAATTGCAATTTAGATATTTCTTTTTCAAATATATAAAATGGCAAAATATTTATTAATTTTTTTTTTAATATAAACAGTGCTGCTCTTTCTTCTTTTTTGTTTTTTAATGCCTTGTTTTTTTCTTACTTCGAAAATTATCGGTATTTATATACACATTTTGTATTTCGTTCTCCAAATATGGTTTTTATAAAATACATTGATGTTGCAAATTCATTTATCCTTTTTTTTTTTTTTTTTAGCTTCTTAAGACACCAAATCTCAATTGTTTATTGATTTTCTGTTTTCCATTATATTAAGTATAGTTTTCTTTTCTATTTCGAAAGTGATTTTTAAAAGCATCCTGTACAGAACTGCTTCAATAAACATGTATAAACTCACAAATCCTTCAAAATTTTTATTTTTATTTTTAAAAGGATTTGTAAATATTACCCAAGATTTTGTCATCATGTTGTTCTTATTTTTCTGCCATGATCCCCTTTTTCTCTTTTTTCGATATACCTATTCTCAGAAAACCGCGACCGAAATATCGATGATTGATCCTCATTTCGAAGAAGCATGTTCAATTCGCAAACTTGATCTTCCATGTTCATATAAAGAGGGGGGACTCAACCAAAGTCCGAAGCAACGTTTTAACAAAATTGAGTCTTCACTTGGCTCTCCCGTATCGCCTCATGTATACATAGATTTTTTTTTTTTTTTTTTTTTTTTTTTCATTTTTCTTTTTATTTCTCCAGTAAAATAATAGCAAAATGCGGAATCCGTTACCCAGCCATGTGAAGTGTGTAGAAGAAGATATAACCTCGTGCGAAGAAAGCGCGCACTTCGGCATTAAGGCCTGCTTTCCTCTTCCTGATTTCTCATTGGAGGAAGGGCGTTGGGACTTGGGTTTTTATCATCATAAGGAGCCTAATGGAAAGCACATCTCTATCTTGGGTCCCAAAGAAGTGGCTTCGAATTTTGGGGGCTTTCCGGCAACATTGGGGGAGATTTGGAGTCCACCTTTCAAAATGTCCAATGTACTTAAGCAAAGGGAGGATTCCTATTTTCTGAGCAATTCTCTCTCTCCTCCCCCTTTTTCCAACTATATCTACGTACATTACTTTTGGACCCTCCCTACATCAACTTCCAGGAATTCTCTTTGTTCTTTTTTTTTTTTTTTTTTCATTCTCACTTCCCGAGTCCATATATATTGGGGCTTATCTTTTTATTTATTTTTGTATTTTATTGAAGTTCTTCATAAAAATATATATATATATATTTAGGCTTTTTGCGAATTAAATTCTTATTAATTACCGCATTTCTTATTTTAAAGTAATATTTTTTATTACAAGAAGTAAAAAATAGTTTTTATAAATGCTTCCTCTTATTAGAATGTTTCTCATAAAAATTTAATACACATGCTTTTTTAACATTATCATTAAGTTATGCTGTCAAATATCCATGATTTCAAATGCAATACAGAATAAATCAAACTCGTGTATGTTTTCATAGTGCAAAATACTTAAAGCTTCACTAAAGATTAATAATACTATTTGAATAAATCAATTGTATTTGCATTTGAAACTGCACTTCATATGAAGGGATATGTATAGGATGCCTTTAAATTTGTTAGATTGAAATTAATAGTTAAAACAGAGGATTTCTTTTATCTTTCATACAAATCAATATGGCCATGCATTGTCCAGTATTTTTAGTAAATATACTGAATTTTCTTGGGTAAGTTTTGTTGAGAGGTAATTTTTGAATTTCCAATTAAAAGATGTATAAATACAGTCATTAAAAATGAATCAATCTTTTCAAAAATAAACTGCTTAGAGAAGTAGTTTATTTTTGACATTGATACAGAAGTATTTTGTTGTAAAACATTAGTATTGCTATAAAGTAGTGATATTTTAAAAATATAATATAATTTTTAATCACACACCAGATAAAAAATAATGAACAAAGTAAAATATGCAAACCTCTTGCTTTGTAATATGCAGAGATAATATATGTCGTATTCTTTAGCATAATTTCTGTTACTCTGTATACGTAACTGAATTGTGAATTTTTTTTTTCATATAAAGATAGAGGAAATAATTTTGCACATAACCCTACGGTTTAATTTAGTTATTTGTGAGATCTTTTTTGCTAATATTTTCATTGTTGATTATTGTATTTTAAGATTATGGACGGCAGTCTCCTCGTGTTTATAATTTTGTTTAATTTGGTACATTTTGTAAGAGTATTCGTTTAAACTCTATTTTTCGGTTTTGATGTTTTAGCAGCTTTCATTTAATTATTTTTTACTGTTGTTTGTATGATTTTAGAAGCTTGTTTTCTTGAGAGAGAAAAAAATGATTTTTCCAGAAAGAAATAAAGCTAATATCAAACGAATATGTATTTTCTCGAGGCATAAAAACGTTCAATGAAATATAAGATGCCCTTATACGTCTTAACAAGACGATTTGTTTTTCTGTTTCATTCACCAACTGATTTGTTTTTTTATGGTTGACTGTTGAAACAGCTGGGGCAATCCAAACAATAGTGAAAATACTTACTTTCCTGGTCTCTTTAATGGCCTGTTTTTGTTGAGCAATGCAAAAATGTATTTTTCGTATACTTTTGACGTATTTACTATAGTTTATTCTGTGTTAAAGCATATATTTTGTAACGATTTAATGTGTTCTATATTTGTGAACATATTAAAACTTAATGTGTTCAACATTTATTGAATTTCATATATTCAATATTTTAACGGTATTTCTGTGAAGTAATATTTTTATAGCTCATATTTTATAAATATATTTGTGAAAAGTAAATTTGTATTTCTCCAAATTATTGATAAGCATTTAAATTTATTTGTATAGTTGCCCAGCTGATATTTTTATGAAATGTAAATTTGTATTGTAAATTAGAATCTGTCTTGAAAATTTTAAGTGGTTAAAAGTACTTTACTTTTCGACCAAAACTTCATTGAAATTATTTATTCAGCAAATTAATTTCCATTCGGAAGTTATATGAACATAAAAAAAAAACTTATCACATAAAATTTATAATAAACAGGATAAAATTTTTGTTGGAAGCTTGTACTTAAAACTACAAGTAAATAATCTATCTGTGACATTCAATATTTTATTTTGCTGAAAAACTTTTAATTTCATTTACTATGAAATATAGAATATAAAACAAACAAGTTTCATTTCCATATTCATTATTTTTAGATTTGCCTAACGGTAGGCATCATTTCAATGATGCATGGAGATGCAATCTTTTAATACAAAGACTTTTACAATATAACAGAAGCGTTCTATCATGCTTCTACGTAGAAACCTTTCCAAAATCATAAAACAATCTAAAATTATAGCATGTTTTTTTTCCCTCATCTATATAAAATCCTACGTGACTAAATCAATGTCTTTAAAAGTTAATACTTAATTAAAAACTATTTCATAGTTAAAAGCGTGATAATAACTTAATGCAAATATTAAAAAAAGGGGAACTTTTATTTTTAATACAAAATAATTTATTTATTAATAGAAATTAAATTGGCTTAACTATTATTACACACCTAACTTCTCCTGTTAGGGAAAAGGGGAAAAACCTGGAAAATATTTCTCATATACGCAACCCAGCTGGACAGCAAATGGAACTTCGTAGCGTTTTTCTTTCTTGGTTTGAAGAGGAAGGGGTGTGGATGTAACATCTCGCATTAATGCGTGTCGCCTGGTATTGAGGATGGGTCAAAACGATAGAACGCCCTCCAGGTCGTAATGTCCACGTGTGATCAACGATGGGATTGGCGACAGATGCCGCTCCTGACCATTCCATTCCAGGACTTCGCGTGTGGCACGATAGATTCCTTATCGGCATTCACTATATCCTCTCACCTCTTTATCTCACCCTCTTTGCCAGAAGTTTTGTTTCCCTTTACATCTAATGAATGATTTTGCTTCTTATGTGAACCGGACAACTGGTGTCTTCGCCAAAAAGGACAAAACAACTTTTATACATTTTTTTCCCAAAAAAATTTGGCGAAAAATCTGAACTTTATCAGATTGTAAAAGGGTGGTCCTGCATTATATTAAATTTGTTTTTTTATGATTATGAAATTTATGTATGATTTTATGATTTTAGAATTATTGAACAAGAGTCTTATAGTTTTTTTTATTTATTCAGTCTGTTCATTTTCCGAACTTGTATAGTTATTAATTACAGTGCAATTCATTTACTAAGAATCGTGCATAACATTTATACTTGCATGTAGGATATTTTAGATATATATGCAACAATAAAGAATGAAAGAAGAAATTTAAGAGTAATAAAATGTTTATCGGAATTCATTTTTAGAATGTAGAAAGAAGTAAATGACATAAAATTTGCACACATTTTATATCTTTGAAATGTGTGCATTTCAGACATATTTAAATTTGAACAACTAAGAATATGAACACAGTGAAGGTGTGTTAGATGGTGTGAACATGGAGTGTGTCCAACATATAGTAATTTAAGTAGATTTTTTTTTTTTTTTTGAATATTTATCATTTAATGCCTATTAGATTTACTAAATTAATAGAATAATAATTTTTGGCTCTGTTTTCGTTTATTAATCTTTTTAATATAACTGAAAAATTTTAATTGAATGCTCTAGTATTTACTGATCTTTTTTACTGTTGGTTCACCTTCAGATTTCAGCATTGAGTATCTTTGCATATGAAAATTTCAGAAAATCGAGCAAACAGCTTATCGGGAATGAAAAATCGAGTCCGAGCGAAGTGGGCAGTCAGTGATAATGATAATATCCTCCGACGTGGGTGAAATTCATAACTATAATGGTTCGTTGGTGTATCATTGAAAGTAAATAGATATATATATGAAAAAAAAAATTATTGCTAATGTTCCCCAAAACTATTCGGTTTATTTAGTTTGGAGAGTTTTTGGGCATCGGAATCACGTTTGCCGCATCGCGTAACTGGGTGTTGGGCCTCGCGATTAACGCGTCGGCCCGTTAATGGCCCATCGAAATGTCGTCGCCAATGCCATAAATGAATGCTCGCCGTGATTACCGACGCTATTAGGAGCTCGCCCGACAAAATATTAATGGCCGATTTAGCTTCTGCCGTTAGCTTCGGCCGCTGGGGCTGAAGTTAAGGCAAAAATAATGATTCCATTTTTTTTCTTCCTCCCTGTCCCTGCTTCAGAAAATTCAACCATTAAGACTTCCACTTTTTTTTTTATATTTATTATTCTGAATTCTTCTTTCGCTTTTAGTGGCATTACGTGATGTTGATTCTGGAGAATTCTAATCTCTCTCTCTGCTTGCGCTTCATTTCCAGAGCTTGAATGTTCTATATTCGGAAGTGCGCTTCTTTTTTTTTTTTTTTTTTTTTTTTTTAAAGGTACCGTATCCGTAAGAGGCGCTTGTGTTCTACATTGGCATTGTGTTACCGAAATTGATTAAAATTTCTCTACTCGGGTTTAGGCAATTTATTTTGGTTTCATTCTTTTGTTAAATAAGATATATTTTTTATTTTTATTTTAACTTTCTTGGTAGTTTTATTTTGTCTGAGCGCACCGAATTATTTGGAGCCTGATGGCCGAGTGGCTAGCGCTCTGAAATTCTGTACCACAGGTTTCGGGTTCGAGTCCCAGTGGTGCCATGGATGTTTGTAGTGGTTCGCAATCCACTTTAAAATGTTCGCGGTCTGTTTAGCCCTCGTGGGCATAAGATGATCGTAGAGAGACAAACCAAATCATCGAATTATTTATTTAACAAAAAGATTTGTAAGTTTTCTTTTTAATAAAAGTGTTAATTTTTTTATTATGTTGATTTCGGCTTGAAGAAATTTGTGTCACTTGCGTTAATTTATTTTGATTAATAACCAGTAGTCTGCTTTTTACTCATGAAATTATAAACATTGTTTTGGGCGTTTTTTTTTTTTTTTTTTGTCGCTCTACGGTCATTTTATGCACACGAGGGCTAACTAAACCGAGATTTACAGTTTAAAGTGGATTTCGCACCACTCACAAACATGCATGCCATCACCAGGAATCGAACCTGAAGCTTGTGGTACCAAAGACCAGAGCGCTAGCCAAATGGCCATCAAGCCTCTGTTTTCTGCGGAGTAGGTCCGTGGCTTTTTGGACGTCCTTCAATGTTTCTTATTGATTTTTTTTTTTTTTTTTTTTTTTTTTAGTTTCTTTCGCGAGTTAATACTTTTATAATTAAATACTTCTTATTGGTTTTTTTTAAATTTCGTTCACAAGCTAATAATTAAATAATGAAAAAATTTATTTTCTTTTCTATTTTGATTAATTTTAAATACTTTTGTGGGTAACCTGTATATAGGCCCAACTGATTTTATATATATATATATATATGAGAGAGAGATTGAAATTTCGTTGGCATGCGTAATTTTATAAATTCTAAAGATGGAATCTATCATTATCATCTAACAACGAATCTAAAAATTGTTTATTTTTGAGTGGAGATTCTCACTTAATTTATTCACTTCACTAGGTTAATGAAAACGAATTTGTTATTTTTTGCTTTTAAAAAGTATGTGTCTCGTTTAAATCGTAAGAAACTTTATGGCGCTTCCAACGCATGTTTTACATGAATTTTTAACTGTGCAAATCACCTTTGTAAAAGTTTATTTTACGTAGCATAGTTGTCAAATTTTTAGTGTTTATGACTACTGATACAGTAGCGTCATATCACTAAATCAAAAATATTTTTAGTATTATTCAGTGATCAAAAACTGATACAGTAATGTTTTTAAATTTTCATTGCATAAATATCCACATTAAGTGCCTAATTCATTGGTAATAATATTTATGCACTTTATTGATTCTTTCATTGTATAAGTCGGATCAATAGCCTAATATACGAATCATCAGATTAGTTTTTTAAATATTTGGTTTCATTATTATAAAATCAAATAAATATATGAAATTATTATTGATTATTAAAAATTCTAATGATTAATATTATTGAAAATGCATTATCAAATCTCAATACTTTCTCCTTTAAATGTATTTTATAAAAACATTAATTATATTTAAAATAAAGAAATGTTTTTAAGGTATTTTAGAATATTTATATGAAAATGTTGCCTTTCCATCTTGCAATTTATTGAAGATTCTTCTTATCTTTTTTCGTACTTCGTCAAATGATTTTTTTTTCTTCCATCAGAAATTGATTTGCATATAAGAAATCAATAATTAATAAGTTTCATTATTTTATCATTGTCTTTTGCAAAACTTTTGTTTGGGGTTTTCTAAAGCAGTGCCATGCATTCTTCTTAGCATTAACCCATTGATCTAAAAAGCTTGTTGACCACATTACAATGGAGCTACTACTTCATTGGGCCAATGTTAGTCCTTGATGCCACCGCACTATGAAATGGAGATACCCGGAAACACCATTTGGGATGTTTTTCCTTTATACATACATAAAGGAGAGACTTGCCAGCCTATTGATTTATTGTGATCTCTGCCTTAAACACAGTTCGATCTTGTCGTGTTTGGTTCACATACACACGACAAGTTTAGAACTGAGCACTCCTAGACTAAGCAATAGTTTAAATGTTTTTGTTTATTTTCTGACCGTCACAAATTCATTTTAGGGTATTTTTTTACTTTTTTTTTTAATGCGCATATAATTCATCTTATTTCCTTAAAATCTATTGAGTAAACAATTCTTAATGATTAATGTCACAAATTTAGGCGACTATTTGAAAAATTTTGTTAAAATCAGATGCATTTATTATTAAGTTAATGTTACCATTTCTGATTTACATTATTAAAATCTGAAAATACTTGTATGCATTATAAAGATCGTGACGACAAAGACGCTCTAGAGCAATGTCAAATTACAAAAAAAAAATGGCCTATTTTAACCCATTCACAATAAAGATTTTGCATTAAGATAGTCAATAATGATTTTTTTTTCCACGCAACGAAAAATTTTCAATTTTGTAACTAGGTACTAGCAAAATTTACTTATAAAATTTAAAATTTTATCTTCTAACAGAGTTGCTGATATATACATTAATTTATGTAATTTACTTAATTTGTACTTATTTATGACATTAATTTTTAATTTCTACAATTTGAAAAAAAAAAAAATCTTTATCTTTGGATTGATAACAAGTATAAAACTTACTAGATTATATTTCCTACAAAATAATTATTTTAACTTCACTTCATTAATACTTTTTCTGAAAATCGTATCATACACAGAATTTTATGGATTTCCATAGAGTGCAAAATTTCTTCTGCTTAATCTTCAAAAATACATATCATACACAAAAAGTAAACTTTCAAATATTATAATGATTTTAATTTATCGATTTTTAATTCGTTGGATTTCTTTCAGGTTATATTGGCCGGATACAATCCTTAGAAATTCATTTTTAAAATTACAACTCGTCGAGTTACTGTACAGCTATTTTTAAAAATATATCTTGAGTAAATTTCAGTTACTGATATTTTGGGATCTAAAAGTAATTGGAATAAAAAAATCTAGTTTGCATTTGAAAAAACCGTTAATTAAATTTATATTTTTTTAAAAAAATCTTTGAATGCTTATTGATATTTTAAGGCCATCAATTAATTTAGGTTTGAAAGTGCGAATAAAGAGATTGAGTCCATTTGCAATATAATGAATGGTTTTGATATTATTATTATTATTATTGGAATTATTTATTATTATTTGACTTTTTATTTCATCGTATTCAAAACTTGGTTGTTCTAATGCATCTGGCAATACAGAGACAGTTAATTTTTAAGCCATAAGCAAGGGTTAAGGCATAAAGATTGCTGGGTTGCATAAAGGTTGCTGTCACTCATTTAGCACTACCCAGGGGGTACGTGTAGCTTGTAGATATGCTACGGACGCGACTAACATTACCTCCACAACGTTCAATGATCCTATTAGACCGAGACCTACGGTTTAAAATGGTTTCCGAACCACTAAAAACCGAAACCTGTGATACCAAGCGCCATCATCTAAATAAAGTGGCCATTAGGCCCTTATTTATTATTATTTGACTTCTTATTTCATCGGATTCAAAACTAATTATGACAAATTGCAAATCATATTTTAAAAAATAAATAAAAATTAGTTTCAGTAAATTTGTAATATTTATTTAAATTTTTACATAAAATTCATTTGAAAGAAGCAAATTAATAATTTTATGGATGCAATTTACTAAACCAATTGTGAATAAATGCACAAATCCTTTTTGTGGCTTTTTAGAAATTCACAGAATTGCGTTAGTCATGGTAATAGCATAGCATCAGTTAACGCGTGGCTAATCAAGTACCGTTTTAATCAATCCCGAAAGAATATCCTCTCGAGATCGAGATCTGTTAATCCATCCAGTTTCATAACAGGGGAAGAAGCTTCCGGAAATAGCTGACGGCGCGAATCCAGGATCTGTGGTTCTCTTTTTACACGCTCTCATAAAGGACAGAAATTAATCAGCCGCGGAAATAGATAAAAGGAAAAAAGCTTTCTTTTCTTCGCTCGCTTCCCTTTTCGTAGTTAGTGGATTGTCGAGAAGAAACAATGCCATCAAATGGCGAAGGCAGTACCGGAAGGGTTGAGCGGGTCTCGTGACCAAAAGCACGTGTTTCTCTCTCTCTCGTTCGTTCATTCTTTCGCTCTTCTTTTGTTGCTGATTACGAGACGGTCCGTTAATTGACTCCCCCCCCGCCCCTCTGCTGCACGCCCCCTCACACTCTTTTCTTTTGGGTGGCTCCAGACACAACATACTGTGGTGATGTTGTTGTTTGTCTGTCCAACGGTCAGTCGGTCAATGCCGCCGTCGGACATCAACCTATTGGGGTATCCTCTTTTTTTTTTTTTTTTTTTTTTATACCCTTGGTGCGAGTTGTTTTTCACGTTTTCCTCCCCCTTTCCCCCTCGTAACTCTTGTTGCCGCAATTCGAGCTGCAACCCTTTTTCCCGCCTCCGATTTTGTGTTAATCCATTTATTTATTAGTAGTGTATCTATATATTTTTCTTCTCTGTCTCTGTTTCTTCTTATTACTAATGTGCTTCGAAAGAATGGGAAAAGAACACTAGAAATATTCATTTTGCTTTCCGGAATTTAGAATTGAGATATTTTCAGCAGGATTAAAAAAATCTATATTTTATCAATTAATTCAAAATTTTTAAATTGAATTTGTGTGAATAATATTTTTAAAAAAAACTGTAGTATTTTTAATTCATTTTTAATAAATTTTAAAATATGTTATGCTGTTGTTCTAGTACAGCTGGCGATACAGAGACAATTAATCTTTATGCCATAAGCAAGGACTGCACCGCTATTACTAATTTAGCACTACTTAGGGGTACGTGTAGCTTGAAGATATGGCGCGGACGCGAGTAACACTACCCCCACAACGCTCTACGATGCTATTAGACCGGAACCTGCGGTTTAAAGTGAATTTCGAACCACTACAAACATCCATGTCACCGCCGGTATTCGAACCCGAAACCTGTGGTACCGAGCGCCAGAAAATATGTTTTAAAAATCCTAATTATGAATTTCTATCATTTTTCCTTGCCATGAGCTAAAAATTCTAAGAGATATTTTAAATATAAGTATATTTTTTATTAATAACTGGCAAAGATATAACAATTATGGAATTTCATTATTAATTTATGTTGATACAATTACTGTATTAAACGTTTTCATTGTTTCATAGTTGAATATTAGCAATAATTAAAAATTACAGTTTTAAACCAAAGTTTCAAATGAAAAATAAACAGTAATATATCAAATTTCATCCCAAAAGTTTAACATTTTAATGATATTACTGATATGTTTTCATTTTTTTAAAAATGGATGAAATTATTTCCCATAAATTTCATCATTACGTTAAAATTTCAAATTGTGTTCCGGGGTTTTTAACTGCAGGTGTGTTCTATTATCGTTCCGAATCCGAAAGGAGAAGAATCCATCATCCCGAAACAACTCTTGAATTATACACTCCACTCGCTAATGAAACTCTTAACTGCCTCTCGTAATGATCCAAAAAACTATTATTTTCTTTCTGCAAAACTGTTATTAAATTCGGAGGCTATTACGCAGCATGTCGGAAAAAATTAGGATTTCGTTCCAGAAATTTCTTATTCACTTCCAATATTACTGTAAATAAGAAAAGGTCTGTGTAATACGTGTTCGCGTGGAAGGCAGCTAATGCTTCTTGATTATCAGCTTGAATTGGCTTTCACTTCATCTGCGTTTCCCATTAGAAAAAGAGCACGTAATGTGAAAATAACTGGATAATTACTTTAGAGCACTCGCCTCCTACAATTTTTTATTTTTTTATTTTATTATTATTTCACTCCATTCAATATATGATTCGCTTAGTTTTTGCTATTGGTTCCATTTTGTGTTTTACACTTTAATTTGAGCAAGATTTAATTTAGCATTGCGCGTAGGGTCGTTATTATCTTCTTTTTTTTTTTCCCCTGCAAATTATGTTAGACATGAAAGAAAAAAATTGTAAAGCAATTAACTGACCTTCTGTGTTTTTTCAGGATTTTTTTTATTGATTTTGAGTGCTTATCTTTTTATGCTTATTTATACGTGCTATTTAAAATTTTGATTTTGTTATTAGTTGAATTAACTAAATGAATTACTTTGTCAATTAAATATGAAATGACTAAAAATGATGTAGTTACAATGGAATATTAGACCAAATTAGTATGTCCTTCATATAATATTTTTATAAAAATATTAATTTTGTAATTAATTAAATTTAATAATATCTAGCAGAGTTTTTATTTATGAAATAATTATGGGAATTTTAAATTTGAAATGAACATTATAAGTCGTATAGAATTATAAGTTGATATTACGTATTATAAATTTTTGAAAAGTCCAAATATATATATATATATATATATATCAACGTTATTTCTTCAAAACATAAATATTTTTTCCTTTAAGGGTTGTTGAATAAATCACATTTTATTTTCTCAGTTTTTACTATAGATTATTATTATTATCGTCAAGAATTTTAGTGCGAATTGTATAAATATTATTATATTGATACCATTGTTTTCTCACACATCCATACATTTTATATTTTATTTTTACTTTCACTAATACTTCTTGAAAATAATAATGCTTCTATCGTCGAAAAATTGCCATTTACCCTTAATATATAATTGCGTTTTAAACAGAATATATATTAGTGAAAATGCTTTATGAAGCATTCACTAAGCTTGGGAATTATTTCCTGATTTGAATTACAACAACTTTTTCTTAACATTTATTTTATGGATCATTATATTTTTCAATAATTATTGTACTAAAATTCTAAATTCATTTTTATTAAGCATTTATTTCCATCTGTACAACATGTATCATAAGAAAAGAAGTTATATGCTGTAAATTAAAGAAAGAAAAAAAAAATGTAATGTGATTGTGTGTGAATGTAAAAAAATGTAATGTGATTTCATGTAAAACTGTTTCTAGCCGGATTTGGTGTTGATAGAGGGAAAAAATAGGAAAAATATTCTTATCCCATGCCAGCATTTCCTCGACGTCTTTTGTAAGCAGGGCTTGCAGATGGAGAGAAGTCGGTGGGCAGCGTTTTCCGTCGTCCTGCCGCTCTTTGTTGCGTGGGTCTGGCCTATACTTCCGTTTCCTGTTTATTTCGCCTGGGATTTTTCCAAGGTCACCACCGAGGAGAGTTTTCACCATCCCCTAACATTTTTTTTTTTCTTCTTTTCTTCCCTCCTTTCTTCTCTCACTTTTATTTTCCATTCCAGGTGCTCTCCCACTGTGAGAGGTAAACACGTATTTACTTTCACCGTTTCCGGAATTACTTGTTTTCTCTTCCAAGTTTATTTTGGGCCCCGCATGCAAATAGGCATTTTTCAGAAGGAAATGCTTTTTGGCTCATTCGGATGTCGCCTGCTTTTTTTTTAAGTTAGTACTTTTTCGGGGAAGGAAAAGTTGAAGCAAACGCAATCGGCATCCTGTTATAGTATTCTCTCTCTTGCAATTCAATGTTCTTTTATACTTACGACATTTTTTACAATTCATTTTGGTCTTAAACGGAAATGGAACGTCGGTCTCAAATCGAACTTGAGTGTTGTTGAATGTACGCATGCACATTTTCCAACATTTGTCAATTCTTTTTACATAAACAATAACAATTTTAAGGTTTTAAATACCTTCTTTTGTAATTTTTTTACTAGGTGGCATACTTTTTCAAAAAAGAATCTAATTCTGTTCGTTTGCTAATTTATTTATTGCATAATGCAATGAATGAATAAATAAAATAAAAGCACATTGATTTTTATTTTATACAATAATTATTACTCAGTACCTGCCTGTGTTAATAAATTCAAAAATTTTCAGTGTTTCAGATATTTCAGTGCTGTAATAAGTACACCATACAGTACATAAGTGCAGTAATAAGTACACTATACAGTACATAAGTGCAGTAATAAGTAGACTATGCAGTACATAAATGCAGTATAAGTACATAAGTACACTATTAGTGCAAAAACGCTAGTACTTTTCAGCAGTTACTGTTAATATGCTTTTGAGTAGTCAACGTAATACGATTTACTTGGTTAGAAAATCATGTATCATAATATTTTGTGATTTATCAATGATAATTATTTTTTAACAATTAAATATTAATTATTGAATCGGATTTATTAGTAGACCAAGTAAAAAAAAAATTTTTTTTTTCTTCGTAATCATATGTCTTATTTAAAATAATACAAATAGATGTTTTAAATAATATAATTATCATTAAAATAATTTCTAAAAGTGTTTAAATATGCAAATGCTATAGGGTTAATAAAAAGTGCCAAAATTTTCCTTGGACCAAGTTAAAAAATGCATTGAAATTTTGCAATAATGTAAAAAGAAAATTTATTATATTTAATAGAAATTATTGTATTTAATATTTATTTTCATTTTCAGTTGTACATTTTTCTGAAAAAAATAAATCTATGCATTCTAGACTTAGACATTTTATAATTTTTTTCCCTTAACTTTTGTATAAATATCGTTTGTTGGTACTTCAAAACACATGCTGAATTATTTGCTTTCTTGCAAAATTTTTTACTTTCTCAAGAAAAATTCATTTTATTAAAGTAAGATATGTTAATAATATAAATTCTAGCAGTTATATTTGTAAAGCACGAAGCATTTTTTTAAAATTAAAATGATAATATTCATCACAAAACTCTTGTCAGCCTGTTTATTGATTACAATTTATTTCTATTTCAAAATAGGAAATATTTCAATGTTATTAACAAGCTGTAACAAAAAATTTTCACAAGTAACTTAAGATATTTTGTTATGTACAGGTCTTCCAATGTTCATATTAAGTAAATGTTAACATAAGAAGTCCATTTTTTTTCTTTAATTGATTCATAAATTCCTTGAGTTCAAAAATCTTTATATGAATGTAATTAATTCGAGGAATGGATGTATATTCTCATTATTAATTTTCAAAAATAGTAACTCATCATGAATATTTCATTAAATTTAATTTAAAATTTTCCCCAAATAATGTTATAAGGAATTAATTCGTATTAATAAAATTCTAAAATATATTTATCATGAATATGCTGCTATAACAAAATTGTTTTAAAATGAACAAGTTGTTATATAACATTGTAAAAAATGTCTTCAAAAATACTTTCTTATTATCTATACTTTTAATTTGCTTGAAGAATATTGCGCTTATGAATTCAAATGTTCTGACTTAAATATAAAGATGTGTTTGTGGTTTGTGTGTTTATTGTTCGAATATTTCGATCTATATTATATTCTCGTATTTAATTTTTAATGTGAATGTTTATGTAGCATCTTTATTCATAATAATATTGAAAAATATAAAAAATCTGTAATATATCAGTAAATCTGAAATATAAAATTAATTCTTGAAATTTTAATATAAATTTCAAAATATTATGCTTTCAGTAATATGAATGCACATCAGTAGTTAATTTAATGTATATTCGAAAAACTAAGTGTATTAATTTATAATCTTCTTTAAAATGAATACTTGAATAAGATAAGAATTTTTTTGTTTAAAGAAAAATAATTTAGGTAGAGTTTTTATTTAATGTTAAAAGTAAATTACTCAAAAGGGAATGAATAGATTGACATATTTGTGATTTTATATTTTATAACCTGCTTCTATTTGTTTTTTAATTGTAATTGCATTACTTTTAATAGCTCATTTTCACAATTTTCTTTTGTAAGGTTTCAAAATCTGAGGAAGGAAGAAAAATTATTGCTTAAATGAATAACTGTCGTAATTCGGATATAAAGAATCATGAAGAAATAAGACACATAATTTACATGGAATAAATTTTTATTCCGGAAATCTTTTAGTTACCTTTAATGTTTTAAAAGACGCTTCTTTAAATATTGAGTGAAATATGTATGTTTAAATGCATTCGTTTTCTAATACTTTTTTCTTGTTCTTTTAGGTAAGAAATTACACTATGTTATTAGAATTCTAAGTTATCAAGTTCATTCCATGCCAGTCATTATTGCTTAGTTCCATTATGCTTGTTCTAGAAGTAAGTATTATTAAATTTATTATTGAAAATTTTCCTCTTATTCTCTTGCATTACTTAATTTGTTTTATTTAAACAAACAAGGATAAGCAATTTAAATTAACTACATTTTATAATTGAATTAAATTCTAGTAATTATTTGTTTTTACTTTGTGAACAATGATAAACTGTTACTCAATTGGAGAATTTATATTAAACAAAAAAATATTGAGGATTCTGAAAGACGTGTTTCTACAATAGTTAATCATATAGACTTATTTTTGCTTGGCTTATCATTTTTTTAAAGGTATTAGGAGAAAAATAATCATTAAAATCTTATTTCAAATATTGTTTTTATTCATATATTAAAAAGAAAATATTTATGTGAGTAGTATAAAAATCTAACCATTATTTTAACTTGCACTACTCCCATTAAAAATAATGAAGAAAAAAAAAATAAAACATTTGGTATTTATTAATATTATAATTTTTAGGCGTTAAAGAATGAATAGGTATTCAAAATTTTTTAGACGTTTTGGATATTATTTTTTTCATTCACATTTTTAATATTTTATTAGGTCAACTATAAAAACAAGTGAATTATGGAAGTTTATTTTTTATTATCTATTTAATGTCTTTCAATCTGACACAGCTAAGCAGTTTTTTTTTCCTTCCAGTGTTGTAAGTGGGTCACTGAGACAGTACTCAGTTTTCGCAATAAAATGTAAACAGGAAAAAAAATAATCGTTAAAAATCGGTAACGAAATCATTTAATTCTTAATGTTCGTGTTCTCATTCATTGCTGGATAAAAACATTATCAACATATATTAGTGTCCTATTAAATATATCTAATTACTGTATTATTTTACAAATTAGTACTTGCTTAAGGAGTTCAGTATTTTCAGCTGAATTCTACCTGGAGACTCAAAAGACGGCTCAATTCAACTGCTGTAATAATGTAAAAATATTTAATATTTATGATAATCTTTTTGGATTGTAATCAATGAATGATTAAATAAATTGACGATGCAAAACAAGGATTCACAAATCCAACCCACCTCGCCCGTGTATCACTTTTATTTTCTGAAGTCATGCTATGGATAACGCATATTTTTAAAGATTTCAGATTTTGAAAGAGATAAATTTCAAAATGATCAGAATAAAGTTTATATAAAAAAGTAACCAATTATATAATAAGGAATATTTTATCGTATATTATTTAATTTTTTTCTAAATACGAAACTTTTGTTAAATGATACTCTAATCTGGATGAAAGACCTTGACTTACACACACACACACAGATATGTGTGTGTGTGCACAAAAAACAATAATATATAAGAAATATCGAATATATATATAATATGTTTTTTTGCATATTCGAGTATTTCTTGCCCTTATGTTAAAGTTTCAATTCAGTTAGCTTTCAAGTAACCTCAAAAATTCTTTGTGTATTTTAGGAGAATTGTACAACGTTTTCTGTTTTTAAATTGTGCTAACTAAAATTTCTATGGTCATTGCTAGATAAAGACATTATCAACGAATATTTGTCAACATTTTCAGCCATGAAAAATTTGGCAAATAAAAGAATAGAAATATTTTTTTCCCCTTGCTTACTGCAAAGATGAAACTGAATTCTGAAACAAATTCTAAAATTTTTTACATTAAAACACAGCTTTTTTTATTTTTTTTTTTTTTATTTGTCATATCGACAGATAAAACAGACATACTGACAGGGTCTTCACATGTTTGTGCAGCTTTGATCTAAAATGATTTCCTTTAAAAGCACGCCAAATAATTTAAAATTTCGTTGATAGAAATTTAAATTTAATATATTCATATTTTGTAATAAGATATAAGTCAAGCAGTAAGAAAATTTAATGGCATAATACTTTTAAAAGCGTATGAAATGGTTTTTCTCACAATAAAAATGCTCATTGTTAAATTATTTAGTTTGTAATTTTTTTTTCTTCCGTGTTATTCTTTAATTTTTATGTAAGAAAATAAAAAAATTATAATATGACCATTTTCAAGTATAAACATTTATGTTAGATTTAGAACAATGACTCTTCTCCCTTGGTATTAATAAAATGCGAATATTGCTTTTTTTAAAATGATTCCTTTTTTCTTCTTTACGTAGAATATATTAATATTGTAACAAAAAAAAAAAAAGATTTTTTTGGCGATGATAGAATTTTTTTCTTCAAAATATAATATTATAATAAATATTTTCTCTTTTAAAAAAACCTGCTTCTTTTTTTGTATTAATATTAATATTAAAGAAGTAATAATTAAATTGCTTAGAAATACAGCTGTAAGTAATATTTAAAATTTATTCTGTTTTTTAGTTTAAAGCTATAATTTTTAAAGATTTTTTTCCTTTTCAAATCAATAAAGAATAAAGTTTTGTAAAAAGTACTTCAGTTTCAACTAATCAATATAGAATAGTAGTTGAATGTAATACTGGTTCCTTTTGTAAAGTAAAACTATAATCATTTTGTGAGTAACATAATATTTCAGAATTTAAAATAAAGTTTTTGTAAATCTTGAGTTACTGAAAAATAAAAAGCAATGGAGGGTTGTTTTTTTTTAAAAAAAAAAGCTTATATTTTCTTTTATCAGTCGTTTTCTGCATTTCATGCATCATTCGGATAAAAGTATTCATTCTACGAAAATTAAATTTGTTTTCATTATTAAACTGAAGCTATTAAATAATTTAATTATATCTTTTTTATAATTTTTTTAATGTAAAGACAGAATTTAAGTTGCCTTTTCTTCTGAGAGCAATATTTTGTTTTTATCTCAGGGCATTTTTCATTAAATGATTTTGGAAATTTTATGTTAGCTGAACATTTAGTAAATTCTTTTAAAATAGTTCAATCTTCCTCTCAGTCTGTTAAAACTGCTGTTCATATTTTTCAAGGCTTATGAGCGTAAAGATTAATAAACATTTTAATTTTTAGCATTTCAGATTCCCAATTGAGTCTTCGTTTTTGAATATTAAATATTGGGTATAATTAATTATTATACAACAAGAAGTTTGATATATCTTAATCACCATTTTGTTTTTACTAAAATTAGAATTTAAGAAATCACTAACAATAAATTCACATCTAAGAATTGTTTGGCTTTTGTAGTTTTACATTATAGTTTTCAAATAATCTGTTTAAGTTTCAGTTTTTCCTTAAAAGAACAATGACATCATTTTCATTTTAGGGATAAATACGTATATTCTTTAATTTGTAGGGTTTTTTAGATGATAATGCTGATTTTTGTGATTTTTTTTAACTGATATGTGTTTTTTTTATAATGGTTTTCATTATACAAACTGTAATAGTTAATGAAATTTTAGTGCCTCCAAAAATAGTTTCAATTTTGATTGCTGCACTTTTAAAACATAAAATATCACTTGTAAATTCTCTTCATTCTTTATTGTCAACAGTTTTTTTTTTTTTTTTTATGTGCCAATTTGAAATTGTCATTTTGTTAATCTTTAGTATAATAAAGATTGAAATACTACCAGAAGGTAGTTTCATGATTTTCCAACTTACAGTTAAATGATCTGTAATGAGGGTACAAAAAAATCGCGTAGTGGAATTCACAATTGGTTGCTCGTATCAGCTCTAACGAAATCATGATAAGTTCAGAAAATATATTCAAGGTCATTCTTGCATTCGAGATAAGATATGAATAGAGAGAGCTTTTTTACAATTTCCATGCATACATTGAGTGTTCAAGCGCGCTAAAGGTGCAGCTGTCATATCGACGATAAAACTTACGAAATGATGTGATGTGCACGTCTTATTTTCTTGTTTGCTTTAACACCCACCAGAAAAAAAAAAAAAAGATCTCCCAATTTACATTTATGTTGATACTGTGCTAGTGATGGCAGCTTCGATAGTCCATCGTTCTGTGACAGAGAAATACATTGCTAAATTTCGCGAAGGAGTTAACAATACTGCATATACTTAAAAATGATAGTTACAAGGAAATGCCACCAGTCTTCTGCATTTGGTACGTAATCGTTTTAGTAGTTTTGAAGGAAGATAAATATTACCTGAAATTTTCAAACGTAGTTACATCAACTTAATCGAGTTTAAGATATGATGTAATAAATGAAAAATAAAATAATTTTTCTTTTTGAAATCATAAGTATTTATTGTAGAGTGTTCTTTTATGGCAATTACATTTGTTGTCTTTACACTCTAGATTTTTAATAAATATAAGTGGATTCTTTCAAACAAATCATTCGTAAAAATATTGTTTGTAATTTTTAACATAACGTTCTCGTTAGTTTTTATTAATTCAAATAATTTAATTTAGTAATTTAGTTGTCAGTTTCAATTTATATTGTTTTTAGCTTTATGTATATCGTTAATACAATAATTTTATTTCTTAGCAGTGATTTTATTAATTTTTTTCCCTAATAAATTGCCTATCAATTGTTGAAGATTTTGGCACAGTTATTTTGTTATTAATTTTTTCTGTTTCAGTAATTAACTATTATACAAAAAAAATCAACTTAAGCTTGAGCTATATTTTGGTTAAATTAAGCAAGACGCGTTTTTATCAAACTATATATATTTTTTTTTATATATAATACTGTACTCGACTTTTCTTTCTTTTTTTCTTTTTTTTTTTCATTAAATTTCTTTTTTTGTAATTAGTTTTAAAATGGATAACCTATTCCGGAAAATTTTCAAAATGTAAGTTATTTAAATGAAAAAAAAAATTCCAACTACTCAACGATTTTCATGATTTATTCTCATTTGTTTTTAACAAAACATTGATTCAATTAAATTGTGAGATTCATTTACTTATAATTTTTATATGTTGTAAAAAATTAATTTTTAAAGTGATTTTTACTTCTTTAAATGTTGTAAATTTGCGTTGTTTGAAAAATTATTATTCTTTGTTTATATTATCATTCTATTGTAGTAAATTGAATATTATATACTGTGTATTCCTTTAATCATTAACTTTTTTAACATTTTATGTTGAAATGCACGTTAATAATAATAGTTCTTGGTTACATCACACATCTTACAGTATATATTCAATTTATTAATGTCTTACTTCGAATAAAAATTACTGGTAAATATTAAATTTGATGTGTGGGAATCTGCTTTCCTAAAATATTTTAAATTAAAGAAATCAATATTAAATTTTCAAATATTAGCCATTATTTATTTGTAATTTAAAAACAAGTGTAATGGATAGTTGAAAATTCTTTCCATAAAAATGAATTAAACGTGTAACTGTAATGCCTTTTTATTACTTTTTAAAATAAGGATTGAAAAAATTAATCCTACGTTAGTTCTTTCATTATGAATTAAGTTAATATCGCTCTTAATAATGCATCGTGTTTGATATTTCAGTAACTTGTATGATGTTAGTAAATTTTTCCTTTTTAAAAATAATACAACTATCCTTTTTAATAAATTATTTTTTTCTTACTTTTCATAAAAAATGTACTTAATTATAATCTTTTATTGCTTTAACAGCTTTTCTGCTATTGTTATGTTGTCTTTCTCAGAACCCTCTTTAATTCCACTTTCTGTTTGTTTTAAGTTCTGAAATCATAGCTAATTTTGAAATCATCGGTTATTTTTTGAGGTCTGGTTTCCCGCTTAACATAACTTATTAATTCCTTTTCCAGAAAATGTCGATGAAAAATTACTTATTTACTTTTTTGCTGTGAAAATTTTTATGTCATCTCTATGAAAAATTACAAAAAATTTATTCACAGTAATTTTTGTTTCTAAAATGAATTATTAGTAATTTATATATTCTGCTTGATAACGAGATGCTGATTTCTAGTGTTCGTCGGAATAATATTTTTAATATGAAAATTCAATATCCTAATTGGCATGATAAGTGCATTATTAATTGTTTTTATTATTAAGTAGCTGTTTTTAATTATTCTCCATATTGCATTTTTAATGTCGTGATTTACATAATTAAAAACCGATTTAAAATGTTTGCTTCCTTCCATTCATTTTTCATAAAAAATTATTATTTTTTCCCTTATTTATTTTTTAGTTTATTAAATTTCTTTTGAAACCATCAATTTTCTGTATTTTCAAACGGTAAAAAAAATTGAAATCGGTGTTGAAAGATATCGGTAAAATATATAACATATCTTTCCTCACTGCCACACCACTTCCTTCTTAAAAAAATGCTGAGAATAAAAAATTTTAAGTTGGTTTAAATGATTAAAATGTTAATAACGCTAACACAATACTTTGCTTTATATAGTGCAAATTGGATTGAGTAACCTTTTATACGACTCTAAATAATAAAACTTTCAGCATACTTGAATATAACTAATAAAACGAAAAAAAAAAAAAAATAAATAAGATTTAAAATAAAAAGACATTACAAATTATAAAATAAAATACTGATATAATATTCATTCAAATATAATATTCGTATAAAATTTTTCCCTATTACAAAAACCCAGTATTCCATTTGCTTTTTATTTTTGTTTGATATGACATGATTTAGTAATGCATGTTTCCAGCTGTTGAGAATTATTTAAAAATTTAAATGCACTTTGTTTTTAAACAAAATTGGAATGATGATACATGTTAAAAAAAAAAAAATAATAATAATATTAATATTTTTGGATTTCACAGATAAAAAAGAAAAAACAACTAGAATGCAATTTAAAATTCAAACTAACTACATTCAAATAAGTAAAACATTGTTGATTAGTGCAAAAGTAAATTTTCGTAAAAGTACATTTCAATATATTTCTTTGTGAAGGTTAGAAAAAATAACAAAGAGAAATACTTACTGCAGAGTACAGTAGAGTATAAAAATAACAGTAAGAAAGTAAATGTTTATAAAATCAATTAACCGATTAAAGCTTTCAAATTTTCTACATCAATCATTTTGTTTTTATCATAATTGTGGAATACAATATTTTTCAAATAAAAACGAGAACTAACCAGATATTTATTATTATTTTTTAGCTACTCATTCATTAGAGCTCTAAAGATATCGGTTCTTTGCCGTAAGAAAATATTATATATATGGGATGGAGAAAATAGATAGTACGTAGATTATTATGGCAACATAGAAAAGAGACGATTAAAAGATACTATTTTTTTTCTCCACGTGTTTGAAATAATATTACAATCTAATGCTAATCTTAATTTTCATATCTAATGCTGGAAATTTCTTACAGCGTGTGTCTGCCAATGACCTTGTTTATTTCAAATTAGTGGCGCTTGAGATAAAGCAAAAAGCTTTTCAATTAAATTTTGGGCATGCCAAAAAAACTTATTAGTTGTGATTTAATGAAACCTATTATATTGGGAAAATAAATGTATCTCTTGTCATAATTTCGTCTTTTTTGTTTTCTGTTTATTTACTCTTGTGATGTACACGTAGATTAAGTCGTAACTTTAGGCGGAATTATTTTGGAACAGACATCAAGCATGGATATTATAATTTCAGTATTGACAATAACGTATTCTTAAACAAATGGTACCTTACCGAATTTAGCTCTAGACTTGGGTACTCAAAGCCATAATATTATTACCTGCAATCGCGATATAGTTATTTCATATATTAAAAAATAATTTTTAATCTTCATTATTTAAGAGTTGAAATAATGCAAAATTCTGGGCTTGAAGATTCATACTATTTTGAGATTCAATTTTTAATTTTAAAAAATTATCTAAATTTGTTATTTTAAATAACCAAAATATTTTTAGAATTCATTTAAAATAAATTTTAGGAAGAAGTATGTTCAAAAGGTTTTAATATATTCATTATACTTGTTTGTTTTATTCTTATACTTATCATGTTTTTACTTTTCTGTATATTATTGTAATCACTTTTCACTTATAATTTTCTTTTGACATGAAATTTTTCCTTTGCATTTTCAGTATTCGATTTAATTCACTGATAAAGTTTTTCTTTTCGTAATATTTGTTTCTGTAATTTTATGGAGTTTTTTTTTCCTTTAGTTTAATTTTTATATTCAATTTCTTAAAACTCTTTTTTTAAATAAAGATTTTTAAAAAAAATAATAATTTTTTTTGTAACGTAAAAATATTTCTGGAAAAAAAATGATTATATAAGTACTAATTTTGTTTCAGAATTGCGTCCGAAGTGTGTATGCGATATAGCACAGAAAAAACCCCTATATAAATACATTTTATCTATATATAATATGTATATATATATATATATTCCGTTTTTACATAAGTGTGTACTAATAATTTCTATCTTGGGGAAAAAGAAAGTGCTTCTATTGAAAAAAAAAAAAGAGCATGCCTGCTTTCAAAATTCTGATTTTCTGCGCCTTATATTGATGGGGCTGGCGCGTGCACCCTTCCTTTGTTAAACTGGAATAAGCGTAGGCAAAGCACACGGTAGTGAAAAAAAAAATTTAACTATTCTTAAAATGAAGTGCGGGAATTTTTTTCTCCCCTTGCACTCTCTATTTAAATACAATGGTGCTGTCGAGAAGCATGATGCATCACGGAGGACTGTTGAGGGGTGTCCCGAACGATCCGTCACTCGCGCCTCCTTCGTGCGCCCTCTCGCCCCCTTTTTCTTCGCTCTCCTTAACTTTATGATTAACAGGTGGCAGCACTGTATCGGAAGGTGACACGGACGTGGGGCCACACTTAGGTCAGGGGTTGGGGTTTTTTTTTTTTCTTCCTTCAACCGTCTGAAAGCGTGATGATAAAACGATTCTAACCTGCAATCATGATTATGTCAATCGGATATGTACAGGTGGAGAGCAGAGTTAGAATATAGGTTGGCTCATTATTTTGGTGGCGCTGCTACTTCGAACTTCGTATTGCCCTTTTTTTTTTTTTTTTTTTTGTGAATTATATTTATTTTATTTTTTACTGTATAACAGACAGTTAGTTATAAGTGAATTTTGAATGCTTTTCTCATCTCTTATTGCTTTTTTTATACATATTTGTGGGTTTTTTAGTTTTTCGCTTTGTTGAAAATATGTCTTGTAAGGAATTATAATATCAAATATAAGATTAAAAGTTCACTTGCAATAAGCATTAATCTTCTAAAATTTCCTAAGGCATATTCTTCAATATATGCATTAAAATTAACTTACAAAAGCTGTTACTTTTTCTTAATTTATCACTTAGTTTTAAAGTTTTTTTTTATTTTTTTGTTCTTTTCCTAATGCTCATTGATTTTCTCACATCGGGTGGAATAAACGTTGCAATCATATTATCCAAAAATTGCGCAAAATCTTTTATTTTCTTTTGAAATATAAATTTATTTTACTTTTGAGAATCCAGTCCAAGAAATAAAACGAAGATTTTTGGATGAAAGTTAGCATGAAACATAGTTATAAATTATACATTCACGTATATTTATTAAATATACATTTTACTTTTAACAGTTATTAAACGAATCATGCCAAAATAGCCCGCTGCTGTCAGAAACATGGCAATGGTTGTAATGTGTATAAGCGTCTCATGTCAGCAATTAATTAGGCTGTTTAGTGGTTTTCTATGGGGTTTTTTTTCTTCCCCTGTCAAAATCAAATCTTGGATTCTCCCGGAAGACAGTGGCTTCCTTGAATTGGCTGTCGATGAGCTGTTCATCGTATATATAATTAAAATAGAAAATCCTTCGATGTGCGAACAGAAAAAAGCAAGATCCTTTTCCCTAGGCACTCCACAAATAAACAACCTTTGACTTTGTCAGAATGCAAGATTTTAATTTTTTTTTTAAAGTTATTTTTCTTTAGTACACAGATGAAACTTTTAAGTAAGAAGAATTCAAATATCCAGGAAACTAGAAGAGTTTTTTTCTTTCGGTCGAATGACTTCGCAAAAGAACAATGTAGAAATATTTCTCCGTATGCATCATTATGGATAATGCTTAACTGAACTTGATAATATAAGAAATTAAATCTTTAAGGGGATTTTTTGAAAGCAAATTTTAGAGATAAAAAATGTGTAATCAGTGTATGTCTCATTAAAATTCATTATAAGTTAGGTATGTTGAAACAATTTTAAGGGAATTATTTAGGATTACAATAAATAGCAAATGTTTTAGAACTTATCAGAATAAAAATGGTGAGAAATAAGGCTATAATCGAATTTACAATGGAGTTATTAAACATTTTATTATTCTTCACAAATTAAAATTTTGTTTTACCATTTATAAACTTTTATTTTATACTTTTTACTAATTTTGAATAGTTTACAGAATTACAGAAACATTTCTTATTGTTTTTATTCAAGAAACAGTGCAAAAAAAAAAATCTACATATAATGCGTTACTTATTTTTTAATGAAAAATAAATTAAAGTTTTCTTTCTTTCTTTATTTTTTTCTTATCCAATTAAATTCTGAACAATATTATTTTAATGCCCCCTTTTAATTAAAAAAAAAATTTGTTGTCAGAAAAATTGCATGAAATAGTTTAAATGACATATACTAAAATAATGGGATTCGTTATAATAATTTTCAAAGATATATTCAAAAAATAAATAAATGTAAATAAATATAACATAACTCAGCCATGCGCATACTGGAGCCTGCCTTAACATATATCTATTTAACTAAAAAAAAGAAAAATTATATTTGTTATTTTTGAAAGATTTTTTCAGATTTTGATGAAATATTAAACCAAGCAACATGATTTAGCTTTAGTTTAATAAAAAGATAAACATTTAAATATTAGAAAAAAATATTTTCCATTTTACTGCAGACTAGAATCACCGATCATATTTCTGTTTTATCAGATCAATAGCTTGGGTTCAAGATCAACCTCTACGTCATTTCTGTTTATACATTATTTATTATCAAAAACATGTTCCATTTTAAAATTGCACCAAACAAAGGAAATTACTAAAGAATACATTAAAATGCGATAGCCAGTTTGGATCAACATCTACTTGTGAACAAACAGTTTTAGGCATGAAGATAAAAAGATCAATAAATTAAAACTATTTTACTAATCACTTTTGCATTTGATCACTAAAAAATTATACCTTTAACTACAAAACTTATTAAATTAATGCTACACCAGGCATCAAATTCTGTAATTGCTTTTGTATTATAAATACAGAGATGAAATATTTATATGTTGTTTAGAACAAAAATATCCTCATAATAAATATAATTTATCAGGATATTTTTGTTCAAAATGTCTTATCACTTAGCTCCTAGTCAAATTTTTATCTATAAACAGCTAATAATTAATTAATTCGTTTATCCCGAATAATTAATTTTTTTTCTAAAAGAATTTAATTTTTCTCAGTTAACAAATCTTGTCGTTAAAATTATTATATTATTGCTTTTTTAATGTAGTATTTTATTTCTCTTCGTAATCTTTTCTTTAAACGGTAATGAAAATTTCCCGCCACGCTTGCGAACTGATAATAGAATAGAAATGTGTGTTTCCTGAGTTAAAAATATCCGCTGTACTTCTTACGTCTTACAATAACAACACGTTGTCCTGATTAACGTGTTTTTTAAAAACGATAAAAATCTACGTCCTTATTTCGCAATCTCCTTTTGCGTTGTTTTTATCATAAATGCATAGTAAACTGAAGATAAAAAGCTTTTAAGATAAATATTTTCACTTGTATTGTTCTTAAAAAAATAAGTAAAAATGTGCATAGCTAAATAAATGAAGATTAAAAAAAAAAAAAAAAAAAAAGATGGAAAGATTTATGCTTTCTGTTAAAAAATAAAATTATTTTGTACATGTTAATGTTACTAATATCATACATAAAATGTTAAAATAAAAAAATTATTTATTTCGTAAAAACTAACAACTTACAATTGATCTATGACATTTGCGTTTTAAAATTTATATTCTAATTTCGATTAAAAATTCTTATAGTGATGTTGATGAAACTGACATCTAAAATTTCATCTTGTTAACAAGTATTTAACATTTCAATATTTATATTAGAATCAGTATTGTATCTATTTGATCATGATGTTTTAAAAGGAAAAAAAAATTGGTTTGGGCATGATCTATCTGAAGCTTATGTTATCCTTAAAAAAGGGGTTTTTTTTTATATTTATCTTATTGATTATTATCCATTAATAGTCAAAATGTTTTTTACACAAACATTATTTGATGGTCAATTTTCAACTATGTATCTGTTTGTATATTTTCTTACTAACTTTGAAATTCAATATCTTTTAAGGGTCCATAAGTCTCCAATATAAACATTCACAAAACGTGGTTGGTAGTCTAAGTCAAAACGTGGTTGATAGTCAAGTATGTTGAGAATTCTAATCTTATTCAAAGATTTGTGATGTACTTTTTTCGTAAAAAGGAATTTATATACCTCACTGAATTTCAAATATTTTCTTTTCTTTCACTTCGTAACTTGCTAAGTTTTGAATATTTTAGCAGCATGCGAGAGATAAATGTGCAAACTCTCCCACATCAGATATTTACCAAACTTCCCTCAAAGTTAAACAAAATCCAAACTAAAATATGCCATGTGCCTCTCTTCTGGATTCTTTGAACACTTCCGAAAACTCCTTCTTCACCAACCATTTTCGTTGTAATAATAATATTTATTGCTGGATTTCTCTTTGCCCCCCAAGATTTCCCTTTCCTTTGCTCCGTATGCTGCTGCTCTTTTTTTTTTTTTTTTTTTTCCTTCCTAAGGCAAAAAGGGGCTTGAAAATATTCACGTGGGAATAAAAACCGATGTTCACACGGCGATGGTAATTCTCTAAAATATTATGCTTTCGTCAGGTCGTAAGCGAATGTGGCTATTTTTTCATACATGTATTCCTCCAGGGGTCCGGTGGCGGCCATGTGTATGGATGTTCTTCCCTTTCGCCTTGGCGCGCAAACGGACGTTAAGTCCGTGTTCTTCCCTCCCTTGATAGATGACCAGTGGCGGACCATAGGCGTATGTAGATGACGCCAGATGCAGGTGTGTCCATGGGAATATATCCGCTCAAGCGATCTGAATCTCTTGTGTTTTTTCGCTCCCCCCTCTGGGGCTCGCCATGTCCCTGTAAAAAGGCTCCTGAGCATGGACAAAAGGGGTGTCGGTTGACGGGGTATGCTTGTTTGTTTTTTGGGGCCATCATTGTAAACAGGCATCCATTATAGATGAAGTCCATTTCCATTTGGATGATGTAAATGCATACATCCTTCGGCATGAATTGATGTATGTATTTATGTATGATATTTCCCAGCTGTCTTGAGCGACGATGTGCTGTATACATTTGCTGACGGTTGTCCGTCAGCCTGTTTTGTTTTGTTTTCCCCGTGGGAAGGAGGTATGGAGAGCAATACAAGAAAAACGATCCTTGACGTTCTAGCTGTTGTTTCTTCCCCCTCCCCTCCCACAATTCGGCCCTTATCTGTTTAAGTTTGTATAGGTGCCCGTCATTTGGTTTGTGATGTTTTGTTGTATATTCCAATTCAACCTCCCTCTTTCTCTTTCTCTCTGTTTTTTTGTTGAAAATAAACAATTCGTAAGTTAAAAATTATACGGTACTTTGGTCTTTTTTTCTGTTTGTTTTGCATAGTGAATTGTTTTATAGTTTTCCTTTTTATATTGCATTAATGTAATGAATCTTGAAGAGTATCTGTTGCATTATTTTTTTTTTAAAAAGCTGATATCACTTGGATGATTTTAAAAATTTAGAATTAAATTTTAAAAATAGAAAAATTAATTTTTTAATTTTAAAAATATTTGCAATATTCTTATGCGTTTACAGAATATTGAAATGAATTTTTAATGTGATTTGATAATTAAAAAGTTTTTTTATTTCTTTGTAAAGAGAACATTTCGTAAATGACAATTTTTAATAATTAACCTAATTTGCCAGCAATCGGGTTTTTTTTAAATATATTTTGTAGTTTGTTTACGCCAGTTTTTATATATTGTTTTACGACCACTGTTTCCTATGTTCTATTTCTGTCTTACACTTTTTAAATTTGGAAACGCAAAACTAAACTATTTTTTGCTTATTTTCATTTCTTTTTTTTTTTCTCAAATCGCTCGGTCATCCATTTTAAATTTGAAATAACAGAAATGGGGCAAATGTAATTTTATTTACTAACACATTATTATGAGTATGTTGACCTCTCTACAGAGCAGCATTCCATGTTGTTTATAAAAGTGTTAATCAGATTCCACGGCATCCTAAACTATTCATGCTCGGGGGTACAGAGAAGTTATAAAAAGAGGAACAAGTGATGGATATTAGAATTGCACAATGCATTGCAGACTGGTTTGTTCAGATTTCGGCAAGATCATGCATTGTGTGTCAGTACTTTTTTGGTATTCATTTACAATAATAATCTATTAAAAAAAAGATTGCTAAAGAAAACAAATCATGTTTCAAATGTATCCTTAATTATTTACTTGAGTCGTGATTGCATTTTTTGTATAAACATATAGTTATTGACCTACAAATGAAATGACATTTAAGAAGTTTGTTATGCTTCTTTCCTCCTTTGGTTTTTCTTCTACGTTGAATTATTACATAATTATTAACTTGATCGAGTTTCTTATCATGTCACTACTCTTATGCGCAAAAATGTAACAACAAAAATGTATTAATTTCTTCTGTGTATTATGAATAAAAGGAAAGGAAAACAAATTTAGTTAAAATGCAATAATCTTAAATGTATTTTTTTGAATGAAATGTACAACATTCTTAGTATTCTATTCTCATTGTGAATAAATTAATAGCGTTAACTTTATTTAACTTAATTCAGCATAATTTTTTCATTTGCCATTGGATTCAGCCGTCTTCCCATATAAACTTTGAGCTTGTAGGCTCCTTGTTATAAAAAGAGGGGTTCTTCTAGAGCCCACAAGTTGAAATTCTCCATTCACTTGTAGCCCATTAGGTAAAATATATGTCCCATTTCCTTCGGGCTAGAAAAGAAAAAAAAATTGTATTCTTTGTTAACATGATATATTAGGTTGACCAGTAATGATCTTATATATTCTATTTTTCAGTTTTAAAGCAAATACATTAACTATAGTAGCATAAATGCATTTATTACTAAAAATTTAATTTGCATTTAGAAAAAATTCACTGCAATGTTTTGAATAACATTAATTGAGATTTAATACACACACACACACACACACATATATATATATATATATATATATATATATATATATAACGATATAAAGAAAAAAGAAAGGAAATGCATGTATGCATAAAGATTTTCTGAACTACAACTACAAAAAAAAAAAAAAAACTATGGTGTGATGAAATATGCTAGAAATTTTCTTCTCACTGTTAAGCATTAAAGCATAACTGACATTATTTGAATACTAATAACCTTTTTTTATAATTTTGATTACAAGTGAAAATTCTGAAGGAAGTCATTAAAAAATTATGACTGAACATCTTCACAGAAAATGTATAGACTATTTTATTTTATCTCTAAGATCTAATGAGGTCAAAAAAATAGCTTCAGTGAACTTTGAAGGAATTAATGAAGTTACTTTTTTATTTATTCCCATTCATTTGTATTTTTATCTTTAATATATTTCCCTAAATTTCAGTCGTTGCAAAATTTGCTTTATTTTTTTATTCTTTTAAAGCTTTTAAATTGCTTGTTTTGTAAATTTTATTGAAAAAAAAAAAAAAAAAAAAAAAAACTTCAGAAATATGTATTGGGAGATTTATAAAAGTCTTTACAATACAAAAGATATTTTCATTATTAAAAATAGTTTTTTTTCTTTTTTTCCTTTTTCTTTTTATTGAAAGTTTCAATGTACCGTTTTATTTTTTACATCGCAATAATAAAATATTATAAAAAGTGAGAATAAGTAAGTGAATATACTAGTATATAAATATATACATATATATATATATATAAATATATATAGTATATAAAAAAATTAAATGATACAATTAAAGTTGTGAGAATGTTTTAAAAAGGTAATTTTGAAAACTATTGAAATGACCATTTGGCCTTAAAGACCTTTTGAAATAGAAAACTTTTCAATTTATCACTCAGCGCTGTTAATGTTTGTATCATATATTCAGAAGATAAAAGTAACAAGTAGCAGTAAAGTAAAAACAGAATGCAATTTGAGTTTGGCGTACTCGAAAATGCTTTCATTGAAAATGAGCATTTAAATGTGTATTTCAGTTTGTAGCTAATTATTAAAAAATGAGCTATCATGACTTATCAATCTATACAATACAGGATGTAATAAAATATTGTAGAAGATTGCTAATGACTTTCGAAATTTTTTTATATTTAACATTTTTTGCTGTGTAAAGTGTAAGAAAACGCGTTTTACAATCTGCACAAAAACTCTTTTTACTAAACCAGTTTATTTTCTTCCTCTTTTTTAGCATGTACATATTTTTATTACATAAATCCAGGTGTATCTAACCATTTCACATTTTTAAGCGAATAATTAATAAAAAAATTAATCCACAATGTTTTAATTCTTAATCCAATTTCATATCTTTCCACAATGCGGGTTTTTTTTTTTTTTTTATTTTTTTTTTTTTTTTTATATATAGGGGAGAAAAAAAAATCTTTCATTACTATGCGTGTGTGTGTGGTATAAATCATTTTTAGAGTCTTTTTATTTTAATTCTTAATAGGTATAAAAAAAGTTAACAGAAAAAAAGTAAATTTACTTTTCCTTCGGTGAAATTTCCAGAATATTGGAGGTTATTCATAAGCAGAAACATGGGCCCCGAGAGTTTACCGTCATGGAAATATCCTCTATGGAAGAAATTTCTCTTTTTATCGTAATACAGACCATATCCTTGTTTTTCATCTAAGCACCACATCCCATCATAAAAGTCACCATTTGGATATATATATCGTCCCTGTCCATGCTTTTGATTCTCCCACCATTCACCTGTGTTTCGAAAACAAAAATAAATAAGACATTGAATATTGTACAACATTCATTATTCTTGCAGTTTTCTTTTAATACATATTGAATCATGTAGGGAACGAAAAACGATCCTTAACTTGAATTTTCATAACATTTGCTTTGCGTGTGTGTATGGCGACATTTTTCCTCAAATGTATTTAAATTATAAGAAATATAATCTACAATCAGCCAAAATCATCACTAGGGTTCAAATTTTCAGCTGATGTGTCTTGCTTGTGATACAAATGAAATCTCGTCAATTTAAAACTAGGGATATTTAAGGTTGTAGTCTTAATTTTCATATAAAAATGTAGAAATTCCAGGAAATTATTTGTTTCATAAGAGGAAAAAGTCAACAAATAGAAGTGGTACTCATTGCTATAAAAAAATATTATTTCATAAACTAAATATAACCATGAATATGTACAATGGAAGAAAATGTAGTGTATCTTTTATCATTTATTTTACAATATAGCAAATTTAAGACACAAGTTTTTAAACAACACGCAAGTTACATTAAAGCTTTTTTTTTTTTTTTTTTTTTCTAATGCAGCTGGCAAACACAGACAGCTTGGTCTTGGATGCCATAAGGCAAGTGCTATACAGATGTTACTCACATTGCATTACCCAGGGGGCGCGTGTAATTTGAAGATAAGCTACAGACGCGGAGTAACAATGCCCCCGCAACGCTCTACGATCCTATTAGACCGGGACCTACTTTTTAAAGTGGATTCAGAACCACTACAAACAACCATGGCACCGCCGGGACTCGAACACGAAACCTGTGGTACAGAACGCTAGCCACTCGGCCATTCAGGCCCTGAATTAAAGCCAAATTTTTAGTATTTAAACCAATTATTTGTTTTCTAATTATCAACTATTTGTAATATTTTAAGAATACAGTCCTTACCATCGTAGGTGCTTCCATCTGGATACACAAACAGCCCTTTACCGTGCTTCAATCCTTCCTTCCACTCTCCTATATAACGAGCACCCGATGGAAAATAATACGCCCCATTTCCGTGTCGTAGACCTTTTTTTCTTTCTCCTTCATAAAATCCGTCCTCACTGACGTCGTCCTGAACAAGCGAAAATAGAATTTTTCTTAAATAAATTAGCTAATATTTTTGTATTAATTTCGTAAAAATTTTGACTTTCAAAAATTACTCTATAAAATCGTATACAAAATGTAATTACTTTTTCTTGTTCGATTAACAATAAATTTGGAACAAATTTATTTTAAAAAGAATTTTTGTGAATAAATATCTCGCGCTTTTCTTTTAAGAAAGAAAATTCAAATTTAATAATTTTTTGTTAATTTTTTTTTCAATGTGTTCTTTTTTTCTTTTTTTTAAAGTAATTTATGGGATTTTGTTGCTGTTTGTTGTAAAATTAAAAAAATTATTACCAATGGGCAGAATAATTTTAATGTCGTTTTACAACTTTTATGCTTTATATTTTATATTTAAATAAAAAATAAGAATGTATTTAGAAAAGTTTTCAATAATGTGTTTATTTCTTTTAAAAAAGTACGGTATACTCATTTTTAAAAAAAAAAATTTTGATAAATAGAATTGTTTATAGCGGCTTTATATTATTTATTTTGAAATGACTATAAAAGTCATAGAAAGTCTTAAAAATGTATGTAATAATCAAGAGTAGCATATTTACTTTCAATATATGCATATAATTTTTTTTTAAAGTAATATATTATTAATAAGTATTCATCCCTTTAGAAATAAAGTAAGAAATTTGTATTTTTAACTTTCAAAACTATAATGTTTAAGGTTTTCTCATAGAATTCCTTAGTAAGCCCAAATTAAAAATTCTATAAAAAGTTCCATATGAAAAATTACATTAAATAGCTCCAAAATCATAAATTCTTATTAAACTAGTAACATAAATTCTTATTAATAAAAATTAATTTTCATAGTAAAGCTTCTCTTAAGAAGTTCTACTCTAATGTTTTAATAATCTTTTGCTTTTTAATGCCATATTTAATATTTACAAAAAAGAATAAAAATAATTAAAATAAATTATTTTTGTAAAAATCAAACATAAGATTGATTTTTTTTTCTATAATTTATTCTGTTCTTGTCCAATACATGGGGGATAAAACCCATAAATTTTGGGGTAATTAATTTGTGTAATATAATTATTTAATAATTTTTAACAATTTCTTATTTTATTTAAATTTTATTTTTATTAGTTAGTTTTAAATACAATATTGCACAATGAAAGAATGAATGTTCCTCTCAAACGTTTTCGCATAATAAAGATTAAATTCGATAAAAAAAAAATCTTTCAGCTGTTTGTTAAACTATCTTTATTTACCCGATTGCGAGTTACGATACTTGATCTATGACATTTCAAAACACTTTCTAATCATATTTTGTATAGATTCAAATTAATTTCTTGCAATTTCTATGGGCGTATTTTGTTTCAATTTTCGTACATTTTAATTGCTGATATGGGAAAATGATAAGTTTCTGATATATTTTTAAAATATTTGTTAAATATGGTCTATTGGGTTGAAATATAATGATTAGTTAAGCATTTTAATGACTACTTTAGTGTAAAGCAACCACGATCGAACATTCAAGTCAATATTAGAATAGTCTTAGAATCCTGATGTAAGTTCGAGTAGTAGGCTTCGTAAGATCAACGTTTTCAACTGATTATTTTGAATTTTAGTTTAAGATATTAATCTACTTTTACTGACCAATGGTGACTCCGATAAATTCTAGCATGCTTACTCCATTGGATGATATGTATCTTCTTATCCTACCTCTTTAATCGCCGTGATTAACGAATAGAATTGAGTCGTTTTCAAAATTTTTCTTTGAATTTTATCCAAGCCATCGTGCCATCATTGCCTCAAAATTTGTTAAGTTTGCTTTCATTGACAAATAGCATATAATTCCACTCAATAGCATTGTATAAACATTTTTTCCTTGTATCTGTTTGATATTCAAAGTCTTCGGTTCTTTACACTAATAACAAATTTCTCCTTTGCCTTTCGGCCACGGTGCCTGGTTGATCGAATGAACTGCTTTTGACCCTATGCACATTACATAACTTTCTTGCGATTTTTGTCTGTGTTTTGTAGCTGATAATTTTGGATTTATCGTTTTTTCTTTCTTTCTTTTTTCTTTTTTTTTTCCTTCCTCCTTTCGAATGATGATTCGCTTAGATACCATAAGATAACTTTGTTAGCCTCCCCGACCTTGATTTAATGCTTACTCCATTATGCTGTTTATAACTCTTAATGAATAATAATAATAAAAAAAAAATTTGAATCACTTAAACAAAATGTTTGATTAATTATTTTATTAAAATAATCTTTTTCTAAGTTAAAAAAGTTAATAATTAATTTGCGAATATCGAATGATGCCTGTTCCAGTCAAGTAGATATTCTAATTTTCAAGCGTTTTGCATTTGAAAAAAATATTTCTTAATTACGATCCTAAAATAAAATTGATATGAATCTAAATCATACAAGAAAACGTTTGTTTCACTTTTTTTTTTATTTTTTATTTCTCTCAATTTGAAAAATGCTGTATAAATTATTAAATAGGTAGGTGAATGTACTTTTCATGTTAAAATTTTTTTAAATTTAATTTTTTTTATTATTGTTATTTTTTTAAACGAGAAACACGGATATGTGACAACATTTGAGGCATTGTAATTTATTAATATATAAATGAATAATATGAAGAATACTTTTTTTTTTTAAATTTGTTATTTGAAATTTTCTGAATTAACACTGTAATTTTTTGAAGTTTTTATGTTTGAATTTTTAACGTGTCTTTTGTTCATTTCAAATATTTTGTTTTATGTATGATTTAAAATAAACATTTTAAGTTTCTTGTTCAGTTTATTGTTTTTATATTATTCTTTTTACTATAATGAATTTAATATGAAAAGTATAAAAACGTAAAAATATTCTCGGAGTAGCTTCAGGCACCATAAAATTATATAATTTAAAATTAAAGCAGGAATCAAGATAAAATCATACTCTAAAACCTTCTTTTAAAATTCTCATCCACACATCAAAACAATATATTATGAAAATTGTTGAAATAATTTGAATTATTTTTAATGTAGTGATTACAATGTTCATTTTGAATTCTCATTTCAGTTAATAATGATAGTAACGTATATTGTCTTTGAGGATTTTATTTTGAATAAATATAAAAAGAATATTTGAAATTTCATGAATATTTTAATACAATGTATTACACACAATCACAATATAATTTTTATCAAACTTTAGCTTTAGAAAGAATAAAACAAAATTTATATAATTAACAGTCAAACAAAATTAAAAATTTTTTTTAATTTTGTTTTATTATTATTATTATATTTTGTTGTAACTTATTTCGAATTAAACTAGAGTATTGAAGGGAAAAAAAATTGTAAATACTACTTAATTAATTATTTTTTTTTATTTAACTTTTGAAATGTGAAAGCTATTAACCATTGCCTTTCTACTTTTAAAATTTAAAAAATAAAAATAAATTAAAAATTAAAAAATATTACTGACAATTTTCCAAATTACAAAAAAGAAATTTTATTATTAACTTTTTCAAAAATAGTTCAAACTTCTATTGTTTTCCTTTTTTTAATGAATATAAGTATTAAAAAGGCATTTTATTCGAATTCGTAATATAAATTTATCATTATAATAAATTATAAGATATGTATAATATGTACATTAATATAATAATGATATTAAAAGATTATACTAATGATTCCTTATTAATTATTTAAAATCTTACCTCTGACATACTAAGAAATGAATTTTTTAAAAGAAGTTCGAAACTGATTGGAATTTTCTTTATCTAAAAATCCTAGCTGATCTTATTTTTTGATGGATAAAAAAATATCTAACTCATCCCAATTTTGTTTATTTCATACTAAAAGAATGTTGTTGCCTGGAGACAATTTTCATTGTTTTGTTAGTAACAATATATAATTTCAAATGTCTTTGTTGCGATATTTTGAGTCATTTCGATTGTTCAATTGTTGAAGTATATATTTTTTATTGAATAAGATTTTGAACGTCTTTAAAGAAAAAGGTTTGTTTTATAAAAAAATATATTGTTTTTATACAAATTTTTGTGGCTTAACATAAATTTTTGTGATAAAATTATACTTGCGTTTATAAAAATATTTTTAATTTTATTAATAAAATTCTCGAAATAGTGTCAAGGCATGTAATAACCAACAAAATTTTATTATATTTATTTGAGTTTAACTATCATTAAAGTATGATGAAATTTTTTTAATGAGAAAAAAAAGCTAAATGTTTTTTTTTCCTGAATTTTACAATCTAATTAACTATTTTGTATCTTTAATTATTTTTATATGAAATATTTATTGCACTAATATTATATATATTGTTCTAAATTTTTTTAATGCAATTAACACAACTTTTTTTCTTCATCAAGAATATATTATTAAAATATATTTCTATAACTTTTTAAAATGCAGATATATTTTTATGAATTATAAAATTATGCTCGCTTCTTTTTCAATAACTAAAATTCATTGTCTGGTATCTTATTCTTCACTCTCATACATGCTTAAATGGCTCTATCAACAAGACTAAATAGGCCTCTATTTTTTTGCAACACGGATCTTGGTACATAAAATTCTTTTCCATGCGCTGTTTTTATCAGTTTGTATCTTTCCTTGCCTGTTGATTTGAATATGAAAATCACGATTGCTTTCATTCCTATCACGCGATCACGCACTGGGGCTACCTTTCCGTTTCAATACAGAACATTGTAGAGAAGAAAAAAAAAGGTAAACTGTGTGTGAGAGTGAGAGGAGACATAAAAAAAAAGAAGTGATTACAGTGATAAGGACAGAGGATATAATTAAAAAATGATAAAAGAAAAAACGTCCGTTTCATGCCCTTTATGCTTGGGAATTTGCATGTCCCATTGTTCTTTTATTGCCTATTCATGAATGTACTTCCGTACAAAATGTTCAGCCACAGTAAATTCACAGCTCGTAAGATTTATAAGTTTCAATTTGAGAGGGAATGGCGCACTTTGTTTATTATGTGTGATGGCCACGCCATCCTATTATTGGAGTTTATTGCCATGCGCTGGCCTGTTGTTTTGGATACGTGCAACCTTAAGTGTAAAATGCTCCCTCTTGGTAATTTCTTTTTATTTTTTCCTAAAAAATATTCTTTTGAATTAACTTGACTAACTAACTAAACTAAATTATTCTTACTTTAGTTTAGACTATGATAATCGACATTTGTTTTTTAAAAGAAATCCTTCATCAATGCATTCAAAGTCAAACTTTCGTCATATAATATTAATTTTGTTTTTCTTCCAGTTTTCATCCAGAATTAAAATATATTTTCAGCATCGCTTTGTAATGAATATGTATACCTTTTTTTTTAAGTATAAATATTTGACGCATTTAAATGGTATGCGATAAAAAATAGTTCTTCACATGAAAAATGTTCTTATGCGTAATTTAAAAAAAAAAATTGCCTAGTATTTGCAATTGCTAATAAATTAAATGGTATATTTTACTTGTCAGACAAAATTTTGTGTAACTACATGTATACTTATACTGAACTGTCAACTACTATCGATTCTTCTAGCTTGAATTATCTACGGACTATGGAAAAAGTTAATATTTCTAAGTCATTTTTGTCTATTACTTTCCCAATTTAACAATTTAAAAAATTCTAATTTTTAGGAAATTAACTTTTATTAAAGAATTATAATCACGAATCTTTTTTTATTTCCCTTCTATTATAATAATGCATGATAAAGATTTCTAAATTTAGGCTTAAACGTGAAATCTAATTCACCCTTGTGTGACTCTTATTATTTGCTGTTTCTGATCTACTATTTGCTATTATTAAGCCCATAAATGAGCCATATTTATATATATTGATGCAATATATCCATAAGTAGATGTCCAATAAATAGAATTGTTCTTGTGAAATCGGGGTTTCTGCTGAAACAGTGGAATAGTAGGCTCAGTTTTCAATGCCAAACCAAACTGAAATACCTTTGTTTGACATTTTATGTCGTAGGGTCTCTTAATTTTCTTTAATGTGGCAATAAAGTTTAATGTAATTTATTTCGCTTCTAGCAGCCAATCGTTTTTTTTTTTTTTTTTTTTTCTTTGCATGCAGTTTCAGCTGACACTACATGGCTTATTTATGGAATGTTGAATCCACTACATCTTCTGCCGATTACAAGGATCAGTGGCAAAATTAAAAAGTTAGTGTTAAAAAGTGTAAAACTAAATTTCTTCATTGATATTCACTGCCATTGTTTTGCGAAATGAAAATTAAAAAAAGCAAACAGGTTTTTAATTTATGTTGTATTATTTAAGAAATTATTTTAGGTAGAGTTTGACATTCTAAATGTTTTTGCCTCATCGAGACATATCTTTTAAAAATTCTCCTTAATCAGGATTACCATATTTTATTGTAACAAACTGACCAATGAAATACAATAAAATGGCTTGAAATCATCGTGAAACATAGTTTTTACTCTAGTCCAGTTCAAAATTTAATGCAATTCGATAAAAGAAATAAAGCTGCATATTTTTTCTGAGAGATTAACCGACTTTAACTTTTTAACTTTTCTGGATACATGGACTAATGATGTATTCTGCGACTGGTAAAAGATACTTTATTGAGTGAGAATTCATGATGAAATATAATTTACTATGCGATATACCATATTATATTGAAACATTTCCAACACTATTTTGATTTCGTAAAAAATGATTAAACGAATTTTTTTTCAGTAGGAGTAAAATATGTGTGTTTTTTTTAAGAATAGCCTACATCTGAAATGAAAATGTGTATAAATTTATGTAAAGCGCAGGGAAATACTTCTTTGATAATAATAAATTGAATGAATTGTTGAATAATATTTATTTTGAGCTTTTTTTGTGTGTTTGTTTTTAATAATGATTTAAAAAATTTTTTTAGTAATGAATTTTTGCCATGTACTATGATGTTTATAATAGTTTCTGTACATTAATAACGAATATATTTTTGATTTCTCTAATTTTTCATTGGCATTTTCAAAATCGGTTGGAGATGTTTAGATTTTATGAACAAATTTTTTAATGAATTAAATATATTTGAGCTGAAATATTTCCAGCTCTGTATCTGCTAATTATTTCCTTCCAGTACACTTGCAAAATTAATTCTTTTATGTTTTTTTATGTACATTATGTTCTTTTATATTTGTTCGTAAAACGTTTGACTAAAATATAGGAGTTAATGATATTCGTAATGATCGACAATGTTAATTTTGAAAACTAAGTTTAACATTCCACTCTTACTGTCAGAAAAGAAGAACTTTTAAACACGTCTAATATTCATAATTCATTTCTTCAGTCGAAGTAATTCATATTTAGAACATCACATTTAAACATTTACTGTATGCAAATTTCCAGTAAAAAGGCATTGTAACGGCAATTACAGCTGGACTTCTGAAGGTTCGGGAGAAATTTATGTTGTTCTTTAAAAGCTTCACTTTATTAATGCTTGAATGTATTACTGTGGCACATGACATCATCTGTATGCGAGATATATATGAATTCCATGAAAGATCTCGTTTCGAGTATTATTTTTGCTGCGTGTTAGATAAATTCTATACCAGGAGTCTTTGAGAGGATGCTCCATTCTTTTATTAGCAGTGTGAATTGTGCAGTGGCACGCCTATCTGATCTAAATAAATAGGATTGCACATCCAATCGCACTCTTTTCTGACACTGAAATTTGATCCTAGGTCTCATAGTAAATGTTGTTTGTCTGGATGGGTACTACCTCTTCTCATTTTGCCAATAGTTTACAAGCAACATCTTATTATAAATAAATATATATATATATATATATATATTTATTTATATACTATATATATATATATATATACTATATATATATATATACTTATAGTCTCACTTATTTATGTCTATTCATTCGCTATGTACAAATTTTCGGGTGTTTCACAGTTCAAAAAATAACCCAGAAACGGAGGAAATTTACAATTAGTTTTATTCAATCATAAAAAAGAAAAAATTAAAAAAAAAGTTAAAAGATTTTTCTAGATTACTACAATTTTATGACAATATTGTATTCATTTTATTGGTAGAAAGAATTAAAAAAAAAAAATCTATGAAAATTACATATGTAAGTAGGAGTACTTAAAATTTTTATTTGATTATATAAATTTTTGTAACAAAGACATTTAATGTATACACTTTTTATTCGACTTAAATTCCGTCATTTGTTTTGAATACAGTCTTGTTTACGACGAGGAAAATAAAAAAAGAAAAAGAGAAAAGATACTTTTGTGTGACTTTTTCCTGTTTGTTTTCATTCCTGTACCCAGAGAATGGATTTTGCAGCGATTTCATGTTGATATTTTTTTTTTTTTTTTTTTTTTTTTTTTTGACATAACCTGTTTTGGAAAAAATGAAAAATTTTATTTATATACTTGTCTTCAAGTATACATGCATCTGTAAAGAGTGATTCAAAAGCGTTCTGATAAATTTTAATGATTGATAGGTCGAGCACACCAATTTGATACAGGAAAGTTGAATTTTATACAGGAAATATAGAGGCGGAAATATTTATGTACGCGCTGGCGTTTCAGGAAGAATCTGCAACAAAGGAATGCAAGTATTATTAACACACGTTCCTTAAACAGTTTGGGCATATTGCTGAAAATAACCACAATTGCTGTTATTTTTAGGAATATAAACTCTGCGAAGTCTAATCATTGATTCAAACAATATAGGGCTATTCCGGATGCTTTTTTTTTTTTTTTTTTTTTTGAATAATTTCTAGAGCTGAAATATTTTAATCATAACTAGAATTTGATGTCTTGGCTTAAAATGATACATTTTTTTTTTTTTTTTTTTTTTTTTTCATTTGAAACGCTTACTAAATAAATGGCCACTTGCTATATAAAAGTTTTATTATTATTATTTATGAAAACTGTATACAGGTTATGATTACATCATTACATGATTAGTTCATATTTCATTCAAATATGCAAAAAAAAAAAAAAAGTTTTAAATTTTTAGTTCAACAGTCTTTAAATTATGTTCTGCATTCTATTGGAAAATTTAGAAATTATTTCATTACATATTTCCTTATATAAAAATTCTTTGTCCTTCCACTTCTGTTCTATTCCATCCTATCCCTCTAAAAACTCAGTTTGCAACATTTATATATTGGAAACTCACATATAAACATATTGTATGTTAAATTTAAATAACTTTACTTCAGTCATATAATAGTTTTAAGTGAAAATATAAGATTGCAAATTTATCACTATTATAGTAATGAAACTTTGATAAGGTCTAGAGAAAAATAGTTAAATTTAAAGTCTTGTTTAAATGGCTTAAAAAAATCTACTGCTAAAAAGTTGCTGCTGATAAGATCAATAAAATTTTATTTAAAAGTTAAAATCTACCCTTCCAGGGGAGCAAGACATCACATAATATTATACTACTAGTGCACGTATATGTTAAAATTGTGGCAATACATTGTATTTTATTACAATATTTAGATCCTACAACAGTTTTTTTCATTTGACCAATTATGTTTAACATTGTTTTGCTTGAAAATATAGCCAGACTAAATCGTTTCTTTGTATGAATTTCGCAATTTTACAACTTTCTTTTTCATAAAAGATTTTTTTTACCATTGAAGTTTTATGAAATATGCTCGTATAATTTGTCTAATAATTTCAGGATTATTTAAAAAATAATCCTGAAATTATTAGACAAATTACCACTGTTACTGTCCCAAAGACTTTGTTTTCGCTTTTTTCCTAAGGTTGAAGCTTTGAGTTCGGAAAGCTTATGGCTAATTATTGTAGTGCTTTTCTAACACATTTTGAATTCTTAATTTTTTCATTACCAAATTTCTAATACAATTTGTAAAAACATAGTCAATTTGCATTTGATGTACTGAAACGTTGTAATTGATAATCAAATTTATTAAATTGTATCTGCAGTCTATAAATCTGGTGAGTAATGTTCAATTAAAAAAAAAAAAACAATATGTAACAAAAATATTTTCGGCAAATATCTTAATATCTGAATTCAGTGTTTCATATATATATACACTGAAGTGACAAAAGTCATGGGATACCTCTTAATATCGTGTCGGCCCTCCTTTCGCCCGGCGAAGTGCAGCAACTCGACGTGGCATGGACTCAACAAGTCGTTGGAAGTCTTCTGCAGGAATATTGAGCCATGCTGTCTCGATAGACGTCCATAATTGTGAAAGCGTTGATGGTGCAGGATTTTGGGCACGAACAGACCTCTCGATGATGTACCATAAATGCTCGATGGGATTCATGTCGGGCGATCTAGGTGGCCAGATCATTCGTTGGAATTGTTCAGAATGTTCTTCAAACCAATCGCGAACAGTTGCGGCCCGGTGACATGGCGCATTGTCATCCATAAAAATCCCATCGTTGTTTGGGTACATGAAGTCCATTAATGGCTGCAAGTGATCTCCAAGTAGCTGAACATAAGCATTTCCAGTCAATGTTCGGTAAAGTCGCACCAGAGAACCAAGTCCATGCCATGAAAAAACAGCCCACACCATTACCGAGCCACCACCAGCTTGAACAGTGCCTTGCTGACAGTTTGGGTCCATGGCTTCGTGGGGTCTGCGCCGCACTCGAACCCTACCATCAGCTCTTACCAACTGAAATCGTGACTCATCGGACAAGGCCACGGTTTTCCATTCATCTAGGGACCAACCGATATGCTCACGTGCCTACGAGAGTCGCTGCAAGCGATGTCGTTCTGTCAGTAAAGGCACTCGAGTCGGTCTTCTGCTGGAATAGCCCAAGAAAGCCAAATTTCTCCGCACAGTTCTAACAGACAAGTCCCTTGTACGTCCCACATTGATTTCTGCGGTTATTTGACGCAGTGTTGCTTGTCTATTAGAATTTACGACTCTTTGCAGACGTCGCCGGTCTCGGTCGTTAAGTGCAGGCGGTCGACCACTGCGCTGTCCATGGTGGGATGTTATGCCTGAAATTTCATACTCTCGGCACACTCTTGACACAGTGGATCTGGGAATGTTGAATTCCCTAACGATTTCCGAAATGGCATGACCCATGCTTCTAGCTCCAACTAACATTCCGCGTTCAAAGTCTGTTAATTCCCGTCGTGCGGTCATCATCACGTAAAAACCTCTTCACATGAATAACTTGAACAGAAATGAAAGTTCTGCGAAAGCACTGCGCATTTATACCTGTTCTACGCGATGCTACTGCCATCTGAAAATTTGCATATTGCTATCCCATGACTTTTGTCATTTCAGTGTGTGTGTGTGTGTGTGTGTGTGTGTGTACATTTTGTAATATTTAATATTTGTTTTTTCCAACTGATTTTCAAAAACTTAATGTGATATATAGGGTAGCTGTTTTATCATTTTTTTTTTATTTTATCGTTTTAAAAATAAATAAAAAATTAATGATTTTAGAAATGGAATAATTTCAAAACACGACTCATTATGCGAGCTGCAGATATTATTAGTGATTTGCTTATTGTTTTGAAGCAGTTTCTGAAATCCTATTCGAGGTAATAGTAGAGCAATGTCAGACACTAAAAACTCTGACTAATCTTTTTTTTCTCTTTATTTTTTGCATCCATTGTAATAAGATTGATTAATTTGGGAAATAGTACAATGTGTGTTCCTTGATTGACGGTGGATAATTTTCTAAATGGCCCCTTTATTCTCTCCTACCCCTGATATTTTTTTTAAAAGTATGTTTTTTTTTTTGCAAGTCTACGTCCTTGCTTTTGAATAGAGGAAGACGTTTATTCATTGTTAGTTTAAAGTTTTTGTTTCCCACCTGCTTAATGAGAAATCATCCCTATTCGGGGCCACTCTTTTCTTCCACACAGAATAATAATTATTCTGAGGCGTTGGGCGTATTTTTTTCTTCCCTCTTTTGTTTTTATGATTTATTTCATCATTATTATTTTTTTTTTCAATCTTTCTTCTTTCCCCACCGGTCGTGCAAGACGACATTTTTTTTCTACTTGGATTTTTTTTCCCCCTTCTTTCTCTGTTCCCGTTTCGCGGGCGAAAAAAAAAAAAAACCAAGAAGGAAAAAAAAATAGAAGGAGGGGGGAAGCTTTACCCCCAGCGTCCCTCGCTCCTCCTCCCCCGAAAAGAAAAAAAAAAAAAGAAGAAAGAAAAAAGTAACGCTGTTGCCGTTGCTGAGAAACTTTGCATGTCGGTTCTGTGTGTCCCGGGGCAGTGGATTAATTGGACAGGTTTGGCTGACCAAACTCCCCATCGCAGGGCCTCCCCGTGCATGCATGCATACATGCATGCTTTCTGAGCGCGGATCGTCTTTTGACTTCCACTTCATTCAACACGTTGGAAAGTCGCCGTTGGTGGAATGAACAGCTCCTGCTCTAATTTGTCGCTCTCCCTTCCCTTCCCTTTTTTTTTGTTTCCCTGGAAATCATGTAGTTTGTTCGACTGTTAATTGACTTAGGGTTGACAGTGGATGCACAGCCGCGGACGCCCGCGTGAGCCCTTTGCTTGGGACTCGTTCAAAGAAAAGTGCCTTATGAAAAGAGGTAAGAGCCATTGGTGTATGATCTCTATAACACTTAATCAGGCGTTTTACTTCCTTTTTTGGTGGCTGTTGGTTGCCGCCAAAAAGTGACCAGGGTTTTTACCTTCCTGATTTATGTCGTTTGCGAAGGGATTTTAGTCTTGTACGTGGACCAATCGAGGCGGAGCATGCGCTCTTGGGGGCGTTTGTATCTGTTTCGAAATACTACTTCTTTTTACTACATTTCCGCTTTCTCTTAATATGTGCGGTTTGTTTGTTCTGATCTCTTTTTATATTTTAACTAGAATTTTGTAGTATTAATTTTTTGATAATGAAAAATAACTTATTGATCAAAGTTATAGTTATTATATAAATTATATAAATGAATACCATTACGACATGAAAGGATAATATAAAAGTAGGTAGAAAGGTACTCGATAATGTGTGTTATTAATTTAGTATTCGAGATTGATTTAAATGAATTGGGAGGTGAAACACGAAATATTAAAATGATTTATCTGTGCGTACTTTGAATTTTTATTTGTTATTTTAAATAAGAAATATTTTTGTACTATGTTTTGGATACAAAAAAAATTACTTGTTGTTTTTTGTGTTGTTAATGAAAAAGAGTTAACAAAAATACGGTTATGATTAATTTGTTTAGTTCGTTGAATTTTTCAGATTTTTAAAAATATCTTCAGTAAAAGGAGTGCCATTATCGTGTGAAATTATTTTTATAATTTAAATTGTCCTTTCACTTATAGTGTTAATCATAGTTCATAGTTCAGTTATATAAGGAAGCATATAATTGTGTATTTCTTAATATTTTTTCAATATGATAATTTTTAGATAATTTTAACTATGTCTTTAAATGAATTTTGAATTAAACATTTCTAAAGAATGGTGTAATGGCTAATGATATATGTTTATTATTATTTAAATTACAGTTTGTACTTAATGTTATTTAAATGTTGTCATATTTAATATTCATCTTTAATTTTGAAGAATATATTTATTATTGTTTAAAAGAAGTTGCCATTTGTATTTTAGCACTTTCATTGTATCCAAATTATCTAAATTATTTTATTAATTAAGATTAATTAATAAATAAATTATGAATTTAAGATTTTAGTTTGATTTTTCATGCAATTGCATACTTTAAGAATATTTTACATTAATTTTTATGAGAATTATTTACTGTCGTTGCTTAAAAAGAAACATGCTTTTATTCAAAAACATTCAATATTAATTTTAAATATTTATTTTATTATTTGAAATAAATTAATTCTTATATTTCAAGTAAATTTCAGCTGCTAAAAATTTTATTCTAATTAATAGGCATCATGTGCATTGCAGGTTGTTTGAATTTTATTTTATTGATTGCATGCATTATTCCATTATTGGTCTTTGTCTATTATTATTTTTTTTTCCTCAAAAATTTATTAAAATTAACAATTTTGAATGCTTACAGTATTTTTTAACCTAAAAAATAATTCTATTTATAACATTTTAATTTTATTTGTTTAAGAAGGGTTATACTTTGGATTTCATAGTTTAAATATTTTGTACAGAATTGGCATCCATGTTAATTATATTAAAATATTAGAATATATTAAAATATATTCGTATGGTTATATTAAAAATGTTTTTTTAATGAATTAATAAAATTAATTTTATTTAACTACAAATGAAACAAATGTGTTAATTCACAATTAAATTCTTATCATATTTTTCAAGTGTTATAAACGAATTCGTTAATTTATAATATAGCTAATGGTAAATGTGAAAAAACAACTCTTTAAACTATTCAAGCTAATATAAAATTACTGACTATATTTTATCTCTAACCCTTTATGAAACAAAAATTTTCTTGCAGAAAGATTTAATTTTTCTCTTTCTCATTTAAAATCATAAAAGAAGTAAAGCATACGTCGTTGGGAAATCGTTTCTTTAGTTATATAAAATAACGAAATACATTTCAATATCTTTATTTAAATTTTTATACAATTTTAACAAAATTAATTATTTAAAGTTTCTAAAAATCTTCCTCTTCCTTAATAGACGTAGATTCACTTCCTCTGTAGCTTTGGATAAATAATTTTTTTACAGAATTTGATAATTCCCCCCCTCCTCAAATATGACCAACATTTTTCAGTACATGTGGGAAATTTATTAAACTAAGCATTAATACATTTATACTGGGAATATATGCTTGAAATATTACGCGTTTTCATGTATTTTTTTCCTTACTCTATTCTTTAATTCATATTTTAAAATGAACGACTTACTTTTCTTAAATATGAAAAATTAATTTGTATCTATTTTAATATCATGTTTGGTTTAATTGTGTGTTTTGTTAGTAAATCGTTTTTGCATTCGTAAGTGAAAATGTTGGAAATTTGATATATACTGATAAATTATAAATAATGAATTTTGCATAATTATCTATAACTATTATATAATACCTTATCAACTGCTAAAATTTATTCAAAGTTCTGAAATTAAAATATTTTCAATGAAAATTTTTGTATCTATATTCCTTACTAATAAATACTCACTATATTTTAAATTAACAGAGAATCATTAAAAAAAGCCTTAAATATTATGAGAAAATAAATATATTTGTTTTAAATGTAGCAAAATATCTCCCTTCAGAATAATTTTTATACTAGTGTGTTGTTTTATTTCGAAGTCAGTACACACACACACACAATATAGTAATAATCGGGTTATGTGTTTCCAGAGGCCTAACAATCCTTTTTTTTCTGGGAACACAAAATTGCCTAAAAAGAACACTATGGGAAATTCAGTTTGTGTAATAATTGCATTTGCAGACCAACCGTGCAAAAGCAGAGGAACCCTATTCGTGGAAACGGCATCTCATTAGGCATAGTTCTTCTTGTTGCCGGGCGCCTGTGTTTTAACTAATGCCTCCTTATAATGGCGTCATCGGCATAGAGCAGTCATTCCGCTACCCTGTTGGGGCCCCAAAATATGTAGGACGAGGAGGAATGTACGAGTTGTGTGTGTGATGAGTGAGCATCCATTTGCATCCAGTTTTCAGGCTTGATACATTCTGCGGGGAAGGGTGAGTTCTCGGGTTGTTACTTTTTTTGGATATTTCTTTCTTTTTTTTTTTTTATTTATTTCAACAGGGACTTGTGTTTTATTATTACTCGTTTTAGTCCTAATGCGATTTTGATTGTCATTGTTCGATGGGAAATGATCTGCTACAATATCTATTTCACTGTAACATAAGGCACAAGTTAAAATTAAACCTTGAAGTTTGAATATTTTCATTCTAAGGTTTCTATGAGGCAGAAATAAGTTTTTGATAAAGCTTTAAGCCATCAAGAAGTTCTTATAAAGATTTTTAATTATTCAGATGCTGAAAAATAATAATTAATACAGTTTTCCTCTGAAGGGGCTACACTTTTAAGACAAACTTGCCAAAAACTGCTAGAATGCATTTCCATAGTAGTCCTAATTGTAGACTTGTGTTTTTTAGTAACTTAGTATTTTATCTTATTACTTTTAATATTTTCAGTAATTTATTTCGTTTTTTTGTATTTCTAAAATTACTAAAAATTCTTTTTTTTTTTTTTTTTTTTTTTTTTTTGTAGTCAAATTTAAAAAGTAACATAAATCAAGATGTAATATAAAATTTAAAAATAGATACTAGAAAAATATTTGTATAATTTCCTTTTTTGAAATATAAAATTATTATAATTATGTTTATTATCTTTTAAAAAATATATTTAGTTACTTAAAAGTATATTAATATTACTTACACTGTTTTGCAAAAGAAAGAAATGAAACACTAAGAGGACATTGATTCTTTTTATTCAAATTAAATATGCATGAAAGCAATACACCACTAATAAGATCATTAAAATTCAAGACCGTAGAATCTATCAATTTAGCAATATGTAGCGATTGCATACTGAATGTTTCAAATCAGTAACTGGTGAAACCTGTCCTGAAGAAGATTCATGCTTATATATGCCTAAGTAAGGAATGATAAAGTATTCTGCCACATAATTTTTGTTCCAAATCTGTGACATTCTAAGGCGGCGAATCTGGCAATGGTAAAGGGTCTGATGACCTTGCTGGCCAAGGACGAGTACCAAATAGCACTGAGGGAGTGTAAAGATATGCGAACCACATGCAGTGCGGTGTTATTTTGTTGGAAAATACTTCCAGTTATAAAAGGTGATGGAAATATTCACAAGTTGCCTTCAAGATATTGTTGTACCTAGTATGACAATCTGTGACTGACTGTTATGGGTGATAACAGCTCACACATCAGGTTTAATGTTTATGTGCATCTCTAAAACTAAGGCTGATCGGGATCGATAGCCTTGCCACTTCCATACTCGCACCTGGTGGTCATCTACTGCAGGAAACGAGTTTCGTCGAATACTATCCTATACTAATTCGCTGGCAACCTTGGTGATACTAGTCCGGCGTGCTCTGTGAGGTTAAAGGTCGACATTTTTAAAGAGCGCTTTCAGTGTAACCCCCCTTAGCCAAGCTTTGTAAGATAGGTAGAAAGTTCCATGAATGGTATGGAAGAAGCTGTAGCACAATGGCTTGTGGATAATGATGTTGAGACGGGAGGGGTTTCTAGCCTGTCGAACAGACATCAATTTCGTCTGACTTCCAAAGTATTCACTCCGTCAGTAAATTCCTTGTAGCAAACATTACTGCAGCACTTATGCACAGACGTGTCCGTACACTGCATACTATGGCGGTCTATTTCTCGGCATAATCAGCGAACGTCACACGTCTTAGTTATGCGACCGCTTATGTTGTTATCCATTTGGCTATAATGTCTGTGACAATTTGGAAACAACTTCAGTGATTCTGTTACCAGAGAACAGCAACGCTGAAAATGAGAAAAGGTAAACCATTTATAATTGTTATTTGTTTTCTATGATGCTAGTTGGACTGTAGAATCATGTGGTATAATAGGAGTGAACATTCAATGACGGTGAAAATTTAACTATATACATACTGGATATAAAAAATTTGCATGCGAAATTTTGAAATATTTATTGTTATTATTATCATTTGTTAAAGAAGAGTGTATACAACAAAACAAGCTTCGACAATCAGTTTCAGTCAAGTTATGTTTTTACTTGCAACTTTAGAATAATTTTTGATACAAGCTACAAACTGTCTTTTTATTAATATTATTTCTGGCCACTTATTCTTTTAGTAAAAAGTCAGATACTACGTAGTAACTAAAGCATTGAAATCTTTAGGATAATGAATGACGTCATTAACTGGATTTTCTGTCTCTTGGATGACAAAATAGGTCGAAATGAATGAATACATTGGGTTGTGTTAAGACATAACAATAAAATACTTGTTTGAAAACCGGTTCAATTTTATTTTTAATATTATATTAAGATTTGGTGGCTAACAAGTAATATAAATTTTTTTTTTTAAAGTCATTTCCTATTTTTTTTTCGCTATATTGCAGAAAGTCCTTTATAAATAATTTTCATTCATTTTTTTAAGTTTATTTGGCACCATCTATTGTTATATATATGCAACTTAATTCTAAAAAAAACCTAAAATGAATTAATTAAATTGAATGAATGAATTAATTAATATTTAAAAAAACTGTATTAGCATCCATTGTCATCCAGTACAAGTTTAAAAAAAAATGTATTTGAACTTGAGTGGATGAATAAAAAGTATTTTATGAACGACTGAAAATTTGAACAAGATATATATAGGGGGAGAGTGTGAGCTAATAGAAAGAATTGAATAAACACATATCATTTTATCAAAAAAATTAATTCTCTTTTACTTTTCGTATAACTTTGTTGTGCATTCCTTGCGAATGTCCGCACCAGTGAAGAATCTATGGCAAAAACATTCACCATCCAGTTAAAAATGACATATATGTTATTCTCTGTCCCAGTAACGACAAGGCTGTGACTGCAACGGACAAATGGCTGGATCCATCACCCAAATTCTTCCTGCAGTGTATGATTTCTCATCGCGCACTAAATAACGCGCGAACATAAATATGGAGGAAGAAGAAGAAGAGATGGATATGGGCGGACGAGATAAGCAGGATCGGGAGACGAGTGAGTGAGAAAGATCTATATACATAAAAGATGGGATTCAGTTCGAAGCGCTTCCAAACGGTCACTTGTCTGCCATGCATTTATGGATCAGAATTCTGCCCGTCCATGGGGGGAGGGAGGGTGGTGATACCTGAGCAGCAGTTTGACTGGCAAAGGAGAGAGGGGAATGGGAGCAGGCCATTTTTCGTGAATATGAAACGAGACCCAATAAAAGAAACTCCATAAAGTAGAAGGCATAAACCCATCTCAAAAGTTTCTCGCCATAGCCATGACTATGTAATGCATGGATAGTGCTCGCCTTCTCTTAGCCCTTCCTCCCCAATCCCCCTGCCTCTGGTCCAATCTCCATCGGCTGCCTTTTCAGATCGCAGGACTTGGTATTCATGTGCACTTCGTATGCTTCAACTTGGCGCGTTTTATTCATAAAATCCAAGTATGGAATATACCCTGGACGGCTGCATTTTGCAATAGGCGACTGTGCAAATAAAAGAGGAAGAAAAGTGTGTGTGGGAAAAATAGCACCCAATTTTTGATGAAAGTAGCATGCTTGGATATTTTTTTTTTTATAAAAAATGATCCTATTTTGCGTGGACACCAATTTTGATCTCCAAAAGGGAAGGATCACACTAGCTGAATTTGAATTTATTTATTTTTTTCTTTTTTCTGAGAAGAATTCTGAAGACAAAAGAAACTACTAATTTTGAAAGTAAATAGAAGTGTTATTTGAAATTTTTATGCATAATTTCTTCTTACTAATATTTTGTGATATAATTTTAAAGAACATAGGCAGTTCTTGCCATATTTTCAAAGCTTTATTTTAATCTTTTAGAGTATTTCAACAACCATTTTTCTTTTTATCTTTTCATATTACGACGTTTCATTTATTGTCAATTTGTTTTTTAAATGTGAAAAATATTTATAACCTTTGAAAAATAATGTGAAACAACATTATCTATCAATTGTACATCATTCTTGTAATCGTTTAGTTTCTATAATAGGTTTAATGGCCGATATAGGCTTCCTCTTTCTCTCTGGCGCTCGGTACCAGAGGTTTCGGGTTCGAGTCCCTGTGGTGCCATGGATGTTTGTAGTGGTGTTCAGAATTTACTTTAAATCGTAAGTCCCGGTCTAATGAAATGGTAAAGCGTTTTGAAGGTAGTGTTACTCACGTCCGTAGCTTATCTTCAAGCTACACTTGCCCGGGGTAGTGCTAAATGAGTAACAGCGGTGCAGCCCTTGCTTATGGCATAAAGATGAACTGTCCCTGTATTGCCAGCTGCATTAGAACAGCAACACAATAACAACAGTTTTTACAATATAGGAAGATTTCATTCTTGGCTTCACTTTTTTTCCTTACCTTTCTTGATTTTATGTAATTATTATTTTCTTTATAGTGTTACTTTGTTTTCTGGTGGAATTTTTCATGTATTTTTAAAAATTAAATAGTTTAACAATTCCTAATTTAATCTTTATTTCACCTATATTTATGTATTATACAGTTATTAAAGTTAGTTAATTAATAATTATTTATATTTTCAATCTTTTGTATTTTATATTATTACTACTGTCTACTTTAAATAATAACTATGCAAATTCTTTTCCATATTTCGCTGGGATTATAAAATCAAATTTATGCTTCGCTTTTAGTTGTGTGTCGATATTTACATTTATTGTGTATACATCCTCTTCCTTTAACTTTCTACGCATTGAACTTTAGCATTTCGTTTTTAAAATATGTATTCTAGTTTGTTTAAGAAAATAGTGTGTTTTCCAAATTCTCGTAAAGAATACAATAACACACGTTTAAAAAGAAAAAATATATTTATTCATGCCATTACTTATTTATTTATTTTTTTCCACCTTGCTTGAAGAAAGGGAAAGTGGAATGCACCTCAAAGTATACTTGGAAGTCTAACATGCACCTCTCACCATAGCCACACCTCAAATTTCAAGAATCTTACCAGAAACCGTTTCGTGTATATATGTATAAACTATGAATACTCACGCTCAAAACACCCTCTTTTCAACGTTTTTGAAGGGGGAGAAAAAAAATCACCAAAATTGCACGTTTGGGGGCGCAGATAGTTGAATTTGGAACTTTTTTTTTCATTCGGCACTATCGCACAGACACGCGAGAAAGGCCGATTTTGTATATATTTTTTTTATATATACGGCTTCTTATTTTATTCCAAGTTTGTTTTCCTGTATATTCTTGCTTAAGAAAAGGAGCAATTTCCATATTTTTCCTTTTCCTCCATACTGTTATTCGCATCTATCATTTCCATGTTGTCCTGAGGGGCCAGCTCAAAAGAACATTCGATAGTTTCGTATGTCCGTTTCCTGTTGTGGTGGTGGTAAGCTTTATCCTCCTTGCAGGACAAACATTCGACCTCAACTGCCACTGAGCCTCCTTCTCCAGATCGAAGCTTTTTTATTTATTCTTGCATTTTTCAGTTTTAAAAGAGATTCTTAGTTCTTTATTTATCATTTATGTACAGAATATATATATTAAAAAAAAAAAAAAAAATAGTATTCGAAATTCCCATGTTCGTAAATTTTTGAAATATTAATGATAATTTATTAATGAAATATTTAGGTTTCAATTTTTATTTTATATATGGTGTTACAGAATTTGTTTGATTCCATTTCAAGAATAAATAATTGATATTAATTGAGACATAGGATTTCCGAAAGGATCAATTTCAAAGGATTTCTGAGAATAAATAAATAAATAAAGGGCCCTCCGCGCTCGGTACCATAAGTTTCGTGTTCGAGTCCCGACAGTGCCATGAATGTTTGTAGTTTTTCAGAATCCACTTTAAACCGTAGGTTCTGGTCTAATATGACCGTAGAGCGTTGTGGTGGTTGTGTTACTGACGTCCGTAGCATATCTTCAAGCTACACGTGCCCCGTAGGTAGTGTTAAATGAGTAACAGCGGTACAGTCGTTGCTTATGGCACAAACATTAACTGTCTCTGTATTGCCAGCTGCATTAGAACAACAGCAAATAAATAAATAAATGTAGGAAACAAAGTGATTTTAAGCTGAGTTTCTCAAATCAATTATGTGGTCAGTTTTAAGTGTTTTGTTGTTGTTGTTCTAAAATACAAACAGCATTTATTTAATTTTTCATTTTCTTGTAATGTTTATTATTTTAAATTTGTAAGTGTTAGTTTATATTTTCCTATATAAATTATCTGAAAACTTTACAGAAAAGTACCACTTTTAAAATTTATTTCAATTTGATTTATCATAATAAATAATTTTTGTAATTTTTTTAATATCTCAAGATAAAAAAAAAATCACATTTTTGATGTGAACGTACAGATTGTATCAAGAAAGTAAATAATTTTTACGTTTTAATTTTTTATTTTACATCTCATATAAATTATAATGTAAAATTCCCTTAGGTTTTGAATGCATTAAATAAAAGTGTTCACTATATATTAGAGGAAAAGCTTCTCATTGTTATTACTGAATTTTGTTTAAAACCAATGCTAGTAGTAAAATGGAATTTCTTAGCGAAGATTATGTACGCTCCCGGACCTTTTTTCCTCCATCCATCTTTCTCTTAACTCATATTTTAGTTTTAGGGTTCTTTACAATTCATATACTAGTAGCTCAAATCTTCTTAGCCCGAAATTATACTTTTCAAAATTCTGAAACGCAGGGTTGCCGTTTTTCCCTTTAGGCAGTTTTCTTTTTTGTTTGCTTTTCTTTGTGTTATTACGAGGTATTTTTTCAAAGAATTATGTAATTTTCACATTGATGTAGTAGGATAATGTTTTTGAATAATACATATTTGTTCGAATGTTTTTAGCATGAAATTGTACAATAAAATACACGCAAATAGTTATGGATCTCGATACCTTCAGTTGGCTAATAGTTTTAAAACATACAGCATACATACAGCAATAAAATAAAGTTTTGTCAGTTTAAATTATAATTTTCTCCTGAGAGTTTATTTTAAATTATTTTTTTTAACTATTTTTATTTGTTTATTTATTGTGTGTGTGTGAATAGCAGAAATTATTAGCTTTTTTATTTGTTCTACTTATAAATTTTGGGTGGGAAAATTAAAGAAACAAACAGAAGACAGAATTTGTTTCAATTTGTAACAAATCGGAAAAAAATATATATACATAAGTATATATATATATATATTTATTGTATAAAATTATTTTTTGTTCTTTTATAAAACTGAATATATTCCGTAAACATACTTCACTTATGTACTAGGAAATATTTTGTCAAATAATATATAAATTGGGGCCTAATGGTCGAGTGACTAGCGCTCTAGCGTTCTGTGCCATAGGTTTCGGGTTCGAGTGCCGGATGTGTGTAGTGATTCGGAATCTACTTTAACCGTAGGTCCCAGTCTAATATGACTGTAGAGCTGAAAACCCTACCCCGTAAAAAGAAAACATCTCTTCTCTAGAAATCTGCCGGCTAGCAGATAGACTTTGTCCACCATGGGGCTGTTGCGTCACTAATGATGATGATGATGAATATACAAATTAAGGAAAAATTATTATAGTAACAATAGCTATAAAATTTCGAGCACTAGTGATTTTTTTTATCGAGTTTTATTACGGCAAATTTTATTTTTTCTAAAAAATATACTTTTTATTTTAAATAAATAAATCAAATTTCGCATACTTCTCAGTTATTATAATCTTTATGTAACTGATAATCCTTATCTTTCTAGAAGATATGGAAACTGCATGTCTCGTTGAGAAAAAAAGAAAAATATTGTGTAGAATAAGTCTTTTGTTTATGATTTTCTGAGAACCCTTCCAAAAAATATTTCATTCATTTTTTGTTTAAGCTGACTTTCTCTGTTAAAAATACATTCCTTCCGCTCCTTTATTGTATTGTGTTTTGCATCTGGTTATACCAACAAAAATTTTATCATAGCGAGAAAGGGGGAAAAAAAAACTGAATTCTCTCTCCATTTCTTTGCACCATTCACATTTTCTATAAGCACTTCCTATTCTTTTTTTCTGTCGGAATTTCGTTTGGAATAAAAGATTATGTTCGAATGGCAAATTTTGTTTTCGCGCCCTTTATTTCCTGCCCTCCCACGATATATTTACCACCTCCTTTGAATGTAAACAAATTGAAAGCAGAAAATATAATATATTCTTATATATTTCAAAATCCTCTTTCTGGCTACGTTGCCAGAATAGCAATGCCTTCCGATTCTTCTTATTTATATGTTCCAAATCGGAATATCTGAAAGAAAGAAAATGCATATATATATGAAAAAAAAGCAACTTATATATACGTTTATAAGAATCGGCAAAAGCAATTTTCTCGGATCACTCAGATGAATAGCATAAGCATAGGCACATTTGATTTGGCAAATACAGTATCCAGAATACCTAAATAAAGGCTGGCATTCAATGAAGTTGCTATGAAAATTTGATATTTATTCAGTTTTCTATCTCTTATTTTATTTATTTACTTTTTTTTTCCTCTATGCAAGAACGGTATGAGAAAATTCTTTTCAATTTGTGGCATACTGCACCAACATTACTTTTTTTCCTCTTGTGAATATTTTCTGAAAGGCAGGCATTCTTATGCAGTACTTTTCATTTCTGTGTTGAAATCGAATTTTCCTTCATATAATCATTTTTTTGGCAGTCATCAAAAGTGTTGTAAACATAAAAAGTTTTTTCGGTATTGCAAAGTTTCCGTTTGGACAAAATTTCTTATTAGAAACCAAACATGTTTTTTTTACGGCATTTGAATAAAATAATTTTAAAAAAATTGGTAGCACAGTTTGCATTTTAGTTTCGTCAAGTTATTTAAGACTTATTTATGCTATTAAATGTGACTATTTAACAAAAAGTGTTTGTTAAAAAATTTAAAATAAATATTATGTGCTATGATCGTATCTCCTTTTGAGAAATTTCGAAATAATAATAAATTTAGAAATAATTTTTCTAGAATCTTTGAAATTCACGTCTATTAATTTAACGAAAGATAAATTATCTTTGAATTATGATACATTTATAGTTATTTTAGATAAAAAATAATTAATTTCAAAAATTATCGTTTCAAAGCGGATCCTATTTGTTTGTACAAAGCAAGTTCACATCTTATTTACTATTAGAACCTAAATATGTATTAATGATTGAACAAAAACACTTACTTAAGACTTATATAATGTTCGTTTATTTGAATCACATAACCAAATATTAATTATAAAAAGGCTTGCTGATTTGCCGTAATATATATATTTATTTACTTTGCTCAGCTCTGGCCTTCTGAAATTTATTTTTGTAGTAATATTTATTATTAATCCTTACTTTTTTAATGTATATTCTATAGACACATTGTGTGATTGAGTGTATATTTTTTAAAATTATTTAAGTTTACTACCGAAGACAAATAAAAATATAGTATTATATTTCCTTCTTTGTTACCATTTTACTATAAATCCCTTAAGTAATGAACTGTGAAACTACACATATTTGTTTTTCAAAAGATGTCAGAAATGTGTGTGCGTATAGAAAAAAAATAAAAGAATGATAATGGTTATGATATATAAAAAAGAAAATAAACACTTGACTCCCTCGGATTGCTATTTTTGTTGGGGAGAGTTTCTTGAAGTCATTTCTCACCAATGAATTATTTTATCTCTACCTATCCGTTTATTTTGGGCAAATAGGTAATTCCAATAATAGGCGGTTGCAAGTCGCTTCTGGGCGGCGCCCTGTTGTATGTTCTTCAGAAACACGATGATTGTGCCTAATGGACAATACTCGGCCCGCCACTGAGAAAACTTCACGTGTCACACGCCTTGTAACTGTTAGGCAGCCGCTTCTTATAACTAAGATAGAAAACTTTTTTTTTTTTTTCTTCCTTTCCTTCCCCATCTTAACCTTCTCTTTATTTTCTTATGTTTTACTTCTTAGTAGTTGTTTCGAAGATGTGCGGGGGTGGAGACAAGACGAGTGAAATGGGGGGAGGAAAGGCCGGTTAGAGGTGGGTTTTCAGGAAGTCTGACAATTGTTGGTGTACAGCAGCTCTAAAATTGGTATCGATCACCCTCGGAGAAATTTTCTGTGCCACTGGCCCGCTTGGAAGATCGGAAACGTATTTCATGAAACAAAACAGAGCGAGAAACGAAAATCTTCAACTTTTTTTTTCTTTCTTCTCTCTCTCTCTCTTTTATTTCCCTTCTTGTACGTACTCTTTTCATTTGGTCATTGTGTCTCACTTGCCGAGTCGAGGACCATCGTCCAGCGAGTCACTGGTAGTACAGCCAGCTAGATCCTCGCTTATTGAACTGCAGATTGGTTATTTCAGATTATTTGTGTGTTTCTTGATTTTTTCTTTCTTTCTTTCGGTTTACATATCCTAGGTATTTATCCCGGAAGAAGAAAATTAGAAACCATTCAGAGTAACTTGTCAATAAAGATACCTCCCCACCCCCACCTACCTGTCTCCCTTCTCCTGATTCTTGTGAAAGAGTTGATTTCTTTACTTTTTGTTTATCCTGATTTCTTTCTTTTTTTTTCTCTCTTGCCCCTCTCCTGTTTGTGCTGCCTGTTTCTGTATTCCCGCGAGGTTCATCCAATCTCCTTTCTTACTAATTTCTGTGAAAACTTCCTTAATCGAAACTAATCTGCCGCTATTCTTCCCTCCCCTTCTTGCCAGTCGAATGTTTTAGATTTCTGTTTTTCTCTTTATTCTCAAGGTTTTTAATAAAATTGCTATTCAGCTTCTCTTTCTTTCTTTTCTTTTCATACCTATTGGTCCCTTTTGCATTTTCTACATTTATAAACTCATCAATAGCGTCTTTTTTAAGACGAATGATTAAAATCAATTAACATTTTATTTTGACTTTTTAATTTTATATTTTAAAACCTTTTGTTCGAACTTAGTTATAAGATAATTTTTATAAATTACGAAGCAGTATGTGGTTCATGTGCTCCAATGTTTATGCATTTTGACATATTTTTTCTTTCAAAGTGAAAATTTGCATTACGAAAAGATAACATTTATTATTTCATATAAAAAAAAATCATTATCAATGAAGATTCTCTTAAAATGAACAATTTAAAAAAAATATCACTAATATGAATTATTTTTTAAGTGCCTAGTAATACTAAACTTTCTAATAATATTTAAAAAATTTCAAAGACAAAATATATTTTCATTTTTTTAAATAATAACAAGTTAATTAAAAAACTAAATTATTCTGTTTTGTTCAACTTTACTTTAAACTATAACTAACAATAAGTCATCTATGACATTTTCAAGCCCCCTTGGTCAATTCAATAAGTCTAATTCTAATAACTTATCACTGTCCTGTTATGGATTTTAAAACAGCTCTTTACTCCCTAGAACGAAAACGAAGTGAATAAAAAAAAATAATAATAAACTTCTTTTCCCTCAGAATGGCATCATGCTAGAACACGTAGGCCGAACCGCTTGATTATTTGGTGGTCTCTCGTTTAGAAAGCAGACTTTCTTATCTTTATTTTAAAACATGTCCCTCGTGAATATTCTTCCTTTAGCCTCACCCATTTCTGTGCTTCTTCGTTCTGTGTTGCAATTTTTCTCCTCTTTTGGGACAAATCGTCGTTTGAACTGGAAGATATTTCAGGAGCTCAGAAATCAGCAACCTTTGATCCCCGGCCGATAGCTCTTCCCGGTAACTTGAAAGTGTCAAAATGCCGCCTAATGGCTCCTCTGCCCCGACTTACTTTCTCGAAAGGGAACGGATTTTTGAGGTATTTGGAGTCTGACAGTATGGTAATTTGCTTTTACTCCTTTCTGTATGCATGTTGTTCTCCCATCTTAAAACATACTGTTTTGCATAAAATGCATCATCTGCATATCTATTTTATTATATGCGTATCAAAATAATAATGTAATCTGATGATGTTTCTAATAAATTTTAATTCAATAGTTTCTTACTAATAAAGACTGTTAAAATGAATAAAAAAAAATGATGTTCACTTTTTAAACACAGCTCTTTTATGTAAACACTTTATTTTATCCTCATCTTTTATTAAAATGATGCCTAACAATTCAGTATGAATTAAAAAAATATGTATGGTAAATATCAATTAGAATAGTAAAATAAAAGTTATATAATTATAGATATTGGGGAACTATATCTAATTTCATTCATCAAAAACATATCCGATGATATTTTATTATTATCACCAAGTCCATTCAGAATTTTACTTAAAATTAGTTTTTTATAATATAAAAAACTAAATTTAAGTAAAATTCCGAAGTACTGATAAAATACTATAAGTTCTTTACAGTAAAAGTACTAATTTCATTTCATTCTCGGCTTATTGTAACATTTATAAAAACTTTTGTAAAATACAGTATCCTGAACATCATAATTCAAATACATAAGTAAATATAATTTAAATCATCAAACTTTACTTCTGAATGTCGTCATTTACTTTAATAGTCTTCGAAAACGTTCAGACTTTCGGAATTAAGTTATGTTAAACATTCTCCGGAGAAAAATTTCGACAGAAATATGAAATTCTAAACGAAATATTTCTTCTTCCAACTTAAAATTGCCTTTCATCTTGCCTTCGCTCCCTGCTTCTTATTCCATTTGGAAATCTAATGAAGGAACAAAATAGCTTGCTTCGTACCGGGTGATAAGTATGAAGTATAAATTCGCAGTTGATTTTATGTCGAAGGTCATCATACCTGGAATTGATCTGTATGACGAATGTTTTCTCGTTCTCTACAAATTTATGAGAATCTTATTCAATTTTCCAAGAAGCCTCTCGTGTAGATATGAGCTGAGCGTCGTCGGTGAAATAAATATTTATTAATCTCTGATGTGGATGGAGTATTGAATTTTATATATTTTTTTTTCATCGTTTTCATAAGACATTCCCCTTAACTTGATTTGATGTTTAAGAATGAAAGTGCCAACTTTTCTTTTTTCAAATTGTCTTTACACTATTTTGGATCTTCTTTTACCAAACCTTTTCGAACAAGAGATGAGGAAAATTCGTCTTTTTTCATTCGTTGAACAAAGTTTTTAATATTTTTCTCTTTTTCAAATGAGTTTGAGAGAAAGAGTATGCTCTCACCCAAGATCTTGAAATCCATTACTAGAATTGGAACTATAGTTCTGGGGGATAAAGATTTTTCTTCATCCATCTCAATTGAGTAAAATCATTGAATAACCTCTGTGTTCACTGAATAAATAACTAAAATCAATTTTTATCTTCACTTCACTTCTGTAGGATAGTTTCTTTGGTTCTTATACCATTCACTTATTTTATCTTTGCTAATTTTTAATGAAACCTTATGAATAAGTAAAATTATTTCATTTACTTTAAAGATTTTTAAAAACTTTTATTTTAGGTATTTTAAATATAATGCTTACGTAAATGTATGATTTACCCTTAAAGTGATGTAATTTATTTCAAAAATATCTCCTATCTATATAAAAAAATCTTTAGTAATTCTTTTATTATTTTTTAACTGCACAATTAAGATAATCTCGCTATATATATATATATATATGTATGTATATTTATGGTTTATTTTAATATTATAAAAGCTCCAGGATTAATTGTTTGTCTGCATAACCTCAAATTTTGTCCTTTTAAGCTTCTTGAACTCTTATTACAAAAGGACATGCATGATGTAAATAAAATATTTCTGGAGTATTTGTAAAATTTTCAAGTTGTGTTAGAACGTTTTTTTAACTGTTGATTTATGCAAATAGAATCGTCTCTCAAAACACACACACAAAAAACCCCCACTTTTCTATTCAAGTTTTATATATACTTTGAAAACTGGCTTGAAGATTTAATACATTGTGCAAACGTCAATTTGCAAAATTCTACAAATATTTCTTACTATACGATGAGAGTTACAAAATATAAAAAATAACCCATTGCTTTTTTCACATAGAACTATCAGAATTGCCACATTGTGAGATAAGCAAAATTTGAAATTCAGGACAACGACGAGAAAAAGACAGATTTTACATTGAAAGGCATTAAATTATCATATATGTATATCGTTTATGTTTAAAATTTGTTATGTAAGAATTATCGTTCATATGAAAAACTTGCAACCGCAACTTGCCCTCCAAGCTGTATCAAAGTCAAAATGGTCATGGAATATATAACCAGTCAGACATTCTCAGAAATTTTCCTTTTATTATTGTTATTTTTCAAGGTCCCAGACAGAATGATTATGAAAAGAAAGTGTAAGAACCGAGTTGTTAGACATTTGTTATAATACACCCACTTGCGGTTAGAAAAACACTGTTTTTAACTTTAATTGTTTTTGTTACTCTATTTAAGTTGTTTAGTGGATTATTGTTTTATGTTAACATCTATGAATTGTTGTGTGTATACTATTTAAGTGAAGAAAATGAACTCGGGCATTTTTGATAATATCTTTGAATTAGAATCCTTGATGATTTCGCTTGGCTTAATTCTATTGTTTCATTTTCTTTTAAATTATAGAGAATTTTAAAATGCATTTCAATAACTATTTGTATTTTAAGCACAATGCGTTTTAAATATAAGTATGAAAATACCACACATTTTTTAACTAATATTTTATTTAATCTGTGAGGTAAATCTTTTCTAATTTAAATTTTTTGAAGTATTTTCAACGTATGTTGCTCTGTTCTTTTCAATTTTTGTCAAACACGCTGACCCCATAGACGCTCAGATAATGTTTTAATTTAATTTTTGTCTACTGGATTCCATTATGATTTCCTTGCATTAAAATAATGAACATGAAATATTCTCATCCAACAGTTATATATACACCATGGTGTCCTTTCATCATAATTATTATTTTTATTTGATTATTTTAATCGTTAAATCTTAAAAGTTCAGTATTTATTCCTTAACTTTCCACTCTTACGTTTCTATTTTACAAATGAAATGTTTAGTTCTTCCTATTTTATATGTTTTTCTTTAACTTTTTAACATGCCCGTTAATATTTTATGAGTAGAAGTCTCTTAAAGACTTTAAAGGTGAACATCATGTTTTAAACTTAGTTTTAAATTTAAGTTTACTTTTTCATTTCTGCTTTTAAATCAAATAGTTCGATCACAAAATGCCGAGGTAAAGAATGCTTAAAAGAAACGACAGCTTTTAACCGGCATATGTGTATAATCATGCCATTAAACTATTGAAAATCTCATAATTTCCTACTGTCTACTCCAGGTTCCCCCGTAGAATTCTAGGAGTGCCAGTGCAACATAATAACATCGTAAACAACTCGGGAATTATGCGGGTGCATGTAAATGGCGACTGAAGGAATGCTTACTCATGGGATAGGAAATGGCGTGCCGTTGCCCTGGAGCCACTAGGGTAGCCTGGAAGCTCTCCCCATTTGCATTTTTACCTGCCACAGGGAGGGAAAGGCAAATTCGGCTTGTTTGATTAATGACGACTTTTTCTTTCTTTCTTTTTTCTTTTCTGAGGGGTCTGTAAAGGGAGAGGAGCTGACACAGAGGGTCAAGGTCTGGCAGTGTTGAAATGGTTTCGCAGAAGTAGTTACTTACTACAACCTACCCTGCCATTCTATTTCTGTCGTAAATTTTTAAGTGCCTCGTTTGGTTGACCTTTTTGTAAATGCAGACGAGGCAGGCCTGTTCTGCGAATGATTTTGGAAATTTTTGCTCTCTCCAAGGGAAGGAAAGTATAGTTAACTATTAAGCTTTGGTTTTAGTTAGGGTAGGTATTATGTTAAAATAAATTTAATGATGGGTTTATGGCAACGTCATGCTTTTTTTTTTTAATGTTGTTTTGTATAAATGGCTAATTTGTTATTCCGTTTTTCTTTTCTTTTTTTGAAAACATTTTTGAGTTTCAAATAGTACATTTTTGTTTTTGCTATGTTATACTTTAAAAAGAAAATGGAAGAGAAAGAAATTAAGAATTTTTAATGAGACATTTTGCTTGAGTGTTTATGAATGTTTAAATTCGGTTTGTTTTAGGCAATATATATAATTCATGTGAAAGATTTATTAAAATGCATAAAGTTAAATACTTTACTGTTATTGTTTTCCGAACTCGTATATGTTATTTTGAGGTATTAAGTGAAACTCGTACTAAATATTTGACTTATTAGTTAACTATTTGTTATAATTTCTAACAAATTGTTTCTCACTTATTCATTTTCTTTGTTTGATTGAATTGCAAAGTCTATTTGCAATTCAATCAAGCAAATAAAATGAATAAGCAATTGCAATATAAGTCCAGCAATTGCATTATAAGTCTTTAATTACTTTAATACTATTTGTATGATTGTACTAGAAGGTTTTTATAAGAGCTAATAACATTTTTAAAAAATGGAAATGGATAATATTTTGCTATTAAATTAACTTGCAAAATGTGTTTTATTTTAATAATTGTTTTTTTTATAACTCATTTTTAAGTTGAAATATCTTGTTTAGTGGTATAGATCTTTTTATTATTTTTAATTCTTGTGTTTTATTGTAGTTTTTTATTTTAAATCTAAGTTGAATTTTGTGCTTTATTTTGCTGAATTTTTCTTTTAATATATAAATATTAAGATCTTTCGAATCAAGAATACTACAGTCGCTGGGCAGTTGTGTTGTTACTAAGCATTTATATAGTGTATCCAGCAACAAAGACCTATATTATTGGATTTATTTTGTCATGCAAGAACATTTTCCTACTGCTTGAAAAAGTTTATATTCCAGTGTGCGTGCATTTACTCTGAATTCCCTTTGCCAGCCGTGTACCTAATTTTTCGCATCCATAATCTTTGGAGGCAAATGATGGAATGAAAGTTTTTGCTATCCTGCACCCTATTTTTTTTAAAGTTATCTGATCGGTTTGACCAAGCTTCAGTGTATTTCATACGAAGCCACCATTTCTTGAGTAACTTTGTTTCATGCCCCAGTAATCGGTTCTACCGATCAAATATTTGGATTTTCCCATTCCTTTATTTCAGCCCTACGATTCCCTACGTTTTCCTTCAGGTGAAATGCATGCAGTCTTTACAGCAGCATTCGCCCTCTGTATTCCGATAGGAATAATCTAAAACTTTTCGTCCTGGAATGGCCATTCCTCTTTTTGAAACCATATTATGCCGTTGCGCTTTTGATCATCCGTGCATTGCTAAAAGCCGACTTTCCAAGGCTGCTGCATACTAGCCCGGGCGGACATACGGGGATGATAGCGAAGTATAATCCGGTGTGTTTCGGATATACCTTTTACTAGGCAACCTGGTACACACATCCCCTACTTTCCCCTTCTATAATCTCTTACTACCTTTCCTTACTTTTATTCCTCTGCTGCCCCCCCCTTACCATTTTACTTTTATTTTTATTCTGTGCACTCGCCCCCCCCTTTTCTTTTGCCCACTGGGCAGCGCTGGCTGTACCCCTGCCCCCAACCTCCCTGCTCCGATGGAGCTGTGCCGGGGGGATTGAGAAACAATGCTGGATGTGGAGGGGAAAAAAAGAAAAAAAAAATTGCTTAAAAGAACGGAGATTTCGACTGCCGATAATAGTAGTAATAAGAAAGGAAAAAAAGTTATTTATTTATTTTTTTAAAAAAATAGGGGAAAAAATTGAAATAGTTCCTTCTTTTTTTTATATTTTTTTCCCTCCTCACTCGCTTTTTGGATCTTTGGATTCCGTTTGAAGGGACATAACGTAGGATTTACTTGTAAGAGGATAACGTCAAATAGCAATTTTTGACTGCAGGATAATGCAATTCGTTTCCTCATTTTGACTTTTTATTTTATTTATTTATTTTTTTTTTTTCCTTTCGTCTAACGAAAGTATCTCTTTGACCATATTTAGAAGTCTATAAATATTTCCACACTGTAGGCATTAGTAGTTTAAGCCTGTTTTGATTTTGATTTTAACTAGGTTAAAAATTACTTTCCATTATCATGCTAATTTTATTAATTAAAAACAAATTTGTTAAAAAGCAAATTCATAATTTTAAATTATCATGTTTGAAATTTCGTTTTAAGACTACTGTTTATTTTGTGAAGATAATATTGGATGCAGAGAAAAAATCATTAATAATAATTTTTTCTGTTTATTTTAGTAATACTTAGTTATTTTTCTGGTGCTGATTTAAAAATTTATGTAGATATGTAGTTTTATTTATTTAAATGAAATATATTTAAAGATTATAATTTGTTCAAAGATATCTCTTAAGTAATATTTTTTTAAATGTTAAATTAATCCTCGTTGTCTTAAAGTTGCACTAGTTTTAGCTTTACCTTTTTAAAGAATTAAAATATATAGAATAATTTAGACATTTGTGAAATTTTGTTTAGTGTATATGTAAATTATGCGAAATAAATTTTAATGCTCTTATAAAAAAAAAACGCCTTTTGAAAAGCTGATATATTTTTAATGTAATACAGGCAATTTTAGCATTTCTATCTTTTTTTTTTTTTTTTCAAGCTTTTGTTGTTTTTACGTATGACTAGCTTACACTCCGCTTTTATAACATCACTTCATTTTGCCTTTCTTGTGGAGAGGACGACGTACCTATCGCAGAGAGCGCAGGTGTATGTACAGAAAGCGCGATTTTAATTCCCAACATACCAATCTGTGGTATTTTTCCCGCCCATCTGCCATCTAGTGGAGGGGGGTGGCAAACATTGTTCTGTCGCGTCCCTCCCCCTTCTCTAAAAAGCATAGAATGTAAGAGAAGGATGCGAGTGTCGTTTCCATGGATACCTACCTCTGTAGATTTGAAGGCCCCGGTGACTAAATCACCCCTGTCCATTCACCAAGCAGCTAAGGAAACAAACCGTCTGGTCATTTCTCTTGGATTAGAGTTTCTGTAGTTTCTTCAGGAGGGGAGTGGAAGGAAAGGACGCATAGCCGCCTATATGGACTGAAATATATATATACACAAAACTTTACCACCCCCTCTTCCCCTTTGTTACCATGGATACCTCGCCTATTCTTTCGGTACCTTGCTGCTGTACCCTTGGCTTCTCAACTTCCTCTCTCTCTCAGATGTACTTATTTTTCGATTTCAGATTTTTTGCTTTTTTTATGCTGCTGTAGAGAAGAAACGAGTCCTTCTTTTTTTGCGTTCCTTCTACCTATCTCCCCCCCCCCCTACTCTTTCTCCGACTTCAATTCCTGTCCCCGCGTGTTCGGATTTCTACCTTCAAACCGGCAACTTGTGTTTTAACGAGAACCACACTGGCCACACTTAAATCCACAAACAAATTATTGATCTCTCCTTGAATCTCTCCCCGCCCCCGTCTCATGTTCCTTTAAGGGAAAAAAGAAAGAAAGAAAAAAGAATAATGTACATAAAAGAATTAAACTGAAAACTCGGATGTTGTTTCCCTTTCTCTTTTCTTTTTAATTTTTTTAGTTGTTTTATTTTTAATATGCGATTCGTATTTCCTTAAGAAAAAGAACAGTTTCCCCAAAAGCATTTCAACGTAATGAAATTATTAATTGAATATTTTACAATTATTCCTGACTGATTACTGCAAATTATTCTATTGCTGAATTTGAATTCATTACATTTATGTGAAACCCAGTTTTAAGCATTATATTAGCAAGAAACAAAAGTTTAGTTTAGTTTTTTATTTATTTATTTTTCCTGTATCTCATTTCAAATGAATGCATTTTATTGTGTCATTTTTGTGATAATACATCATTTCAACTGCCGTACTCCATTTATTTATAGTATATTATTGAATTTCATTTATTTTATATATGAAGAAATTGATATCGAATTTAATCTATAATTTTTAATGTATCAGCAAATTATTTACATCGACACATTTATTAAAATTTGTCCCATTAAAATTCCAAGTATGCAAGATTTAAATATTTAAAAAAAAATCTTAATTAGTTGCTATCTGGAATCTCATTTGAATACTGGTTTCTGATGTAAAGTTTTCAACTGCTTGGTTATAACATGTCTTGGAAAATAAAAAAGCATAATTTTCCATTCATATTTTTTTTAATTAGATGTATAACTAATTAAAAAGTAATTTAAAAATATTTTTGTATCGTGAAGAGTATTTCAAAATCCTCATTACAGAGTTATAACTATGATGCAAGAAGTACATTAATATAATTGTAATCCAAGGGATTTGAAAAATGTGTCTAAAAATCGATACGCGTTATTAAAGATAAAATAATTTATATCCTACTAAGTAATTGCATCGGATACAGGAAATCATATTATATGTGAAGCTATCAACCCGGTGTGCTACTAAAGATTAACGTCTCACAACAGGTTGACCGCATCAACAGTTTATGCATACTTTGTTTCGAGCAATGACTTCCAAGTGCAACTGAGCGTATCTTTTTTTATCTGCTCAATTCCATCCCCCCCCCCTTCTGTCTTTAGTCATCCCTCCTTCCTCTCACCATTTCGTCCAATGAACGTTATGCAATTCCATGGTTACCTAAATGCATGCGTGGCTTTCTATCCAGCATGGCAATCTGTTAGGGAAAGTAATAATAAAAGCCGTGATGCTGCTGCGTCTTCATCTGTTACGGTACGTAGAATTGTCAAGTGTTTTGCTGTGGTAAAAAAAAAACCCATTTGATGTGTATGCTAGATATTTGGCGGGAAAGAAGGGATTAAGATGAAGACATTTCACTTACGTCATATACCGAGTTGTATCAATCATTTTTATAGGAGGAAATTAACTCAAGCGTGAGATTGCTGTTGAATGCTGATAATTTGTTTACTTGTAAACAATTTCTTCCTTCCTCCTCTTTAACCTCAGCGAAGAATATTGGATTTAAATTCGACGATAACTCATCTTTTATGTAATTAAAAATCTCAGTGTATTTTTTTGGCTTAACAAAAAAGACATAAGCAAAAATATAATGAACTTGTTTTCAAAAAATTACAACTAAATGTGAATTGCCGAATGGCTTTCAACGGTTTTAAGAATTTACCCTCTTTTTTCCATCACTTTAATCCTATTATTGTAATTTTTTTTTTTTTTTTTATAAATTTGTTAGAAAACATGGGACTGTTTTATTTTATATACAAAAATTTTATGTTTTATTTTATACATAAAAAAAAGTTATTTGCCTTCAAATGAAACAAAATTTTATAAGAAATCATTAATGATCACAACTATGGAATAAGTTATGAATTACAATATTTCTCAAAATTTGCGCATAATTAAATCATCGCAAATATATTATGTATATGTTAAAATACAATAAATGTAATTGAAATAAAACCATAAAATGAATCTATTCATATAATCATTACACAATTATAAGTTAATAATCCATTTTGCACAAGAAACGAATCAGAAAGAAAAAAAAAAATCTTTTTTTTTTTTTTTTCTGGTATATATATATATATATATTAGAAAAAAGATTTTTTTTTCTTCTGATATATATATATATATATACATATATTAGAAAAAAGATATTTTTTTCTGATTGAGAAATAAAGGAAATCATTCTGATTTAAAAGTAACTTATTCCATGACTATGAATTGACTATGCATGATTTCTTATAAAATTTTGTTTCACTAGAAAGCAAATAACTTTTTTATTTTATATTTCTTACTAAAACCTATCACTCATTCATTTATGAATATCATTTGATATAGCTCTTTTAGCGTTTGGTATACATTATTTTTAAGGTATTCATTCCATTCTAATTTCTTCTCAATTTAAATTCTCGGATCTATTTTTTAATTTTTTCTCTTTCACTTAATGCAGATATTTTTTTCTGATTCGTTTCTTGTACAAAGTGGGATTCATATTTAACTTTTAAATTGCGTTATGATTATATGAATAGATTCATTTTATGGTTGTATTTTAATTTCAGTTTCATTTAATTCCTAGACTCATCAGCTCGTATCGTTCAAATCATGCGCTTAAAAAAATTTCTTTCTTAGAATAATTCACATATTCACTTCATAAACGTATTTCCCCCTCTTTCTGTTATGCAATCAGTATGATAACATTTTGGAACCGAGCAACAATCTGAATACTAAGTGAGTGGGCATCCACTTAATATTCAGAAAGAACTGACATTTAATGACTGCCGAAACTCAGAAAATGAGTTGTTAAAAGGCAGTTGTTTTCATTGAGTTAGAAAGTGAGAGCATGCAAATTTATAAAAACTCATTTAAATAATAACCATGGAGCATTCATTTCTAAATACCGTAATATTGCATTGTGAATTGTCATGATTTCTTTTCAGTAGCGCCTATCTACAACAGCAATAATGTCTTTAAATGCTGAATAATGATAATCGGTTTTTTGAGACTCTTGCATATGCAGTAGACCCATCGAGACAATTGGATGATTTATTGTGCGCCGTTTCAGAAAAGTTGCAGGTGCTGTTATCACTTGAATGGTTCCAAGTCAGATGTGAAATAGGTTGAAAATATTCATGAGTTCTTATCAATTTAAGGTCTCTTTCAGTTGCACTTAACTGTAGTACGAGTCATTGAGGACATCGCCTAATCTATCTATCCATATCTATATATATATTGCCAAGACTTATAAGTTGAAATAATATTGTTCTTTGAAATTATTATTGCTAAAAATTTTGAATACCAGAATTGTTTACCAGAATTGTTGTATATTAATATGAAATAGAGTTCAAAAATTTTCGTTACATTACACATTGTGAATGTATGAAGTAATATTTTAGAACTATTATGCAGAAATTATGTGATACGAATGTTATTTTTAGTCGTTAAATATGTTTTAAGAACAATGCATGAAAATACAGTAGGGTTTAATTAGATGTTTTACCTTATTATTATAATTAAATCCATTCATTAATAATTTATTCAATATATCAAGATTAATTGTGACAAAAGTATTTTACTTTTTTTGTAAAGATTGAATTGTTATTGCTTTTTAATACCTTTCTACTGAATAACACTGAAGTTTCATGTTATAATAAACGTGATTCATTTTTTTTTAAATGTAAATTTACTAATCGGGATTTACATTGTTGTATTAATACTTTAATACTATAAACCTTCAGAGATTTTAAATATTAGTATTATTCGTTTGGTGTTTGTTTTCCTCTTCGAACTTCGAACGTATGCGTTACTTTTCTAGGAAATTTTTTCTCATGAAAAGGAAACCCTTGTCCTTCGCAATGTGTGACGGATACCAGATACGACATTATCTTTGTTTCAAGCATTCTACATTGTTTTTTCGCAGTGGTTCAATAATAATAAAATAAACTGATACCAAAAAAAGTTCACGTCATCTTCAATAATTCATGACGCGTTTTCTCTTTCGGCTTCTTATACTCCAGTGATATTCCTCCAGCAGTAATTATTCCCACAAACATTTCCAGTTTAAAAAGATCCTTATCCATCTAATAATCCTAGCGAATCCCTTTTTCGGGGCCCCTCGGAAAGTTGAGACCGGGCCTCCCCATTTTTTCCCTCTTCTTCTCATCACGTGAATAGCTATTGATACGTGGCTCTGTTGCCTTGCTTTATCGTCATCTTCGCAATTGTTCTATGACGTCACTATTAAGATTAACAGATTCTGGGCGGGGGGGAAGGAAGGTTGATGACTTTCTTTTTTTTTTCAGTTCATCATCTTCAATGAGCTGGGAGGCGGTCTCTCTTTCTTGTACCCTTTTAGTGTCAAGGACGGGTGCATAAAAAACTGAGGTTCTGAAAAAAAAAAAAAAAGGATTCCAAGTAACACTGCCACGTGTGCGTTTTTCATTTTGTTAGAATTTTTTTAGTAATAATTTAGTAAAATTCAAGTGTTGCATTAGTTAATAATATGAGAAGCATTTTTTTTTTTTTTTTTTTTTTCCAATCTAAGTCTTGCAATTATTAAAAAAAATTTCAAATAGTTGCAAAATATTTTCAAATAGTTTCGGCTAGCAAATACTGTAATTAATAAATTGAAATGTTAATTGAACTGCCTTTTAAAATGGCTAGTAAATTTATAAATTTTAAAAAAATGAATCTTCTTTATTATAACATAAAATTTCAGTGTTATTGAGTACAAAAGTATTAAAAAGCAATAATAACTTAGTCTTCACAAAAAAAAAAAAAAAAAAAAAAAAAAAAAAAAAACTTTTCTCGTAAATAATCTTGATATATTAGGGAAAAAAAAGGATGGCGAATTAATGAATGGATTGAAATATTATATAAGGTAAACATCTTATAAACTCTTACCGCATTTTCATTAATTGTTCTTAAAACATTCTTGACTAAAGATAACATTCGTATCACTTAATGTCTGCATAATAGTTCGGAAATATTAATTCACGTATTCACAATGCTTAATGTAACGGAAATTTTTGAATTCTATTTCATATTAATATACAACAATTCTGTTACAGACATTTTCAAGCTCATATTTCAAAGTTTTTAGCAATAATAATTTCAAAGAACACTATTATTTCAAATTATAATGAGTCTTGGCAATATATATATATACATATATATATATTACGCGATATCCTCAATGACTTGTACTACAGTTAGAATTAGAAAACGAATTAATATTAGAAAATTTATAGTGCAGACAGCATTCTAAATTTTGTGCAATTTTCCATACAGCTTTACCTTTAAAAACTTATTTCTGAATTAAATTGGAAATAATTAGGTTGTAATCTATTGCAATTATCATATCGTAATTAATATATCATACATTTACATCTGCTGTATGATCTACTGTATTAAAAATATTTATTTGTATTCATAGAAAAGGATATATGACACCTTCTTTAAAAATCAAATTGTTGAATTGAGAACAATTGCATAAATTGGTTTATGCAATCTTGAGTTATATTTTTTAAATAATTTTTGTCCTAAATTTTAATTCGTTAGTAAATACTGATCTCTTTCAATTCTAAAATATAAATTAATGCAAAAATATCGCGTTTTTTCTCTCTTATTGTTGTTTGAATCGGTGTGCAAAAGATAGAAACACATGTCTTTAAAATTATGTTTTAATTCATGAATCAATTTAATGAAAGCTATGTTAACTTCCATTTAGTGTATCGAGTAGATTTCTCAAGGAATTTTGAGATTTATGGTATAATTAACATTTTCAAATAGTATTTTTGCATAAATGGATAGCTGACGTTAAGTAATTGGCCCTTTATTTTCAAAATGTTTTCTGTTGAAGCTAATAAAATCTTAGGAAAATATTTCAAAATTCAAGAATATCGAGTAAACGAGGAATAACAATGTAATGATAAAATATGGTGATAGGCAAATAATTTTTATTCTTTTTTTTTATTTTTTGTAAGATACAAAGTTCACTGTGCAGATCAGTAGTAATTTTTTTTGTCATGTCACATTTCGTATTAAAGTAGTTCATTGGAAATAAATCCCCAATGTCTGATTATTTCTTTATAACATTTATTTTTGTTGTTATTATATAGTTCAATTGAACATTATAAACATAATTTTTTTAAGGGTAAAAAAAAGCGAAACGAATTAGTTGCCATTTACTTCAGCTATAGTAAGTTTTATAAATGAATTTGGAAAAGCATTTTAAAAAAATAATTAAGATAAAGGAATTAACTATTGTAATCTACCAAATTTCTTAAGGAAAATAATGTTTAAGTAATTTCTCCGATACATTTTAAGCAAAGTAAATTAATTTTTATTGAATTTTAAAATATAATAAAAAATAAATATTAATTTTATTTTTCTCGATGTATTATTTTGTATTTTTGATATACTTTTTTTCCTGCATCATTATTTAATGGAAAATTTTGTTTATTTTTAAAAGGTAGTAAAATATTTTATTCCTATTCAACTGTCCGCAACATTTTTTATCAATTAAAATTTTTATTAAATAGTTACACTGTCTTAATTAATTAAAGTACATTCTGTTGAAATTCGCCGTTTTTTTAAAATAAAGCCAACATTTTATTGTACATTTTACTTCAAACTTATTTTACTTTCATTGTCAAAATCGTCTTGAATTCATTCTATTTTGAAGAATTTTTAATTAGTAAAATCAAAATAGTTATTTACGTGTTTATTATACTAAGTTCGCAATTTATGAATAGCATAATTCAAGTCGATGTTATATATATAAGATGTGTGTGGACTCAGCTTGAAATTTTTATTAGTTAAGTTCTTCTTAACTTTTCCATTATGTTTTGATTTCTAAATATCTCATTTGTGTTTCATGCTGTAAAAGTTCCAGGATTTTTTTTCCCTCCCTGTTCTGTTTAGAATTCTTAACCAATGTTTAACTTGGAAGAGGACAATGATCTGTGTCAAGGCAGGAGGATTTCTTTTTTAGAAAATAGTCACGCGTGACAATTTTATATTAATTGGTTAAAATTTAGACAGAAGAGAAGTCTTAGTTTACAGATCAAGACATTTTCACGCACTTGCAACCTTTTGAGGCCTGAGAGGAATATTTCAGAAAACTTAGCAGTTACGCGATTGGCTTGTTTCACTGGAGCATTGTAACACGTTGCACATTTAGCTGAAAGTTTAATATACCAATGGCAATAAAGTGGCATCCGTTTTATTATTTTGATTATTGAAGAGGGGAAAAAAAGCCTTGCTTCGATGGATTTCATTTTTAAGAATGCCTAAAAATGCATTCAGATCAATTTTGATCATTAAACATATCATTACTATATGAATTGAAAATACAATATAATCAATCTTTTTATAACAGACATATAGAATGGCCTAATCTGCCATTCTATATATGTATAGAATGGCAGATTATGGAATGGATTTATGTAGAATATAGAATGAAGAATAGATTGTATGTAGATTATTAGAAGGGATTTATGTATGTTCGTTTTTTATACTTAGATTGCAATTATAAAATTCGTTCAATTATTAAAAATAGACAGATAATGTCTACAATTTTTTTTGTATTAATTTTCGTAAACTTTTCGAAATATTTTGTGTAGAAATCTTTATTATTACTGTATACCTTTATTTACGGTGCACCAATTTTATAATATTTATTTTTGAAAGGTTCGAATTAAGAAGCTGATGTATTAAAATTTGTTTTCTAGTTCATTTCAAAAAGGAATCTTCCATTTTTCAGATCAAAAACTTTACTTTTCATAAAACGAATGCATAACAAAATATTTTAAGTGCTCAAAATAAAAATATACGTATTTTGTATGTATTATAAAAAAAAGTGCTTTTTTTTATACATAATTTTCGCAAAATTAATTCTGAAAGTTTCTGAAGTAAAGCAATATCATAAAAATTTAGAAGCCGATTACTCAAATGGAACTTGAATTGTTCTTAAGAGATTTTCTTTTTCTATTATGTTACTTTCTAAAAAATCACTTTATGAAATATTATGTGCGAACTCGCAGCATTTACAACAGAAAAGAAATTCATTGTTTCATGCAGCTATTTGATAAGTAAGATATCCCATTAAATCGATTTTTACAATTATTTCTCAGAAACACGTTTGGGAGCACGCACACACATATATATATATATATTTATTTATATAACGGAATGGAGATAAATAAGAAGAATAAAAGATGAAGAAATAGAGACACGCATAAATTTTTTGATGACGATCCTTTTGAAATACCGCGTGGTGTGATTCTCTTGACCAATTTCGAGATTTTTTTTTTTGAAAAAAAAAAAAAAAGAGTATAGTGAGACGGACACTGATATGGGTGAGTAAAAATTCAGCTAGAAAGAAACGTAGAATGGATATTAAAAGAGGCGGTCAGAAGAGGAGAAGAAAAGGGGGAGGGGCCCAGAGGAAAAAGTGAGAGGGTGGGTGGGAAAAGAACCCGAAGAATATTCGGCTTGCAAAGAAATTCCACAAATTCCAACGCTTGGTTCGTCCGAAACTATTGGAAATGGAAGGCCGGACAGACAGTTCTAACCACGCCGGGTCGTAATATGGGCAGTGAAAAGTTCAAGCAGGGTGTGCTATTTCCATGGCAGCCACCGCCCCTCCCCCTCCCGCGGATAAACGCAATTTTGTCTTTCCTATCTTGGAATCTTTTTATTGCTGTTGCCCGTAAGTAAGAAGGAATTGGATGCAGCTCTCTCTCTCTCCTTCTTCTGCAAGGGACTCATATTTATTTAAAAGCAAGAATTTCCATGCCTTCCCTCACCATGGACGGAATACCTCAGCCCTATTTTATTACTTTCGAATATATATTGCAGTACTGCATTCGTACTCTGCATTTTACCCTTAGAAGGGGAAAAAAAAATATATATATATATCTCCATGCGGCGTGCAAAATTTTTTGGCTTGTCAATGTCAGAAATGTTCCCGAATAGATAAGTGAAATGGGCTTGATATTATTTTTGCCATTTAATTACAATTCATTTGCAAATTGTTTAAATTTTCAGATTTTCATTTTGAAGTTGATAATAATAAACTGTAATAAAAGTAAGCGTTTTCAAAATAAGGAATAACGAAGTATTCACTTAAGAGCATTCAAATACTGCAAAAGGTTTACTGACGAAACTCTATTTCTAAATGTTTTAAAATAAAAACTTTCTGAATACATCATTTAATAAAGTTAATAATGGCTACGTAATATTGAAAGTTATGAAATAGTAATAATGAAATCTAGATGTCTATTATAAATTATAATGTAGAAAGCAAAAGATTCCTTTTTTTTTTTTATCCTAAAAATCAAAAGTTGTGCTCATTTTATAAATTACTTTTCAATGAATACGAACAATTTAACACGGAAAAAAAAAAAAAAAAAAAAAAATTTAATATGTTTAAAGTAGTTAAAAAGAATTCGGAATGAATCACTTATTATTCCGAATAATCTTTAAGTGCAAGTTTTTCAAAACTGGTTTTGAAATTATTTAATTTATAAACAATAACAATAACCTTTAGGGTAGGGGGGGGGAGGGCTTCGAAATCGAAGAATGCGTGCTGCAAAACACGTTCAGGAATCAAAATAACAATGTTCTTTTATTCCCGCGGCTTCCTTATTATGCTTATAATTACTAAATGGGTGTGCTTAGTGTTTAGAGGCTTGGTGTATACGAAACGTCAAAGGACCAGAATATGAGTTCTCATTGGTTGAACGTAATTCGCTAATTAATCCAGCTTCCCTTTGGAACCCCATTTCGGCTCGAACTATGTTGCGTGAAATTTGAACTCAGGTTCAACGATCTATGGAAAGGCATTTCCATTGGTTACTTCAGACCTGAGGGTCGAGCCATTGCACAATATCAGGTTGGATTGAAGCGATCGCCTCACACGTTTGTTGACAACCCCCTCGGAAGGTATATTTATCGTTGCTTTTCTTTCTCTCTCTCTGTCTTTCTTTTTTTCTCTCCCTTCCCTTTTTTTTCCTTGTTCGTTTTGATTTCAAGGCTGTCCGAATTTAGCGGCCTTGGAATCAAGAGAAGTATCCGAACTTATGCCGGAAATGCCTATTCCTTCTTGTGATGTTAAGTCTTTTTTTAGTTTCAAGAGTTCATGACATTGAAGATTCTTTTTGAATCGATTCGAATGTTTCTCTCGTCTTTAGAAGTACAGTGCAAACAGACCGATTTTTATAAAAAACTTTTTTTAATTGAAAAGTTATTTCATATAAATACTGTACAGATACTAGTTAATAATTAGGATTGAATGGTTTTTAAAAAAAGCGCCCATAGCTTTAAACAAAAATAGACCTTATATTTGTATTTTACACATAAAGTAAATAATATCAGTTCTAAAATTTAATCTGATATTTTAGTTTAATTTGAAATAAGTTCGTGATAAGTAATCGTAATTATTAGTCTTACAACATATTATTGTCTAGATTTAGTTTTTACTATTGTAATAAACATTTACTAAAATCTTCACAATTTCTGCAGTAAGATTTTATGACAACACGAATAAAATATCTTTTAAATCAGAAATTTAGAGGAAAAACAAATGCTGCGTATTCTTTTCCCTCCTTATATTAGTAATACTTATTATTTTTCTCTATACATACATTCTACACATATAACAAATTTATTAAAAAAAATATTTGTCTTAATTTGTTACTTGAAATATGGAAATAGCTGTCGAGCATATTAACGTTTTATTTGATACAAACATGTCGACGGAAAATAGGTGAGTCAAATAATACCGCATGATTTAAAAATATTCATTTCATTCTCCCCCTCTCTTTTTCTTTTAACTCGAGTGGAGATTAAATTCGCGGGGAAGAGTGGCAGTGAAAGTGAAATGGCAAAATCACTGCGCATGCGTTTGTGGAATAAATTTTGGATCCTTTTTTTTATACCGGTGCTATCGAAGAAAAGAGGTTGGCTGTCCACGGTGACGTTGAAGAATTCACCCATGCGCAATGCGACATGATTTTCACGCGGTTCTGTGTTGAGCCCCGTTTTACAAGCCTTCAATTCTTTTCAAATGCTTTGGGCAGAGGTGCAGAAACCCTCTTATTTCATGGGGTCGGATATTCTAAGAGAATGTCACCCTTGGGTACATAGGATTTATATTTCAATACACACGCAAACATTTGTATCGTCGACATGCAATAAATTTCACGAGGCGCGAAAATAAAATCCAGATTCAGCTTGTACCATGAATTAGAGTCTTTTTTTTATCCTTTGTATATCGGATTGTTCTTTTTTTATATGTACTGCTGTAGAAAAACTATCGCTAAAAGAAGAATTTGTACTATCTTTTTTTTCTAGTATTTATCACTAAATTATTTTGCAACTTTCTGAGAGGTTAATGCTGGAAATTATCTCTGAATTACTTTTTTTCCCCCCTTTAGCTGTTTCATTCGGGGTTTTTCCCTTTGGCTTGATGTACTTAGGCTAATTTTAGAGTGTGCTGAACCTTCTTTTACGATCCCGTAGTATCTTATTTCAAAACTAGTATTTCTGTTGGCTTTAGTAGGAATTAAAATGAAACAAAAACTTCATTGAGAAAATATTAGAAATACCATTGGAATCAAAATCTATATTTCATTTAACTTGTAACATTTAGGACTTTAAATAATTGTAACATCACAAACAAATTTTTTAAAATATTTGTTTTTCTCTCAAACATACAGAAGAAAAAATAATAATAATTTAAACTTATTTTAGTTTGTCCTTTTTTCACCTATTTTAAAATGTAGCATGCTAATAATATAAAGAGATGAATAAAACATTAAACGTTTTCTCTTCAATACAAGTTTTTTTCGTGAAAATTGTCAATTATTATTCAAAATATTTTAAGTAAGACAATTTAAAATAATAATTTTTTAAAATCAAATTAACTTTATAATATTGTTTATTGCATAATAAACTGACTGAATTGCTTATATTAATTAATAAAGGAGTTTTAAAAATAAGGGCTATTTATAGTAGAAACATCTGTTCTAAGTAAATTTTTAAATTTGTTATTTTTGTTTCTTGTTTTTTAATCTTGAACCATAAGATAATTTATACCCATTGTTATTTACTTTTGGGATTTATTTGTCTTGACATGTTTTATTACTTTTTATATATTAAAACAAAATTTATTTTGTTAAATAACATGATTTTCCATTAAATTTGTAATTAAATCGATATTTATAACTAATTGAATTTTTTATGAAAACAATTTTAACATTTGATTAAAAAGTAATATTTTTTTTCTTGTCTAAGTATTCTTTGTAATGATGAATAATGGTGACGAACCTTTTAAGGAGTGGTTGTTAAACCACGAAAACCTCATTACTATAATTAATAATTTAAAATTTTGAACAACAAAAGCTATTGCATAATTATTGTAAAAATTCTGTCCACATTAAAGAATAAACTATAGAATATTCTAGAATGTTATCAAATAAGTAGCAAAATACTCATTCGAAGTATTTCTTAACTTATTTCTTTTACAATTTATTCTGAAAAAAAATTAATTATTGTGTTTTGTAAAATACGAAGTAAACATATTTTATGCCTTATAACGTAAAGTAATAAATGTTTAAACGTTGAAAATAACCATCCGTCCTTGGCAATAGTCCTATTACTTAATTGTAATTGTCACGCCACCTATTGGTGAGATTTGTAACATATTTAATGGTATTTTTTTTCGCACTAGTATGCTTTTGCCTTTTGATTTTTTCCCCCTTTATTGTCATTAATGCCTTTTATTTCTCTCAACTAGTTTAATAAAACAGTATACAAAGTAAAATTAATTAGTTTCTGAGAAATTAATATTTTACTTTTAAATTATGCGTAATAACTAATTTATCACTGTTTCAAACAAGGACTAATATTTGTATTAAATAGCTGTTGCTAATGAAAGTATTTTTCAAATATGGAATTAAAAAGTATTTTTTAAATTTCAGTGAGATTAATTAAATGAGAAATGAAAAATAATTTTTTTTTATTCAACATAATTTTAAAAAAAATTGTAAAAATAATTTTTTGTATATGCATAAAATATTATTGTAATATATGCGTAGTTTTTGAAAATAATTATTTGTCTTTCAATACTTTTAATTAAGTGAATGTTTAATTAAATTTTAAAAATGATTTAATTGTTTTTATTTATTTATAAAAATTAAATTGTAGTGATATAAAAATATATATAAACATCTATAAGTTTATACTATAATTAATTATAAGTTATATATCACATAAACATATCATATAAAACATATATCACTATAAGTTTATACAATATAAAATATTGTATAAACTTATAGTGATATATGTTTTTTTTTTTTGACAAAGTAAATAATTTTTTTTTTCTCCGAGTGTTAAGGTAAGTCTTAAATTAATTAACTTATTTTTATTTTAATTAACTTATTTTTATATAACTTAATTAACTTATTTAAGAATGATTTTAGAGGAAAATTTATGCAATCTGTAGGCTAAATAATAGCATTGCAAAAATTCCTTAAAAAACTCATAATTTTCTATTATCTTTAATAATTTATAATTTAAGTTATGATTTCTATTTAGCATTTGTGTATGTGTGTGAAACAAATCTGTACATTTCATTCTACTTGTACTCTTGTGCTAAAAAATATTTTCATGACAAAGAATAAATTATTATTCTACAGCCATTCCTTCCTTGTTTCCTTCTTTATCAAGTGAGAAAACTTCAGTTACTGAAATTTTCTCTCGGTTATTGATATACACTTTCTTTTCCTCTTAATGAAACCATATTATTGGAAAGAGAGATATATTTGTATATTTTTATTAATATACATAATAAAAATTAAGTTAAAAATATAAAATGAATAATAAATTTATAAAACAATGCTGATCTAAAGATATCACATAGGATGATACATGCAAAAAAAATTTATTTTTTTTATCATCTCATGTAATATCTTTAGATCAGCATCTTTTATAAATTTATTATTCATTTTTTTGTTTATAATTATTGAAGGTTTGTACATTTTATAGAATTTAGCTTTAAGCACACATTAGTACAAAATTATTACGTATAAGAGTAATTTTTAATATTACCAATATTTTTTTTTTTTTCATGAGTTGTTATTTTTTACATTGCTTTTCTTGCAATAGCTTAGAGGATTTTTTTCTTTCACAAAAGTTATTACTAGTGGCAATAACTTGTATAAATCTTATCTTTATTTATATGAACTAATATGCATTTAAATATATTTTAAATATTTGCCATCTGTAATTGAATAATTAGCTTTGTGGAAATGTGCATAGCATTGTTATACTTTTCTGTTGTGGTAACATGTTGACAATGGTTACTAAAGAAGTCTTTCTATATTAATAACAATTCATTTGCCGACCCAAAGGAAGCCACCCTTTCAGTTCCGCTATTCGAGGAATGCGGCTGTGGGGATTTCGAACAGGTCTAAAAAATAAAACAAAATCAACAATCTGCGTGGAAGAAGAAAAAAAAAAAAAAAAAAAAAAAGAAAGAAAGAAAAGCAAAACAAAATAAAACGAAGGACAAATATTAAGGAGCTGCTAAAAATGATCCAATCCTTTTGGTATCAGCTGTTATATCCTCTGCCGAACGACCTTGACCTTCGCTACGTGTGCTACATTTCCCAAGGTTGTGATATGACGTCACACCACGTGGTCCCCAAAGGGTTAACGAACGTAAAGGGTTGTTGTGGTAGGAAGAAAAAGAGAGAGAGAGCGAAAGGATTACGCCGGCTCATGACAAGGTTCCTATTCACCCAGTTTCACTTGCTGCTGCTGCTGCTACTCTTTAACCCTTTTATTTATTTTTATTTTTTTCTTCTTCTCCTCTTCTCGCTTCCCGTTGTCTGTCTTGTTTACGCCCACTATATCTCGGCTCCCTCTATTTCCGCTCTCATAATGGAAATTGAATTGTTTGCTGTCCCTGAACTTTTTCTCCAGATATTTTGGGAGGCATTTTTTATTTATTTACTACATTAATTGTGCATTTATCTAGTAAACGATGAATGATATTTTTATTGGATACGGAAGAAAATTTCCGTTGAATAATGTGCGATTATTAAAACGATATTGATTATCAATTCATTTTCCCACGGTACTTTAATGGCATTTCGTAGGCAAAGCACTGTTTACTCCAAATAAATATGAGAATTACTTTCGTAAACTTTTTTCAAAAAAATGATCGGTTTTAATCTAATGAATAATAGTAAAATTAAAATAAAATCGGAAACTTTTTGACTTCATACGCAATTATTTTAATGGTAATAGTAAGTGGTATTACAGAATATCAGTTTAAAAAAGTTTTAAAAGAGAAATTTTGCAGGAACCTGATGGCCGAGTAAAAATACACTTTAAAAAATACATATTTCTTGCATAAAGAAATTAAAAAGAAATATCTTACCATATTTAAAAATATTCTTACAATATTAATAAATCTTATGCATTTAAACTCATTATTAGTACTTTCATAATCCCATATTATAAAACTAATTATTAAACCCCTGTTAAAACTTTTATAAAAATGAATTTATATTTTAAGAAAAAAATACCTAATTCTTTCATAAAGAAATTAAAAAGAAATATCTTGATATTTAAAAGCATTCTTACAATATTATCAATTTTATGCATTTAAGCTCATCATTAGTACAAGTTGGGGCATGATGGCCAAGTGACTAGCGCTCTGGCGCTCGGCACCCCAGGTTTCGGCTTCGAGTCCCGGCGATGCCATAGATGTTTGTAGTGGTTCGGAATCCACTTTAAACTGTAGGTTTCGGTAAAATATAACCGTCCGTAGAATATTTTCAAGCTACTTATGCCCCCTTTGGGTTGTGCTAAATGAGTAATATCGTGCAGCCCTTACTAATGGCATAAAGATAACTGTCTAGTATTGACAGCTAAAATAATACGTAATAAAATAATAATAACTGTCTAGTATTGACAGCTAAAATACAATAAATATGAGAATTACTTTCGTAAACCTTTTTCAAAAAAATGAATAATAGTAAAATGTCTTAAAATTAAAATCGGAAACTTTTTGACTTCATACGCAATTATTTTAATGGTAATAGTAAGTGGTATTACAGAATATCAGTTTAAAAAAGTTTTAAAAGAGAAATTTTGCAGGAACCTGATGGCCGAGTAAAAATACAATTTAAAAAATACATATTTCTTGCATAAAGAAATCAAGAAGAAGAAAAAAAGAAAAAAAAAGAAATTTTGTATGCATTTTAGAAATTATACTTTTCTGGTTTCTCCCTTTCTTTAATGTATTTAAGTTCACGATCAGTCATTACCTAAAATGGAATTGCATAGTGTCATAAATTAGTCTTCTCTAAGTTTATTTTGTGACTATAATTTATTACCTTACTGCTATAATTTTAATGCTCTTGACCTACCCACTCATTTGAAAGTTTAACGCACCCTATTCATGTTTACCAATCATATTCTGTATATCTTTTTGGTGACCTGCCATTGTGTAATCATTATAAATAGTTTATTATGTAGTTTTCTTCTGGCCCCTGGCTATGAACCTGAATAACTTCTGAAAACTAATCATGTCTGAACTTTCCTCTTTCTCTCTAAAGAGTCTTCTAATTTCTTTGCGACCTGCCTCTGGGTAGGTTTTCTTTCACAAACAAGTTGACCCGCTAAAAGTATTTGGTGCTTGAAATCAATCAGGCGGTGTTTGTGGAAACAAGTAGCTCTTCAGCATCTTCATCAAAAGGGCGTTGTGTGTACACCCATGAACTGTCAATGACTGCAGTCCCCGGGGTTGTTTTTCAATTTCACATCAATCGGTATAATTTACAAAGGTCGTCCTCATTTTCTAGTTAAATATAGCTTGTTGATATATATATATATATATATATATATATACATATTGGGAAACTATATTTATTCCGTTGTAAACAAAGGTGAATAAAAGCAAGGTTGTTTTTCCCGGATGTGTGCATGTAGTTCAGATTTTTTTTATACAAATATTTTATATCAATTATTCTGATCGTTTTTGACAAAACTGTTCTAATGTCTTTTGTGAAGAAATAAATTATGGAAAAATATGCGTTAGTCTATGTAACAGTGTTGAGATATTATTACTCCATATTTTGTATTTAGAATCTATAGAAAAGCATTACAATTTAATTAAGAAGGTTTTTTTTTTTGTTAATTTTATTTTTGCATAATGTAGCTTTTTTTTATTATCAGTGTTATTATTTGCCAGAATTTGTATAGTGTTATTTTTGTCAGTAATTTTAACTATGAATTTATGATTTATCAATAATTTTAATTATGAGTTTATTATTTGCCAGCAGTTTTAATTATGAGTTTATTATTTGCCATCATTATTTTTAATTATGAGTTTATTATCTGCCAGCCATTTTAATTATGAGTTTATTGCTTGTTAGCATTTCGTATTCAAGAGAAATCTATTGATCAGTCAGTTAAATTATTATTTTATTGTGTTTTTAATATTATTTTAATGCAAAAGTTTTTCGCGTTGTTATCCACTATTTTTGTGTCCAAAAAGAATTCGTAAACGCAATATATTTTTTTAAGAAATGCAGTTTTGTGGGCTGTAATCAGGTATTTTCATTACATAAATTTAACTATCTTTTTGCTCTAAAATGTTAACAAATTGTAAACATTACATAAAAAGAAAAAGAAGAAAAAAAAAAAAAAAAAAAAAGAAACTTTCAGTTGTGTGTACAATCTATTCATCTCCTTACTGTATATCGCAGCATCATTCAAAGATTATCTTGTTTATAGCAGCACCGTTAAGATGACCACAGTTGTATCCTGCACCTGCGCTATATATTGCCTAGCGTACGGGAGAGAGGGCAATACATTGGAGCATGGAAGGATTTCTTTCCCGTCTTCTGAAAAGGAATTTGTCACGAGAAAAACGTATCAGGGCGAATTTGGGTTTATATTATGTGAATGGGTGCAATATAGAGGATGGGGGTAAGAAGGAGGAGGGAGGAAACTTTTGTAATGACATGTTAAATATTTCAATCTATAAAGTTCCGAATCGCCCCTTTCGGGATAAGTGATACGCCTCGGAGTATCCCGAAATTTTGATTTTCTCGACCACACCCAAGATTACGGACGACCCCCGCTTCATTATTAGGCAAGGAGGAATATCCCAAGATGTGTCTGCGTGATGTTATCTTCCGTAAGTCTCTCGTCTCTACATACTTAATGTCCCAGCTCATTTGGTTGGCTAGTTATTCCTTCTCTCTCCCTCCTATTTTTTCACTGATTTTATTCATTTTGTAGTTTGTCTATTCTTTCCCCCTTTTTTGGGGGAGGCGTATTTAGGTATATGACTTACATGTGTTTAGGTAGTATTTAGATGTTAGATTTACGTTAAAAGTTAATAATATTTTATGTTTCAAGGCGGCATAGTATTTTTATTATTTAAATTATAAGGAAACATAAAAAACATTTTCACCCTGTTCTTTGCTTTCAAATTTCACGATAATAATGTAATAAATTTTTTAAAAGTTTTAAGGAAAACTTACAATTAAGAAGGATATGTGTAAAAATTCTTAATTATATTGCATAAAAAATGCATAAATATTTATGTAAATATTAATTATTATAAAAAATACTCAACTTTCGTAATAAATAATGCTTATATTGTGTATTGTATTACTTTATACGTTATATTTAATAGATCATTCACACAATGTTCATTAAACTTTACAATTCCTTTTTAAATCACTTTAGTCTAACTAATACGTTAATTTAGACTTCGATGTTAAGTTTTTAAAGTTTTTAAAAAGTAATTATTTTTCAATGTTTTTTCGTTATTAATTAGATTTTATATGAATACAGATTTTTTAAAAAAAGTTTTGAATGCATTTTTGTTATTTTGGTAATAACTGTATTAAATTTTGTAACTGTAATTGTACTATTTACATCATTACATTTTTTTCTCCGCACTGTTCGAAAAAGGTTTTTGTGACTTTCTATATCTTTTCCTCGATTTTATTCACAAATTTATATTACTTCAAAAAATAAATAGGATTCTCCGGGGCGATGTATTCCTCCTTAATTTTGACGATGCCCTCCCCGAAAAATATCCCTGCTCCTCCACATACATACACCATTTTTCTGATTAGCGTTATTTATTAAGACGTTCCCTTTTTATTCGCGCGGGCGAAAACGTTTACGTCCAGAAATATATCGGCGGTTCCAAAGCCACTGCAAATTCCCATTCCATATTTATTTTGTGTCGCCCGGAGAGAAGAAACAATGTCCTCTCCCCCCCATAAATAAACAAAAAGGGTGGTGTCGATTGAAAAATGGTCAGCTTTCGGGGAGGGGGTGTAAGAAATGCGTCTGCCCCGCGAGGTGTCGGGTCATTCTCTTTCATTGTGCCGCGTCGCCGGAATCCTTAATGCGATCTCTCTATCTGTCCGGAGGGCGACCTCTCGCATTCGGATGCATTTATTTGTCTTGAATATTTGACAGCGGTGTTTGTAGCGAGGGCAGCGTGCCAGCTTTGTTCTCCCTTCCCCAGATGTATGATAGATGAACTGGGATTCGGCCAGAAACGAGCCTCTTGACTCTCTTTTTCGAGTGACGGATTATTTCTATAGTTTTCATTTCTCTTCTTGCAGCTTCTCGGCTTTTTCTTCTTCTTCTTCTGCTTGCCCCGCGCCGTTTCTTTGTTCGAGCCAGTGATGCGTGGGGCAGCGCTTGCCACCCCGTAACAATTGATTTGCCGTTTCTCCCTTTTCAAAAAGAGTCTCCATGCATAAGTGTCCGTGCGATTCTCTTTCAATGAGTCATTTGCTGGGCTGTTTTGCGGGCAACCTAGAATTTTTGCTGCTGCTTCGCTTTTATTAATTGGAAACCTGTTTCCTTTTGTTTCAAGGAGGTGGTGGTTCTTTATGCGGTTTTATGTGGGCCCATGCGTTGCCTTTTATTATTGGGACGAACTGGTTTTCTGTCTGCGAATAATGCCCATTTGCGATATTAAATATGTGGAATATTAATTATGAAATAAATTTATTGTGTTCGGATGGAATGGTGAAATTCGGTCACGAGATATGACCGACTTACGCAGTTTTCCAGTAGAGTAGACTGTGCCTTTGCAACTTTCTCTCTTTTATGTACCATAATTAGCATTTATACAACATCTTTGTTTCTTTTGCCGGATGTAACGAAATATCAACTAAAAGAGAAACAAAATAAAAAAGCATATTTAAGACCCAGTTATGAATAAATTATAATTGCTGTAAATAAATTATTATTTCAGTATGGGGGCCTGATGGCCTCTGGCGCTCGGTACCACAGGTTTCGGGTTCCAGTCCTTTTTGTACTATGTAGTGGTTCGGAATCCACTTTAAACCATAGGTTCAGGTCTAACAGGATCTTAGAGCGTTGAGGGGGTATTATTACTCCGCGTCCGTAGCTTATCTTCAAGCTACACGCACCTCCTGGGTGGTGCTAAGTGAGTAATGTCGATGCAGCGTTTGCCTTAAGGCATCAAAAACTAAGTGTTTGTTAGCTGCATTAGAAAAAAAAAACTATTGCAGTACTTGTAAAAATTAATGAAGAATAAATAACTAATCAGGGAACATTTCTGTTGCAGATCCGTTAACATTACTATTCACTGGTTGATTTTTTTATTAATTTCTAATTACTACTTTTTTGAAGTAATTTTACACTATATGTGGAATCCATCCTAATGTTGTAGTTAACTATACTTCATTCATATTTAAATAAGTGCATTTTATTGCATATCTTTTATTTTAATAAGCCATTTTTTATTATCGATAAAAAAAAAATTGTACAATAACATGCAGAAGGTCAAATACTCTATTTTATTATGTAACAGAACAACGTGTGAACTTCGTGAATGTATTAGATAATACGATTGAATAAATATTATGTAATCATTACGTTTCACCGAACCGTTTATGCAGTGATAAGATTAAATTACGCAGAATTGTTGCATAATCATAAGTGTAATGGTTTCAACTCAGCAATTGATTAAAAAAAAAAGGTATTAATCCATTCTCACATGATCTAAATATAGATTATCTAAATATGCATTATCTGATGTGCATATAGAATAAATTAGATGTCATTATTCAAATTCCTAATGAAATTCTAATTTAAGAAATTTGCTTCGGATATTAAATTTTTAATATTAAAAAATGAGGCTCCGTAAGAGCTTTGATTCTATAGAATGGGTTTTTCAGAATAGCGTAAATTGGTTTATTTTGTCGCTCTACGGTCAACTTGGGCACACTTTAGGGTAAACAGACCGTGACCTACAGTTTAACGCGGACTCCGAACCACTACCACACATACATGCCACCCCAGTATTCGAACCTGGAGCCTGGAATGACTAGAACGCTTGCCATTTGGTCACCAGACCGCTTAGAATAGTGTAAAAGAACAGACTTTCATGAAATATCCATAGTAAAAATTTTTGCATCAAATGCAAATACCTCATAAATGTATGTATGCTTTGTAAAGATTATAAATATAGCTTTGGATTTGAAAAAAAAAAAAAAATTTTTTTTTTTTTTCATTACAATTTTTTTAAACAGAAAAAAAAAAAAAAAAAAAAATTCTAAATAAAGATTTGATTATTAAAAGAAAAGAAAAATGTTTATGCATTAAAAACTTAACAATTTATTTTACAGAAAGTTTTCATTAAGTTTGAATTTATGTGAACATAATATCAACTTAATGAAAATGCTTTCTGTAAAATAGATTTTGATTCATTCAAAATTTGAATTCATTTCACAACACTAAGTAATAATAATAATAAAAAAAAGAAAGACTGTTAAAAGAAAAAACGACATAAGTGATGGTGAAATGAGAGGGACCGGGCGCGTGTGAACGATAGCAAATCCTTTCAGCCCTCTGCTTTAGAGGGGGCTGCTCCGCTGACAGGCGAAAGGTGGATGGAAATGCGCGGCGGAGCTCTCACGCATCTCGCTCCCTTCGAATCTCAACCCTTTCCCGAGTCACGTGGTGGGCATCCCCCGACCAATGAGAGGTCCTGCGCCGACCGACTCGATGTTTGTTTGACGAGACGTGCCGCTGCTGCTGCGAACCACTTGTAGGTCTCGTCCGCACATTTGAATGCAGCCGCGATTAAACACCATGACGTCCTCTTGTTCCGCAGGTTGCTGGATTTACAAAGGTATCCCTCCTCCAGTCTGTGTGATTGATGGAAGACCCTCTTTGCCCGGCAGTGAGAGTTTCGAGTCCTCCGTTTTGTTGTGTAGTTTTCTAGAAATTTCAGTTGAAAGCATGCCTTAGAAATGTTGTAGACACTGCATGTGTGCCACATTCAAACGTGTTGTGTAGTGCATGATAAAGATAACATTTTTTTTTCTTCTTTCTTTTATTTGAGCAGTTCTGTGTTCACATTTATTTATACAGATAATATTTGAGAGCACTGTTCACTATTGAAAATTTGATCTGAGAAATAATATTCAGTCTTCTTTTTAAATATTTACTCAACTTGAGAAATACTTTAAAATTAGAGTTTGCTCTGTCCTAACTCCCTGTCTAGTTTCTCATATCAATAGATTATAGTTATTTATAATTGAACACCTTAATTTATAATATTGTTAAAACAGATTTTTTTTTAAATTTTAATTTTAGAAGCAGCATATTTTAAAATCAAATTAAGCGCATTTCTTTATTCCAAAAAATTATATAAATGTTATTTGATTTCATTGAATTAAAATATAATAATTGTACATTTAAATGCTATTGGGATAAAAAAAAAAAAATAAAAAAAAATTAGAAGAAACTTGACTCACAAAAGGATGATTATTTTAATGAACATTATTTTAACTTCTTTTTTATTCTATTATTTAAAATAAATCATGATATAAAAAAAAAAATTATATGAAAGTAATGTTATTAAAGTATCTTTTTTTCTTCTACACATTTTTGTATCGAATGCAAGATCAAAGTATTTTATACAATAGTGTTCTTTATTATAAAATTTTCTCTATTCAAATGCAAATTTTGAAAAAGTGAATATTTAATTTGATTTGATTTGATTTTTAATTAGCAAAAAGGTTTTTTAATCAAACCTTATAATTACTGCTTTCCCTGCATGTCTAAGAATTTTTCGTATTTTTCGCATATATTGACTTTTACAGCAGATATTATTCCTTTAACTTTTCAGCATAATATTCCTTTATTTTAAATAATGTATTAAAAATTTATTATGAAACCTATGTAATAAATAAAATTTTTACGCACTAGCTACTCTTATTAATTGCACTTTTTACGTGAATATATTCTTTTTATTATGTATGGTTATATTAGAAATAATCTGTCTGCATAAATAGAAAGAATTATACAGTGTTGACAGAAATTGGAAAAAAATGAATTTTAATAAGTGAAAGCGGAAAAATATCAGGGTATGTACTTGATTTTCCCTTTCTCTGTCCCCCCTCTTCTTTTCCCCTCTTTTTTATACACAGAGTTCTTTGAAAAGGGGCCCCGTGTAGAGTGAAGGGGCCTCCACCAACCACTGCTGCTACTGTGTGTTTGTGTGCGTATCGCGTGGAGCTGATGAGGGGGCCCCTTCTAGGGAAGTCCTTTTTTCAATTCTCGAAATATTATTTGAGTGGGGAAAAAAAAATGCGGTCCATGAACCCATCGCATTCTTGTTGGGAGTTTAAATGAATGGAAGTGAGAAAAAAAAGATAAAAAATGGAAAAAAAAAAAAAAAAAATTGCAGTAGAAATCGAAAAGAAAGCCGTGTTCTGTCACCGGGTACGATTTCCTGCTAGTCTTGGAAGATTTTGATTATATCAAAAGTGCTCTCCGTATATTATCTCTGATTTAGTACCGGGGACATGTACAGATGTTTTCAAGGACTTCTAATTCAGCCCTCTAAGAAGTTTATTGTGGAGAAGCTCAATGAAAGTAATTTTTATTTTCGTCTCTTTTCTCTCTCACTCTTTTTTTTTCACACACACGCACTCTTTTTTTTTAATGTAATGGCAGAAAAGGGATATTGATACATTTTTGGAAAAAAAAATTTCCTTTTTTTTTAACAATTGCAATAAGAATGAGAAAACTTGACGTTTTTGTTTCATGCAGCTGTGTGATTGTGAGGAACGTAATTTTATTTTCAATCTGTCTTTGCCTATTGTGTGAATTTCGTGACTATTATTTTTTTCCATTTTTTGATTCTTTCAGTTATAATCGTACGAAATTGAATTTTAAGGGGTAGAAATGTTTCAAATATATTCTATTGTAAAGTTTTTGCCTTAAAGTTGTCTTTGTTCAATGAATGCATCTTTTTTTTTTTTTTTTTTAGAGTATTGTAGTAATTTTATTCCATATTTAAAGAAATGAAAATTTTATCGTGGCATGCATACTCGATATTATAAATCTTTCCAATTTCTTATATCATGATGCATGGTGTAGCAAAACATTTTAACCAAAGTGTTAATTTGCTAATTTTTTTATTTTATTTTTAATAATGCAAGTTAACGTCCTATTATTTAGAAGGAAAAAAAAATTTTTTTTAAATATAGTGAGGCAGAATTTTGTTGTATATTTTTAGATGTGAAAAGTTTATTTGATTTTAAATTTAATAATATAACTTTTTAAACCTCAAGTTAATTTTAAGTTATAAAATAGCTGCATTTTTAAATATTGCTATTATATTTTTGCATAGGACTAAGAGTTGTTATTTTAATTAAAAAAGAGAGAGAATTACAGAAAACGCTGGAAGAGACTATTAACAGCCACGGACTTGTTTTACATCACATTACGCAAGGCAACTTAAAAAAGATGAAGATAGGCGTTAAGTATCCCATTTGCATGCTGCTGACGTGGATCATAAAAGGAAAAAGATTTGCTCGCGCCGAATAAAGGAGGGTTCTTCCAGGTACCGGATTTTCCCTCCTGATCTCCAGTTGAGCGTGGCCCGGGCCACAATTGGAGAGGAATTAATCAGCGAAACCATTGAACAGATGGCCTGACGTGCAACAATGCACGTTTGCTTTTGCAGGCCATTATCCCGGTCTAAGGAATTGGACCTGGCCATTGGAATTGCGGAAAACGATTCTTTTGTGAGTCTTTTTAACGCTGTTGCTCATGAGTGTTTGTTTTTCCACTTTATTTATATTATTGATTTCTTCTTTGATCGGCTGGCACAATGGCGGTGGTGTATATCACTGCTCTTCTTTGTTGCATTTGGATACCTTTTGTTCTTTGCGAAATGGTCTGGAATGCTTTCAGTTAAGCGCATGACTCTGAACCCCACCATCACTCGCCGACAATGGAAGACGGGACTCATAATAATAACACGCTTCCCCACACTTCAAAGCTGAACTCACACTTATGGATGCAATGTTCCGCATAGCACTAAAATTAAATAATTTTTTAAACAATGTGATAAAGAAATATTTTTATTAAAGGAATAAAATAACATTATGAAGCATTAAATCAATCTCAGCTTTCTGTGTAAGAGAAAAATTTAGCTGATACATGTAGCAAAGATTGATTTTTTTTTTTTTTTTTTTATTGAATTACTGTATTTTAAACTTAAATGAATTTAGATTCTGCATCTTTGTACTTTTATTACTTATCCAATATAACTAACAATTGTGATAGGTAAAATAATATTAATGAGAAAGGCTTACGCTTTGTTTCCGTTAAATCTGATTATGTAAATGACCTTCTGATATTTTCTTATTAATTAGTATAATCTCACATTTCTTGATGGCCAAATGGCTTGCGCTCTGGCTGTTGGTACCATAAGTTTTGGGTTCGAATCCTAGCGGAGGCATGGAGGTTTGTAAGTGGTTCGGAATCCACTTTAAACTGTAGGTCGCGGTCTAATTAACCCAAAGTGAGCACAAAATGACTGCAGAACGACAAACCAAACCAAACTCGCGCTTCTTGTTGTTCAACTTGTTCGCATCATAAAAAAATTCCTATTCCGAATTTTAAGCAAATGGTTTTAAATATTTATTTCGTATCGTTTAAAGTGAAAAAATTAATAATTCTTTCTACTCATTTGACATCATTTTTGAAGGAAATATGCTACTGGCCCTTTTTGTGTGTTTGTTTGTTTTTAATTCTGAAATAAATATTTTTCTTTTTTTTTTTTTACATAAAGTGTAGACTTTTTATTGTTCAGATTTTAAAAATCTTCAAAGAAAAAAAAATTTTTTTTTCTCCTCCCAAAAAATATCATTAGGTTTCTAAAAAAAAAAAGGAAACTGCGTTTATACTTGTTGTTTATACTTGTGTACAGGCTTGGCGAAAATTAAAATTGCATAACGTCGATTTCCGTTTCGTGTCGAAGAAAAATCGTAACTCTCTCTCTCTCTTCTCTCCTCTTCCTGCGTAACTTAATACTTCCACATCCCATTAACGGAAGCATTTGGTAACGGCCACAAACAAAAACAGCGCAGAGAGAGAGAAGCAGAGAAAAAGAGCGGAGAGAAATGGGAAGAAAAACAATAACAATCGAATAATGAACATCCAACTCAGTCATCTCATTAGAACAGCTACCGTTCACTGAATCACTCTAATTACGGTGAGGCTGGGCTGCTTTTTTCTCTCTCTCTCTCTGTCCACCCCCTCACCCCTCTTCGTCTGCCTGGCAGCGATACATCTCCATTACACGAGGCATTAATAAGTTTTCTGCACGAGGTGGCTCGGCCCCATCTTCTTCTGGGCATCTGCAGTCTGTCTGTACACGACCCCAGTCCACTCCAGCGGACTCATCTTTGAGAGGCAGTCTCTCCTCCGACGGTGCGCGATTGATCGTTAGAGTAACTGTAACATCCATGAACTTGTAATGACTCCCACTCGCTGCTTGCCCCCTCTTCCCTTTTGCCCAAGGAGTAATCACGGCAGCTCAGACACCCCACACCCCCCTCTTTTCCATCTTTTTATCCGGATTTACTTTCTTCAGTCCTTTATTATTACTCTTTTTTTTTTTTTTTGTCCAGCCCCCCCTTTCCCGAGTCTTGTGTTTTTAGGTGATATGCAGGCTTGTAAAATCATTAGAGTAGATCAAAAGAAAAAGAGTTTGTCAAAATACAGATTTTGTTGAAATTTGATTTTTAAAGAAATCTGATCTTTAAGAATGCTCTTCGTAACAGATTAGTTGAAAAGTCCTTTTAATTTTAAATTTGTTATTTGAGAAATATAGAGTTTATGATTTCGTAAAATTCATTGGATGAAATAGTATGATTATGATTTTTTTTTATTTTTAAAAGTAGAGCAATTTTTAATGTAGGATAATTTAACGAACTTGTAATGACTCCCACTCGCTGCTGCTTTACCCCTTCCCCCCTCCCCTTTAGCCCAAGGAGCAACCACGGCAGCTTCAGACACCCCCCCCTTCTTTCCATCTTTTTATCCGGATTCACTTTCTTTCAGTCCTTTATTATTACTCTTTTTTTTTTGTCCTTCCCCCCCTTTCCCGAGTCTTGTGTTTTTGGGTGATATGCAATCTTGTAAAATCATTAGAGTAGTAGATCATGAAAAAGGGTTTGTCAAAATACAGATTTTGTTGAAATTTGATTTTTAAAAATGCTCTTTGTGACAGTTTAGTTGAAAAGTCCTTTTAAATATAAAGAGAGTTTGTAATTTCGTAAAATTCATTGGATGAAAGATTATGATTAATTTTTTTATTTTTAAAAGTAGAGCAATTTTTAATGTAGGATAATTTAATGAACTTGTAATGACTCCCACTCGCTGCTGCTTTACCCCCCTCCCCTTTCCCTTTAGCCCAAGGAGTAATCACGGCAGCTCAGACACCCCCACCCTCTTTTCCATCTTTTTATCCGGATTTATTTTCTTCAGTCTTTTATTATTACTCTTTTTTTTGTCCCCCCTTTCCCCAAGTCTTGTGTATTTGGGTTGATATGCAGGCTTGTAAAATCATTAGAGTGGGTTTGTCATTAAAAGGGGAATCGCATTAAAATCATTAAAAGGGGTTTGTCAGTTAGGTTGAAATACAAATTTTAAAGAAATCTGATTTTTAAAAATGCTCTGTTAACCGTTTAGTTGAAAAGTCCTTTTAATTTTAAATTTGTTATTTGAGAAATATGAAGAGAGTTTGTAATTTCGTAAAATTCGTTGGATGAAATACTATGATTTTTTATTTTTAAATGTAGAGCAATTTTTAAAGTAGGATAATTAAAAAAAAATTTTTTTAATCATTAATGGCTAATTTTTAAATAAATTTTTATTATTATTATTATTATTATTATTTGCCATGAAGTTAATTTTTTTCACCTCAAAGGAAAACTTAATATTCACTGCTTGCGGCACGATTGCTAAAAAATTAAACAAAAAAATTCCCCCCTTTTAATATATAACCTTTTAACCAATATTTTTAGAAAGCTGATATTGATAAAATTATTACATCATAAAATAATAATTTCAATCATACATTTGTGTTTAAAAATCAGATTTATTAATGGAAAACTCAGTTCATAAGAATTTTAATCATTTGATTATGAAAATAAAACTGTGCTCTTGACCACTGTTGTTTTTTTGAAAATCAAGATGATCTTAATCTCCTTCTTTTCTATCTGCCAAGGAAGATTTATTATGAGCCTTTCTTTTAAATTTTAAGAATAATAAAATTGCATTTAAAGAATAATTTAATTAAAAAAAAATATAATTACTTTATTACTTCGATGTTAATGCATGTCTTATAATTTTGTGATTTTATATTTCCGAATTTTTTAACTAAGACGCAATTCTAAAATTTATTGATAAATATTAATTGAGCCTGGCATTTAATCAAAAATGGAAGAGTTATTTGGTTATTATTATTTATTCACATTTACACTAAGATACGAATAAATTAATAATACAAATACTAAAGCACAAATATATATTCTAAGTGAAACCCTTCTATCATAAAATTATATTTAGAAATATATTTCAAAAGATAAAAGTTTTGTATATAAATATGTTTCGTAGTAACAATTATTATCCATTATCGATTAAAAGATACTAATTATGTTTCTTTATTAAATCTCTTAAGATGCTTTTGAAGGAAATGAATGAATAAGAATTTCTTAAGTAATGAATCTTCTTTAAGTAGAAGAAATAATTTGTAATTTTATTTTCAGAATACTTACATTATTAATTTTCGTCCATAATTCTAAAACTTTTTTGTAGTAATATAGTTATTTTTATGATGTACAAAGCGAAATCAATGGATAATAAAATTGTATTATGAAAGAAGGTGGGAAAAGCATGGTGTTGCAATTGATAATCTTTTAAAAGGAATGTAAAAAAAAATTTAAAAAAAATTCTTTGTTTTCTTTAAATGTTTTAATTACATATTTGAATGAAAAAAATTATTATCATTATGAAAAAATTTTATGTCTTTTTGTCTCTTATTATATATTAAATTTAAAGTTATTTATAATAACTTTAATCTTGTTTCAAAAACAACTTTTTTAAAATCAAATATTTTCCTTTTGAAGAGGTAGGAAACAGAAAGATGAACATCCAAAAAAAGGTGTATTGATTCTCCCGTTTCCCACACCCGTTATCGAAATTTAGTAACTTCGGATCCTTGACCAAGTAGAAATTGAAGATGGGCTATGACCATTCCGGACGTCGCACGTTTCTTCAATCACCATCCGAGGATGTAATCATACCCAGATATCTTTATGACGTCCTTTTTCCCCGCTCCCCCCATCTCTCTCTCGATATAGATATATACACATCTGTCTGTGATTTCCCAAACGAAAAAGATTTTCTATCTATTCCAGCCTCTTCAGCTGCTGAGAGTAATGATTGCTGCAGAGATGGGCAGAAAGAAAGAATCCCCAATATCCACTGCGGGCTCCCTGCACCCCACCATTATTTGGTCGTTGGCGAGGTTCTGATTGGCATATTCACGCGTCCATTTCGATAACGGCTCCTGTACCGCATTTGTCTTAGTCTCGTGGCGGGGGTGGGGCCACGCGGAGGCCCTTTGATTGAAACGTCTTCTTCCCTCTTCTGCAAATCGCGATACCAACCCTTGTTCACCACCTTTTTTCTAGTCTCTGTTACCTTCATTAGATATCGGCCAAAAAACGCTGTCGTATGTCTTCATTTGAGATCTTCCTTTGCCAGCCAGTTTCCGCCCCCCTGCAATTTTTCCTCTCTTTTCCTTCAACCTATCCACCCCCCTTGCTCTCTGTTGGAAAAGAAGAATTTTCTCTCTATCGTCCACACTCCCCTTTTGTCGCCACGGTAGGTGTCGGCGACGTAAAGAGAGAGAGAAAGAAAGAAGAGGAAAAAAACAGCAGAGAAAGAGAGAGAGAGGGTAACATTGTAACTTGCGATCACTCTTGGTTTTCTCTCCCCTCCCAAGAGCTTTAAAAATAGCTGTCCCTTTTCTCTTGTTTTTTTCAACCCCTACCCCCCCAATCCCCTTCTTTTTGTCCACTTAAAAACAATGTCCGAAAGTTTGGAAGCGCGCTTTATGCTGAAGGAAGAAATATGCGCACATCACGAAAGCCGATCTGCTGCAGAGAATGGATAGATCGGATGAGAATGGGGGGAAGGGGGGCATAGAGTGTTCCCCTAATGCCCTCCCATCCCCCTTCGGTACCAGGATCCATGCTCGAAAGACGTATGGGACGTCCAAACTCGTTGTCTTCTCTTAAAAGTTCCCATTTCCCTTCTTCCCGACGAGGATGTTTGGGGGAATAAAAAAAGGAAAGGAAAGAAAAAATCTGTTAATTGATGATTTGGAGAAATGCTTGCCCCAATATCTATTAGCGAATCAAAAAATGGAATTCGTTTTCCGAGTGCAACTGACAGTGATGCTAAAACTTTAGATCGGATTACTTCCTAACTCAGATTGATTTTAGCAGAAGGGAGGGAATCAGTGTTTGATAGGATTAATGTTTCTGCTTTTTTATGTTTTATGTTGACTTTCTAAAATCATAAAATATCTTTTAAGGAAATCGCGTTTTGAAATTTAAAAGTGAATGCAAGATTTAGGAGTCGTAGATTGAATTGGATTCCAAGCTGTTATAAGATTTGTGATACAGAATTGTTTTCTTATTTCTGTTAAAATTTAATTCCTGCCTGTTTTATTTGTAGGGCTTAGTAATTTATAAAATATCCTATTTCGTTGTAAAGTATCATTTCGTGTCGATGCCGTTTATCTATTATGATCTATTTTTTTTTATTTTTCAAAGAATATTAAATGCAGAAATTAAATGAAGAAAAAATTGCGTGTGGAGGGATCAAAGGGATTTTATCATACAAAAATAGGGCATGTAAAAATTTTTGTTCATGATATATCAGAAAAAATATTAGTTACTTCCAGCACTTAAAGAACATTTAAGATGAGATAAGAATATTTGAGGTTATTATAGAATATGTAAATGTTATTATAGAATATGTTATAATAAAATGTTTAATGTTATTACATAATATTTGAGATATAATAGAATATATAAAATTTTCAATAAGAGATTTTGTATACCAATTTTTTATTTCTATTTTAATCTCATAAATATGAAAGAAATTGCCGTATTTCTGGTAAAATAATGAAATATAGTATATTATGATTTGTACTGCACTTGTTCATCATTTTTATTCTAATTTTACAGCATTTAGTATTTAGTTATATTTAAAAAAGTACTGTTGTGCTGTTGATTGATAAAGTTATTAAGAACCTGAACTGATAAAAATATTTCTTTCTGAGATTCTTATAGATGTTGTTGTTAATTTATTAAAAAAAAAAATAAATAAATAAATCTGAGCCCGCTGTCACAAAATTTTAATGATGTAGTTTTTTTCAAGTATTAAAACTAAAGAGTAAAGTTATTTAATTTGACTTTTAAACACATTTATATTGTAAATTAAATTTTTTTTAATTATTTAATTAAATTTTTTTTTATTTTTAGAAAAATGTATTTACAATTCACAAAATCGATTTAAAATTTAATTAAAGAAAATTCGTATGCAATTCTTGATAGTAATATTCTTGCTTTAATATTTATAAAAATGAATTCTTTTAATGTATTCGGTATTTTCAATTATATATCTTAATTTTAATGTTTTCCCTTTTGAACTGTTCTTTCCATTAAAATTGTACTTTCGAATTATAAGACATGAGTGGAAAAGAAAGTGATGTAGTGTGGGAATGGAATTCATAATAGAATGTGCGATGTCAGGAATAAAATCAATGGCCGGCAAAAGAAATCTGTCGCTTGCAGTGATGGATAACACCATCGCTGTCGAGGCGACGAACTAATCGACGGCTAATTGGCTCTGTTTGCCGTCTTTAGTGGCTGCAATTATTTTCTCTTCTTCCGTCCCTCTAGCTTCACACCTTCCCCCAATCTCTCTGTTCCACTGGCGCACACCTTGATTGAAAACAGAAATTAATTATTGTACTCTGTTTCACTATATTTGAATACACGTATCTACATTCTATTCTAGAACAATTGTGGGTTGCAATTTTTTTTATTAACCTAGTATCCTATTCCTTGCATAATATTTTTTAATAAATTGTAAATACGTGTTTAAAAATTGCAACTCTTCCCGAATCTTTCTGTTCCACTGGGCACATCTCCACACTTCGATTGAAAACAGAAATTAATTACTGTCGATGCATTTCAACATTTTTGAATGTACTTATCTATATTCTATTCTAGAACAATTGCTGCTTACATTTTTTGTTACCCTAGTATCCTAATCCTTGCTTAATATTTTTCAATAAACTGTGTCTTTAAAATTGAATAACTCCAAATCACTTTAAGTTATTGTTTTTTCCCTCCTCCAAACTAGCCATTAGTGTTCTGTTTTTATAAATTATATCATGTGTTTTTTCTAACATGTACGTATGTTTTATATTTTAGGTAATATATTTATGTTCCCTCATATGGAAAGCAAAGATGAAGGTAGTCCTGGAGGTAAGATTAATTTATAATTCTAAATAAAAATTAGATTTAAAAATAAAAAAAATTAAATAAAGTAATTTGATTTTGCATAAATTTCTTCAAATAAAGGTGATTTAGCATTTCAAATGAAAACATATTTTCGTGGTTAAATTAAAGGAATCGTTTCATTGAGTTTTGGTATAAAAATGATTTGAAAGTACTTTCAAAGATTGATTTATATTTGATTGCTTATTTGGTATTTGTAAAGTTTTATGAATTTTCGTTTACATGCGAAGACTCACTCTTATTCACATGGTATTTAAAAAAAAAAAAATGCCGAAAACTATATGAAAAAAGGGAAAATAATAAAAACTGAATTAGTATTTATGAGATACATAGAAAATAGATAATATGGAGATCTATTGAAAGATTAACTTGTTATACTCTCAAGTTTATTGCCTTCTTTAAATAAATAACTATATGAACCATCAGGACATAATAATACTAACATGTAGATTATTTAAGGATTTAATGGCTTTCTCTTCACTCTTATTCATATTGTAAATTATATTGAATTAAATCTGGAATGAATTAAAAATGACAAAAATAAATTAATTTTTTTATAATGTACTAAAGGATTTTATGAGCTTAATATAGCTCGTAAATCTTTGAAAATTAATTAATGGTGTTATTAATGCAATATATTCAAGTAATGCGTTGATAAAATTAGACATAATCATTCAAAAATTAAGCATTCATAATTTGTTTTCATTCAAACAAATCATTTAATGTTAAGTTTGATTGAATTCTTCTGAAGTGTAATTTAAGATTGAAGAATATTAATATTAAAAGGAAAAAAAAAAAAAAAAAAAAAAAAACATGATTTTTTAATAATTTTTTTTTTAAAGATAAATCTGGCTTTTTTTTTTTTTTTTTTTTTTTTAATTTTCGTTGGAATTTGAGTGTTAAATGGTTTTGATATCTCGGTAGGCACGACTCTGTGACTACACTAGAACATTAAAGTCCCAGAGGAATGAAGATTAATAAAGAATTCTATGAATGTTTCAGGAATTATTCACTAATTTATTTCAGAATAGACTTTCAACTACTGTGCCATACTGATGACTTTGCAAAATTTTCGCACAAGCATCTCTTTCAAAAGCTGCTTCTTACGAAAACTTATAATATTTAAATACTAGACTGGATTAAGTGTTTAGTGGAAGTTGTTTTTAGTTTTGGTTTCAGATTGAAGAATTTACTATTGATCCGTACCTATTTTGAAACGACAACTTGAAGGAAAAAAAAAATTTGTTAAACGTTCAAAATTTATAGGGAAATAAAATTGGCATTCTGAAAAGAATAGCTTTCAACCTTTTTAACTTTTTAAGATATAAAAGTATAGAAGAATATAATACTGTGAATTCTAATTCTATTTTGTTAAACATTAAAAAAAAAAAATGTATTTTATCTGTTTGCTTATGAAGATAGCATTGAAGCTACCATGCTTATTTTTACTTTAAATTTTCAATTTAAAAGCAAATTTTTATGAATAAAAATTCTAAGTATTTATCACTTTAAAGGAATGAATTATCCCTTCTAAAAATAAGTTTCATATAGTAAATATTTATGTAAAGTAAAACACTATAAATAATTGTTTCTGCTTAATTAAAAAAAAATTATTTCAATACAAAATTATTTTTTCTGTGCGTGTTCAATCTTTTGGAGTCTAATATATCTTTAGTTCAGTACATGAAAAGCTTCCAATGATGGTTGGTTTATTGAATAATATGTACACATTACTAAAATTGAAGAAAAAGTTTTTCCAAGTATAATTTTTTAAAAGAAAAAGTTTTTCCAAGTATAATTTTTTTAAATTGTTTTAAATTTACGTTTTACAGCATGAATTACTGTTTCTCACTCAAAAGTTTTATTTCAATATATATATATATATAATATTTTTAAAGTCCATACTTTACGCTGCACTTTGTATTATTTTAAAATAATTTTTCTTTTATCTTTTATTTTGTATTACCACTAAAATATATGTTTGACACAAAATTTAGATAATTCCTTTAGAAAAAAAAAAAAAAAAATCAGGTTGATATTGACTGCAATTCAAATCATAATTTTTTTTTTTTTTCCAGTACACTATTTTTTAAGAGGCATTCAGTATACTGCAAATTCTTTCATTTCCTTTCCAGTCATTGATTATAAGAATACGAACCGAAGCCAAAATGTGATTAATTCTGTGTACCTTGTTAAGGAGTACTGCACCCTTGAAACGAGCGAAGGAAGGGGGAATTGTAGTCGAATGGGTGGAAGAAAAAAAAAAAACGAATAGGCCAAATATATCTACTAACTTCCCGACTGGCAGTCGTATATCTATGACTTTTCTACACTGGCAGTTCAATTTGAGTCAATACATTGATTGCAGACTGTAAAAATGAGAAATGTTTCGCTTCATTAAATATCAACTACTTTCGAACGCCAGGGCCTTCTGGGGGGACACGAGAGACGATGGAAATTTCTGCAGCAAAACATCAAGTTAATCAAGAATGTGAGCTCCTTCAATTTCGCTCTAGTATGGTATTGCTGATTATGTAGTTAGTATCTGAAATCAGTACGTGCTTCCCAGGGCTTAGTTGAATAGAAGGGCATTTTTTTCCCTTCGATTTTTTTGATGAGCAAAGAAGGGGCATAGAATGCTTTGTTTGTATTATTTTTTTTTTATTCCTGATGGCATCGTTATAGATTTTAGCTGTCGGTAACGAAATAAATAGAAAGAAGAAAAAAAAATCCGAAGAATATAGAAAAGCAGGGGCGAAATTTAGGAATGAAGCTGACCGTTTATTGATCTCTTCTTCCTTTGCTTCCATCTTTTTCCGAAAAGGACCCGAAAATTATCACTTACCGATGGTAGTTAATAATGTGCACTAAAAATGATTTCGCTTTTTGAAAGTATGTTATTATGCCTGCGATTCTGCTCTTCGAATGACCTACTTAAGGTGAAATCTGCAAGAAAATAGGCCATTTAATTCCATCGCGTTTCTATTATTTCTTAGGCGGTTTTTCTTTCCCTGTACTGTTGTCGGCTTTTCATTCGAAAGATTTTTCGATTTGACATAAGCGGGATGTGTATAATTTAATAGGTTATCGTTTTTAATCTTATTTTATTCCTTGTTCGTTTTTTGTTGTTGTTGAAATTCTTAGTCATTGTGACCGATAAAATAGTTGAAATTGTACAAAAAAAAATCATTATATTTAGATCAAAATTATAATACTGTGATAATGTTTATTTACATTTTTGTTATTTAATAGTTTTATTAAAAAAAAATGATGTCGTAATTTTATATTCTAGATTTCATAATATTGTATAACATGAAATTAGAAGTTATAGCTAAATATATGAAAAAAAATATTTTATAGTATTATAACGAAAATTTCAGATTAAGAATTAGACGCACTGATAAATGGTTCTTTGAACTATTGTTAAATAGGTATTAAATATTTTGCAAATTTTAATTTTGTAATTTTTTTTGCAAATATGTTTCAATTATATACATTAATAAAATAATACAAAATTTATTATTTGCTCTTAGTTAAAATTGAAAAATATTTAATAGTATCTCCAGAAATTTTAATGAAATTTCTTAGATTTAAAAAAAAATTAAATTAAATAAATAAATTAAAATAAATTTTAAAAAATGAAATTCTGATGAATTCATAAACATTCAGACATTCAGAATTCATTTTAATTCAAAGAGCAAAAATTTCTGAAAACTGCCTTACTATTTCTAAAATAAATTATAAATTGAAATTCAGAGTTAATATATTCTGCTATAAAAAAATCTTTCAAATCCAGCTTTTCCTCATGAAATAAGTTCTTTATACAATGATATAGTTAGTATCCATAGAAAAGGATAATTATATATATTATTAGCATTCATTAACGTTTTAATTTTGTTTTGTTTTCGTGTGTTGTTGTGTAAGAAGACTTAAAGCTTGCATTTTCTGAATTGTAATACTTTGGAATAGTTTCAGCATTTATAAAAAAAAAATATACATAACATTGGTTTTCTTTTTTTACCAAAGCATTTTGGTAGAATTTCAAATCTATTTTGAAAAATCCCGAAACAGTTTTGAACTACATTACATTTCTTTGGAAACAGATGCATTCTCGTTTCGTTCTTTTTATATATATGTTTCTCTCACTTAAATATATATATTCTCTCCGGTTACTTTTCTCAAAGAATCTGAATGGAGATACGCCATCTCTATCTCATTTTAAAAGTTTTGTATCTAATCTCCGCACTGGTATTCGAATATGTATGGCGGTTGGTTGTTTTCAATGCAGTATCGAAAAAAAAAAGGAAAATCACTGGCCCAGGAAAAAATATCCATTTTTATTTCTTTTTTTTCCCCCATTTTTTTCGTGTGTATAACTATGAATGTATACATAAAAATACAAGATCCTGCCCTCTAGGTATACAGAAATTTAGTTTATCCATGACATTGTATCGGCGATTTCGGATCCATGCGTTTCAATGTCTTTTTTTGTATTGCTTTTTTATATGTATGTATCTAAATTCATACAAAAATAAGTAAAAGCAGATTTCTTTTCCACGAAAAAGAACTCTTCTCTTCTCAAAAAGTGAAATCTGAAAAGAGAATTCCCAAACGGATGTTTTTTGGGGGCAGCCTATAACCATATTCGTGGCCTAAAGTCTGACCACATAATACATTTAATGCACTTTTTATCGTCCTCATCGATCCTTGCTTTAAAATGCGAAAGGCCCTCGTTGAATTTTTGTGTAGTTTCAGTATTTCCTTTTTTTATTATATGGGCGCTGTGCATACTGCGTTTTTACCATGATGAGCAGCTGGTGGCCAATATTTTATTTACCGCTTTCTTGTAGAGCTCGCTTTGCTGCTGCTGGTGCTTCTTCTTCGCCGGCCGTCCATAATACATTAGAAAAATACCGCCGTGTTTTCATTCTTGTTATATTATGTAGCCGGACGTGCATTCACTTTGATATATTCCTCGGAATAAAATCAGTTTGCTTCCGAAAATTCCCTTTCCTTCCCCATTTTATTTCATTTTTATGCTCGTTTCTCCGACTGGTTTATTTCTTTGCTGCGGTTTCTTTATATTTGTATTTAGTTTTGAGTGCGCCTGAATTTATTTCTTTACTCCACTTCTCTTCCCTCTCTCTCATTTTCTTTTTTTTTTTTTTTTTTTTTTTTGCAATACAAAATAGATATTACGATGGTACTCTCGTGAAAGAAAGGGATGATATGAGAAAAAGTTTCTTCTTTTATTATTATTATGCTTTTTGTTTTTTGGGTAACTTTGCTTTGGAAATTTTAGTTATGGAAAACAAAAAGAACATTTATTTTCCCTATCTTCCTCCTCCTTCACTTCTCGTTTTGTTTTTAAGGCTGCATAAATATTGAGAGCGAGGGAAATCTACAAAAACCGAAAGTGCAATAACATCAAACATTTTCTTGAGGGCTGACATGCTGTGCGAGATCTTCGCATCGCTTTATGTAATTTTTTGAGTGCTTTCTTATATGCAGTAAAAAAGTGCATTGCCTTAAGAGGTATGATATAGTTCAAATTAAAATAATGTAAATCGTGGATCCAGCATCCTAGTCGAAGGCAAATTAGATTTTCAAATATACATCTTCATACCAACCGCAATGAAAATAAATCAATTTATAGACTCAGAAATTCATCTAAAAGAAATGCATTCTTATGTGTTTTTAATGCATCAGCCTTTTTTTTAAAGACGACAAAGGTTTTTCCACATTAAAATGCTTGAGTAATGAACTGGCAGAGGTAAAAGGCAGCGGAGTAAAGGATAAATGAAATACGAGGTTGGACATTAACTTCGCTTGATATATGTCCATCCAGGACGCCGTGGGGGGAAAAATGCATGCCAGATATAAATCAAGTGGCATTATACCTGAATAGCCGTCATCCGAAGCCGTTAGATCTATTTCTTTCGAATCCCCAAATAGCCCAAGTGGTCAGATCACTGCTTAAGCAATTAGATCCATCCATTATTTGTTTCGTGTCGCTTTAATACCGAATAACAACGATGGCCTGAGAGAATAAATTTTCCTTTTTCCAACCCATAGCTGTGTGTGTGTCTTTTATTTTATTTATATATTTATTATTTTTTTCTTCTGCTTTTTTTTTTACTATCCCTTCATGTTTTCTGCCCAAATTTGTTGTTTTCCGGGTTTTGGTGGCGCCTAGCACTGGAGAAACGCAAAAATCCAATCGCCTCCCGGCTTTCAAACAAACGCTATCTCATTATGAATCCGAGGATTTTTTTTTTTTATCTATATATTTTTGGTATTATTATTATTCTCTCTATCTCACCGCTTTTTCCCTTATACGCGTTTGCTTACTTGGTTTTTTTTTTCTTCTTTCCATCCCTCCCTCCCTTTCTCATTCTGTTTAGCGTCCTCCGTTCTCACACGGTTTTCATCCCCCCTTCCCATCTTCTTCCACCCCTCCTTCATCACCGCCACCAATCTATTTCTAGGTTCTTCGCTGTAGAATTATTGATTGACCTCCAAGCGCCCAGTGTCCGGTACAAACGATGACGTTCTTCGCTTTTGCAGTGGACAGCAGATCGCCTTTGGGCAAAGTTCTCTCAGCCACCACCCACACCTACTTCTCAATTCTCCCCCTTTTTTTTTCTTCATGCCCCCTTCATTTCCCTCTTCCCCATCCTCTCTGTCATCCTGACCTTACACAACGCATCTCTCTGGATTTTTTCTTTTTCTTCTCAATCTTTCCTTCACCTTTTACCTCCCTCGGGTCTCTTGTCCACAGTTCCTTTTAGCCTATCCTCCTGCAAATGACGTTTAACTGCCGTTGCATCTGCCTAATTCAGCATTCCAAAACCATTTCTGACTTGCAATCCAATTTTTAGAGCATTTCCATCAACTTTCTGTGGAATATTTTCATATATACATATATATATGAATTTGAAATCAGGTCCACAATCAAAGGTGACAAACCAAATATGGCATCCGAAAATTCGTAAAAATATACTACTCATAAAGCTATATTTTATAGGTTTTGTCGGAGATTATTTCTCTAAAATTACTGTTAAATATTTTCACATATAATTCTGTGTTTATACGATTAGTAGATTCAAATATTGCAAATTTTACATTGGATTATAAAAAAAAGGAATTAAAGATTAAAAGGAAATCCGGTCAAAAAGAATCAAATAAATTTAATGTAGACCATTCTTTAAATTAATACTTTAAAATGTTCTTAAGTCCAACAGCATATTAATATATAGTTGGAATTATATTATATTAACAAAAGTATGAATATATGGACTTATATTTATTATATTATTATATTTATTTAACAAAAGTATGAATAATATGTAGTTGTTATCAAATATTATATCTAAAATATAAAAACGGATAGTTAAGTTCTTTTTTTAGATACTTTTGAAATTTTCTATGACAAAAGAATAGTTTTTTAATGCTCTATTTTTAATTATATTAGCATTTTTATTGTTTTTTTACTACCCGTATTATTTTAAGATTTTTCAAAAAATTTAATATATAAAATACTATGAAAAACTAATATGTATCTACATTTTTTTTTTTTTTTTTTTTCATTCTGTTTAAAATTATTCATTCAAATACTGCTTGAAAGTATCAACTAACTTTTAAAATTTCAACAAATGAATTGATTAAGTTCTATAATTTTGTTCTACTAATAAAATATATTCACACATTTTACATCAATATATAGTATAGTGCTTCGGATATTTCGTGTATGTTGTTAAGGGGGATAAAAGATCCCATAAACTTTCGAAAGTAGCTTGTTAAATTGCCTTCCGTTTCGTGTCCCAATTGTAGGTGCAGTACATGGAGAGGCTATTATATTTTCATTGATTTTAGTACTTTTTAAAATTTTAATTCTACAGTGTATGTAATTGTATACTATATAGTACACAGAGGTGTGTTGTATGCCTGTTAGAAATAACTTAAAAGTTCAAAGTCAAATGTGGAAGTTATAAAATCGATTCAAAATACTTTCTGTATTTTTTTTTTTTACTTCAATTTCTAGGTACCCAATTTTTAGTCTACAAAAAATATCCTTTCCTGCCCGTTCGATTGAAAAAAAGATATAAAAAACTTTCCGTTTTAAATTTTATTTCGGGTTTAAATGCAATTTTCCGTTCGTATCGACAATTTTATTGCACTTTTAAAGTTGTTTACTGCTGTCCATTCTCAGGTGAAATGCATTTTATTTCCAGTAAACTGAGTGCGTGGTCCGAAATCTACCGGAAAGCCCTTTCCTTCCATATTCAAAACTAAGTTACGGGGGCGAACAATTGTTCCGTTCCGGTTGTTTGGAACGTTCGCGGATTGCAGAAAGAGAAAAAAAATTGTATTCCTGCTCTCCGTTTATTCGTCTCTTATGCGACAAAAAATAGACATGGGGACACAGTCCGAGTGAGTTCTTTTGATTTGGATCTCTTGTGCCGTTTAGCCCGAAACGTCATTTTCAGAACATTTCCCGAACAACAAAGTCAATTTAGTCGAATCTGCCAAGTACTCGGGGGATGTTCCACCTTTCCCGTTTCCTCCTCTGTGCTTGCGAAGAAAAAGAAAGGGAAGGAAAAATGACCATTGCTGTTTCCTAACCAATATGATTTGCGTAGGAGAATGTTTTAGTCATTCGGTTGATTGAAAAATTGCGTATATGGGGTCTTTGATGTCGTTGCTTTTAGTGTTGATATCTCTTCTGCTGTCCTTATTTATCTGCTACACCTCGAAATGAACGAAACATCTTTTGTTTTATATTACCCGAAGTCCTGCAGTCGGGAAATTTCATTTCCCAATCCCTTATATTTCTTATAGTGAAATAAGAAATACATTTTAAAGGTTTCTTCGCTCTTTAAAATTGAAGGATGCCTTTTTCCCCTATTTCGTGCAGTGCTTCACTCTTCAAGGTTTTTTTTTTTTTTTTCTATATACGTTTTTGGGCCAAAACATTCCTCCTTCGCCTGCTTCGTGCAATTTTGCGAGGTATTGAGCTCTCCAAATCAAAAAGGCTCCCTTTTTTTTCCTACCGCCTTCTTTTGCGCTGCTTGAACTTTTATTGAAAAACGGTCAGAAAAATTCCTCCTTTCAAATGTACATCTCTGCTGCCCCCTCCTCCTCATTCCCACTTGCAGATGTATTCGGAAAATTTGCCGTTTCAGAATGATATTTGTGTGTCTTTTTATACTTTTTTCTTTCAGTTTCTTGCAAGAAATTTGGCTTACTCTTTCATGGCTGTTTTGAGTTGAAGTATTTCACTCTTTTCCTCTCCTTTTCTGGGCGCTGAATGTTTTACTTTTTTTTTTTTTTTTTTTTCTACTTTTGGTGATTTATACGTTTTGGAATGTTTTCATGCCTTTCGGAAAAACTTGTAAAATATTACTGAAGTTATTAAAGTTCCTTTCTTCTCCGTCTATTTATACAAGAATATGGCACTAAGCTGTTTCATAACGCATATTTTGCAAAGCAAAGGAGAATCTGTGTGTAAGGCTTCTTTACATTGCCAGTACGTTTCGCAAATTTATAGAAAATTGCTTTCTCAATATGAATGTCACATCTGGCAGTGTGGGGTGTTTTCTTTGCCATCCAGTGCTTTCTTTTTCCTTATCAGGTACTTTAAACTGGAAATATATTTTTCGGCAGATATTCGTTGTATTCCACTAATATTATTTCAGCCAAGGAGTTGGTATTAAGAATCACTCTATTTTGACTAAAGTACTCAGTAACAAAAATCCTGCTTTATTTTATGTAAAATAACATTTTATTAAATTTCAAGTATTTTTTTTTCTCTCAAATATTGCAAAATAAATGGATGAAAGAAACATTCGTATAGAGTACATTTTTTTTTTTTAAATATATGAAATTTCTATATTTGTTAAAATAGTTTACCATTATTAACTATTATTTAGAAATCATTTTTCCTTTTTTTCTCACATAAAATTTTAATTTGCACTTTTTTTCAATTTGATTTAAACATTGAATTTTTGATTTCGTTATACCAAAGATGCCGAACTTTTTTTTTCAATCTGAAACGGAAAATGTTTTTTTTTTTTTAATGATCGTAATTTAATTTTTATTTTAGATAAATTGTATTATAAGTGATAGTATTTATATTATAAGTAGCTCAATTTTTCTAAAATAGTATTTTTGAAAACTCAGTATTTATTATCATATTAATTATACCTTTATTTTAATTGTTTGTTGTAAGTAATATTTATTATTCAAAATATTCACAAATCGTTTTTTGCTATTTTTTTCATTTTTTCTTCCTGATAAAGGATTTTTTGCATTTTTTAAATATTTAATAAAGTATTTAAGAAAGAATAGGAAGAATATATTTCTCGAATACAAGAATTCTTTCAATAAACGAGGCATTTTTGTTATTTAATACATTTTTTTCTTAGTCTTAATAATGTTAAATTTTTATTAAACTATAATTAAGAACGGGCATAGTTTAAAATTATTAAAATACATTTTTTAAAACGTAACATTTCTTCAGATTACTAGAAGAAAGGGAATTTAATTAGGGGATAAAGGCATTCATTCTTATTGAAAATGCTTATGATTATTAAACATAAAACGAAAATTTTAAACGATAAAAAAACTTTCTTAATGTTCCACTTTTATTTCTAAAAGCGATTTTTTTTCAATCTAAAACGAAAATGCTTTTTGAATTATTATGATTTAATTTTTATTTAAGATAAATGGTATTATAAATAGTAGAAGTTATATTATAAGTAGTTTAATTTTGGTAAAAACAGTATTTTCTAAAAATCATTTTAATTAATATGGTAATAAATACTAACTTAATTGTTTGTTGATTTTTAAATGTGTAAGTAATATTTATTAAAATATTCACAAATCCTTTTTTTATCCCCGCCCGATAAAGAATGTTTTGCATTTTTTAAATATTTAATAAAGTAATTAAAAATAATAGGAAAAATGTAAAATCAGAAAATACTTCTTAAATGCAAAACGTTTTTAAATAGAACGGGAAATTTTTGTTATTTAATACATATAACTTTCCAAAACTTTCTTAATGTTCCCAGTTTTATTTCTCAAAAGCGATTGAATTCAAATTTTTAAGCTTTAGCACTTGCATCGTTTTCATTTTCGAAAGCAAGTGAATGAAAAAAAAAGAAAGGAAGAAAGAGAAGATGAAGTGCGGAGCCGCAGCACATGGTAATCTCTAAAAGTGGCTCTGATGATGAAGAAAACAACACATGCATTCCGTAGCACAATATTTCAGAGTGGCCATATTCCGGCGCGGAATGGGCCATAAAGCACGTGACCTGTCGGCGAACGAACCGGCCGTAAACTCCACCACGTGCTATCCTCGCACAATGGCGCCCCGTGGCATGTCGGGATTGGATAGATCCTTAGCAGCATCTCCCCCCCACCCCTCCCTCCCTTTCCTCTCTTTCGATTTTTACCTCTCTCCTCCTGCTCTCGCTCCTCCGCTGACAGAAAGGGGTTGATTTGGATTTGCTTATTCTTCCACCCCTTTTTGTTTGTTTATTGGTCCGCTCCCCTCTTCCGACAACTGTTACTCCCCCGCACTGCGCATCTCCGCCCTATCTGCATGCACGCCGGATTTTGATGTAAAGCGACGCCCCAGTTTTTATCTATCCTTTTTTTTTTTAAAGTGAAATTTCGGCATAATTCTTATCTATTTGTTAAAAAAAATTATAAATTTGGGTCATCATTTTGAATGAGCTATCATGGAAAATATTAAAAGTTAAACTAATTAATTTCGAGTTATATATTTTTTTATGGATTCAAATTTGCATTTTGGAACTATAAATTTATAGTTTTCGTAATTAGATTTAAAATTTTGAGAGTTAAAAATTTTTTTGTGAAAATAAATGTTATAATATTTCTTGTTTTTTTAAATAATTTATATGCTTCACCCACTCGTATAAAATTTCGTTGAATTTAATTAATACAGTTTTCATTCGTTCATAAGTTTGCATAGTTAGAATTCATATGAATCAATGTTGATATTTTTGATAATTTTAATTGAGCAACTTAAAGGATTTAATTTTAGTCATTTTATAACAAATGCCTAGCTGAAAAAATTCTTTTCAGCTTTTTAATTAATTTTTTCTGTTAATATTATTTTAAAGATTGTAATTTAAATTTATATGAGGAAAGATGGAATTAAATTCTTTTTTTTTTTAAAATAAGAAATAGTGTGAAATCACGTATAATTATAGTTATCAAAAATGTATCATCAAATAAAAATTTATTATCAAAAAAAGAATGTATTGAATTTATCTTTTCTCCCTTAATGTTTTATTCAAGGAACAAACCAGCATACAAATTATTATTTTTTTTTACTGCTTACGTTTATTTATTTTTAACATCCTCTTTCGAACTATTTCGGAATACTTCTTTTATATGACATTAAGGTAATGCCAATTGCAAAGTCTTTATGCCCCTTGCCTTATTGCTTATAGGCTTTGAGTTTGTAGCAAACATAAATGTACCTTTTCCTTCATCAGCGAACAAGAACCGAAATGAATAACAAAACCCCAAAGTAAGAATCAAGTTCTTCTTTTTTTTTATTTTGCTGCTCATTCTTGTTTTCGGAAAATAAAAATGGAGCTTGCAGTGGGCATCCTTTACCGTTTGCTCCCTTATTATTATTACTACGTCTTTCTTTTTTATTTATTCCTCGGGTCTTTTTAAGCCGGGGAAGTCCGAATAACAATCAAACTAGCGATATAAAAAGGGGAAGTTAAGGAAAATGGTCAAGCGACTGCAATTGATTCAGTCCGTAGTTTATCAGGATGCGTGTTTTATTCTGCCAGGCAGTTTAGCGTCCAACCTTGCTCCGGCCCAACCTCCGTCGACTACTAGTTTAGCCCCCACTATCAGCGCCATTATCCATCGAAGCCCTACCCCCCACCCCCACCCCTCGCTCTTTTCCATACCCTCCCTCCCCCACCCCCCAATACAATCGATTTTTACCAGGAAGGGGAGGGGGGGGTAGGATTTTGCTTTGGGAGAGTTTCTTCCACGACTGGCCTTAAGGTTGTGGAGGGGGGGGGACGCTTTTGCGGGGGGGTGCTGGGAAGGTCCAAGATGGCCAAGAGCAGCCACCCGGAATGCATCTCGTTCCTCATGCATTGGAACGACCGTCTCCATAGCAACTAAGTCCGTGGTCAGCGCCGGGGTACATCATCATTAGGGGCGCGGACACGGCTTCTCCCCCCTTCCCTTTTTCGTTCAGCTCCCCTCTCCATCCCTTTCGAAGGCCCTTCCTTGCTTCCCGTAAGCATTTGCGTCTTTCTGGAAAAGGGGAGGTGGTTTTACTTCTTCTATGTTGAAAAATTTCTTTTTTCAACCACCATTGTTTCTTTAAATTTTGCGACCTTCTTCAATGGATACCTTGATTCTTCTGCCTTCATTATCTCTGACATATTCGTTGAAGCAAACGGCAATGTATTCATGTACATTGTTGTTTTAAATTAAGGTAACGTCAATGTCGGTTGGAAGAATTATGGTATTGTACTTAAAATGGAATATGGATAGGAAATCGTAGTTCTTGTCATTTTAAAATGGCATTTTATATAATGCATGGAAAATAATAATAAGTAAATGAACATAATTTGTTGTAAAGTGATGAGTTTTTTAAGTCTACAAAATAATTGTCCATACAACATATTTTATCTATTCAGGTACATACAACATAGCTATTCATGTTTCCTTAAAAGTACATCTGAGTTTTCGAGAAACATTTTAAAATAAAATAACATTTTGAAAATCTTTCCTCACGGTCTTGTAATATTAGTAAGTCAATAACTGTGCTTAAAATAATTTAAAATTCACTTATTTTCAAAAAAAAAAAAAACTTTTATTGTTTAAAAGACAATAAACCATTGGTAAGAATTTAAAAAAAAAAAAAAAAAAAAAAAATTCAAATCTTTTTATTGACGTCAAAATGCTTCTGTTAGATTGTTGATTTTCAGTGGATTTCAGCTTTTTAACTCATTAAAACTGATTTATCTTTTATTTATATCTCACGTGAAACGATCATTCACTCTATAATTTTCTAACATCTCTTTTACATCCAATAATTTATATTTTAAATTTGATATACTTCATAAGTAAGATCTACTTTATAAAGCAACCAAAATAGGCGTGCACCCTCTAAACTTTGAAAGAAAAAAAAAACTTTTTTTTTTTTTTTAAATAAAATTTAAGCACAATTTTCGGAATATTTCAATATCTTTAAAGTGAGAATATTGGGCACAGGTTTTTTTGCCGGATTTTATCCTTCATTTGGAATCGGAAAAGCCATCCCGAGTTCTTGATTTGCTGTGTGGAAAGGCTTTCCCTCCTCCTTCCGCCTGAGCCAGCCAACCACGGACCGTCCGTCGGTTTTTTTAAACCCTATCCTTCGACTGGGAGGGCCGCATTTTGAATGCGCCTGTCGCGGGGCCCGCATTTGCATTTCTGACGCACGAGGAGGAGAATCAGGTGGGAGAAAAAAAAGCACCCGTCGTCTTAGCAACGCCGAGTTATCGATTCCACCACAGCCTCCAGAGTAGCGGCGGTGTTGTAATCAGAGGGGTGGGGGAGACTTGCGCCGACCCCCCTCCAAATTTTTATTTCTTCTTCATGCCGCCAAACTTAAATTGACTCTTAGGTTCCTCGCCTCTCTCCTCATTGGTCACTTCTTCAGATTCGACCACACGTTCCGACACTGTCCGTGTTGACTGAAAAGAAGGCGGCAGGTCCCCCCTATCATTCAATTTTTCCGCGGGTTTCAATAGGGACATCAGAAAACTCCTCTCTTCCGCTATCTGGAGAGCTCGCTCCCAGGGTGTGTTATTCCTCTTTCAGGGGTCCTTTTCACGCACTCTTTTTTTCATTGATTTATTTATTTAATTTTTTTTTTCTTTTCTTTTTTCCTTCTGCGACTTGATGAGCAACGCATGCGAAGGGTCAGTTCTGATTTCTGGGGATACGCAAGGGTGAGAAAAGAGTGATATTCCGTTTCACTGCCAGTCATGTGGGGAAGGATGGAAATGACCTTTAACACCTCTTCCCCCCGGTAAAAGTGCACATGAACTTGTCATCGTTGACATTTATTCTTGAGAAATGTCAGAAAGTAGTTTGGATTGAAATTTTTAAAGCGTAACTCCTTTTTGCCAGTGATACATTTGGTCTTAAGGGGCCGAATGGCGTTCGGGCGCTCGGTACCACAGTTTTGGGTCCGAATCCCAGCGGTGCCATGGATGTTTGTAGTGGTTCAGAATCCACTTTAAATCGTAGGTCCCTGTGTAATAGGATCGTATCATCGTTAGCATTCTCAGCAATCGAGATCCATGATTGCATTATTTACTGTCTAAATTTAATAAAAATTAAAAAAAAAAAATTCTCAATTTTTTCCGCAATACAAAGAACCAATTTTAGTCTTAAAAATTAATTTTAAATAATTTTTTGTGGGGTATTGTTACTCCGCGTCCGTAGCATATCTTCTGGTTACACTCACTCCCTGGTTTGTGTTAAGTGAGTAACGTCGGTGCAGCGCTTGCCTTAAGGCATCAAAGGCAACTGTCTAAATGTTTGCCAGCTGCATTAGAAAAAAAAAAAAAAAAAAAAAAACATTTGGTCTTAATGAAGAAAGTACTATAGATAATATTTAAATTCTGAGTTCGTAAAATAATTCGGTTATTTTAATTATTTTTAAATCATTTAATTACAAAAGATATTTTAATTATAGCTTGGAATTTATTTTAAAATTATGTTTACTTGTCTTCTAGATATTCTACAGATCTTCTATTTATTTGTCTTATTTCTCTATCTGTTGCAAGTTGTTCAGTTGCAATACATTATTTAAAATATGATGCCGTAATTTTAATATTATTTATTAATATGTTTCCTGTTTAAGATCAGCACAAGGTTTTCATTTTTTTCATCCCGGAATTTGATTTTAAAGTTGAGTGAACTACTTCTAAATTGAATTAAATTTAATTTAAAATTGGTTCAATCAAAACACTCAATTTTAAAATCAATTTTAATTTTTTTAAATTTTTTTAAAAAATTGATTAATAATTAAATTGAAATCATTTTTAATTTAAAACTAAGTAATTTATTTAATTTGCTAAATTTCAGTTAAAACATTGTTAAATATTTTTTTTTTTTTTTATATTTCCATGTCAAGAGACGACGATTTTTAATATTTTTAGTTTACTTTTAAATTTGAAGTAAAAGCAATTTAAATACATTCTAAATTCAAGTTTTGTTTTTGGGAGCGAAGAGTTGTAAAACTGTACTTTTCAACAGAATCAATATATTTTAAAAATTATTACAAATTATTTTTGAGCTGTTAATATTTCATACTTAGTTATATTTGGAAAGTAAAGAATAGATTTGAAAATAGAGAAGACTTCTTTTTTTATAAATATATATATATATATTTTGTAGGTGTAATTTATTTCTTATTTATAAATTAGTTTCGAACTGTTGATATTTGATACGTGGTTATTTTTGGAAAGTAAGGAAAAGATTTGAAAATAGAGAAGGTTTCAAAAGTTTATGAAAAATGCTGGAATACAATGTTGCAAAATGACTGAACTATATCAAATGAATTTTTTTAATTCATTTTATTATTACAGTTTAAATTTTTTTAATTTATTTAAAATTAATTTTTAAGACTAAAATTAGTTGATCGGTAAAATTGGCTCGTTGTATTGAGGGAAAAAACCCCTGAGAACTTTTTATTTATTTATTGTTGAATTTAAACAGTAAATAATGCAATCATGGATCTCTGTTGCTGGAAATGCAAAAAAAAAAAAAAAAAAAAAAAAAAAAAAAAAATTTAAAATTGGATCTTAAAAAAATGAAAATTAGAAAAATTTATTGATACTCATTAAACTTTAAAAAATCAGAAGAGTTATACGAAGCATCGAATTATGTAGTAAATTGTTAGATAATTTTTTTTTTAAGCCATTTAAAATTTAATCTAGCTTTCTGCTAAGATCTCACATTATACATATGCCAGGCCACACAAAAGCTACTTCATATCCTTAATTTATTAATCGCACCTTTTTATTCAAATTTATATAATAATTTCAAAATTTTAAATTTTTTAATTAATTTTTAAAGGAGTTTATTAAAAAGAGAATCAAATACTTTCATCCATTTCGCAATTCACCGAATGGAAAATATTATTATTAAAGTAAAAATGAATGAATTTGAAATTTTACGTTTAATAAATTGAAAAATTGTATATCTGATAGATGCGAAGATTCATAGGCCGAGTTTAAAAGTAGGGGGAGCTGCACCTGAATACGAAACAAATGGGAAGAGTGCGCAAGAACTCGAAACGCGGCAACCCTTCCCTCTCTGCAATGCTGTAGGCCAATCAGAATTTTGCAAACCTGTCTGCCAATCCCAGTCTCTCAAACTTTTCAAAATTGAAATTTCATGCAAATGACGCGAGCACTTCTGCTGTTGGATTCTGTTTTAATCTGTAGAATGACTAAAAATCCGTTTAAACTGTTGGTTTTTTGAAATGATGTAATGGGATTTTTAATTTAAATTTCCCACTGTAAACAAATTAAATTTTAAAAGGTTTGAAATTTTGAAAATATTGATTTTTTTTCATAATGTTTGTAACCAAGAAAAGTGGAAATTTTAAATCTTACGGAAAGAATGCAAAAGGATTTAATTTAATTGATAAAAAAATATTTAAATTCTTTGCAGCAGTCTCAAATTTCATTAAAATAAAATAAAATGTTAATTAAATTTTAATTTTCAGTGTGTCAGTTCGCATAATCTTTATGTTTGTGTATTTTCAAATTGAACTCATTGCTTTCGTTTTACATTAATTTAATTTTAAGGTGATTCTCCGAATATGTATAAGAATTTCATTTTAAGTTTTGAGTTAATGTTTTGATTTAAATAAATAATAAATTGTACTGGTAAAGGTACAAAAACATTTAATGTAAATAGAAAAAAGTTATGTAAATATCATTAAATAACGTTGTTCTAGTTACATAAAAGTTATCTAATACAAGTTATGTTTAAAGAGATTTTAAACAATTGAAACATTTCCATGAAATTTCTATTTCATCAAAATAATGGACCGTTGACAATTTCATGCATACAAATAAAAGTTATCATCCGTATAATAAATTAGTTTAACAATAAAGGAGTATAATAAAAATATTCCTTTTTTTTTTTAATGTCAATATATAATGGGATATATAGCTTAATTTTATTTTTCTTTGGTCAGCAATTTCCACATTAAGAACAAATATTTGCAAATATTTTTTTTCAATTTTCTCTTTCTCTCTCTTTAAGTGTGTGTGTGTGTCAGTTTCCCCATTTAACAGGTTTTTTTTTCCCTTCCCCCATTTAACGGTCATTGAGTTCATACTTCCATTGTTGTTAAAATAAAAAAAATTTTCATTTATATTCTAAAATCAATTAATTTATGTATATATAAATTACAATTGTAAATGAGTTATTATGGATAACTCCATGAACATCATTCCATGATTCGTAAATTATGAATATTCAAATAGCTGTTTATCGATTCTGCTCACCACCGAACACTATCTTGGAGGAAAACAACAAATGGATGTTTATTTACTGCTGTTAGTTTATCCCGGGGAATGACCGCATTGGATGGGTTAACTGTTTAACCTATGGGCAGAATGGTAGTAGGAAAGGCATTCTCTGCAGTGACACGGAGGTTATCTTGGGCTGTCTAAACATCCTACAGGACCGGGGCTGTCACCGCAGAGATGAACCCGAGTGTAATGTGTAAGGAAATAGTCAAAGGTCAACAGTCATCCATCAACCACCGTCATCACCTATAACAGAACTGTTTTTTTCTTTTCCTCTATCTCCCTCTTTTTCTTCCTTTCTATTTCCATGTCCGAGTTGCTGCTGACCGTCGTTTTGTATGGCAAGTGGTGAGAACTGTGACATGTTTCTAAATCGAGTTATTATCATTTTTTTTCATAATGCATATGTGGAGATTATCTGTTTCCATGTAATATTGATGGCCATTTCATGTGGCATCAAACCATTGATGAGATTTTTTATATCTGTTTTTATAGCCTTTACAAAAATTAATTTTTAAAACGAAGCTACTACTAGATTGTGTGGGAGAGTCGAGTACCTGTGCACGAAGTGCACATCTGCTCAGAATTCAAATATAATAAAACATAAATAAGTATCACAGAATTAGTAGGAATTAAAAAAATTTAAAGCAAACAGTTAATAGGAGGAAAAGAAGTTAAAAAAAGGGGGCGGGGAACTAACTGGGAGGTGACAAATAAAAGCAGGATAAAAATACATAAATGCGTAATAAAAGCATATAAATACGTAAATACATACATAAACACAAATTTAATGGAAATAAATAGAAAATATAAATGTATATTAACACAAAAATAAAATGCTTTACACAATTTCTAATTCTATAAAGGAATATCTTACTAAATTTTTATTCAGAAACTCTAGTAATAATAATAATAATAAAACCACACGAGTGTTTGCAGATAAAAATTGTAATTTAAATAACATACAATAATGTAGATTTTCTTAATTCTGTAACAATAACGTACGTTCTTTAATTTTATTTTATTATACATTTTTCTTTTCTTTTCTTTTTACTGAAATTTAAATTATTTTGAATACAAACGTAAATTTAAAATTTATTGGCACATTCACAACAACAACAAAAAAATACGATAAAATTTGCATAAAACTTCTAATTTCCTTACAAAAAATCCAATAAATATTTGTATTGTTGGATTTTTATTGTTAAGTGGTGCTTATATTTTAGCTGATGCTCATAAAAAAAATTAAACTGTTTATTTATTTGAATTAATTTTTATTAAAACCACCAAAAAATTATTTTAAGTATTAAAGCAGATGTTTTAAGCATATTTTTCATTATCGTAAACTTTAAGCTTTTTGTGGAAAACAATTTTATTCTGTGCTGTTTTTTTTCTAATCTAGTAAAATATTTTTCATTGGCCTTGGAGAATTGATTTAAATTTTATTCAGAATTTCTGTTATTTAATTTATTACTTTACGCAAATTAATACATTATTTCAAAATCTGTGTCATTAATAATGTATAATAGAGATGTAATTTTGTCGAATTTGTACTGTTTTTTTAAAAAAATGTTTTGGCTGCTTCAATTATTTGCAATACGTTTGAAAAACTATTACGCGTGCTAAAATTTAATAATAGCTCTATAATTGTTTACCAGCTATTCGTAGTAATTTAAGCAAGTAGGTTTTTTTTTTCCCTTTGTAGTGTTTTTTTGTTCATGACCCACTTTGATAAAATTGAATCTCTTGTAAATTTCAGTGGTAAAGAAATTAAATCAAGAGGTTGTTTTGAAAAAGTGTTGCAAGGGAAGACTTATTCATGATATTAGTTTTTACTCTGATGAAAGCATTCCCCCCCCTTTTTTCCCCCCTTTTAAAATACATTTCGTAATGAAATTATGTGTTTTTCTTTGTGTGTGTATAAAATTAATTTGTGGAATTGCGAACTCAATACTTGAATTAAATTTTACACTTTGTTTTTTTACTTGAATAAATGCGATTTTACATAATTTTCTATCATCTCATTTTTCGAAAACTTACATTCGAAATATATAATTTTCACCTTCCTCCTGTCTTTTTTAAATTTCATCGCAACATCAGTTAAAATAGAATTAGTTATTTTTAAATCTAAATTTTTTTTAAATTTAAATTCAAGATTTAATGTTGCTTGGCTTATTTATGGAAGGAAATATTAAATTGAAAAATAAAATTATTTTACAAAATTATAAAATATTTTGAGAAATAACAAAACTTTTAACAAAATGTTTAACCGTTGTAAATAGAAAGAAAGGGGGATAATTTTTTTTTTTTAATTTCAATAACTAGCATTTTATTCATCATAAAATGTTCCCAGTGTTTGAGAACGTCCTTTGTTAAAAAACTCTTTCTAAACCATGTTAGTTCAACTTATATTGAATTTTATCTATTTAAATTCAAAATTTTTCTTCATCAAAATGTGTTAACTTACACTACATAAACTTCCTCCTTAATTCAGTTTAAAAGTTAAAGTTAGTTTATTATACTGTATATAATTTTATTTATCAGTGAATTCTTACTTTTTACATTCAGGAAGTTTCGATAGTTTTTATTTCATTTCTATATCGGAAAGAAGCGTTTGATAGAGGTGGTAGAATTGGTGTTAACGTGCGACCGTAGCCACTTGGCGTACGCGTGGCGTGCACTCTCGGAGTTTTTCCCACGGCATTTTTTTTTTTTTTTTTTTTTTTTTTTCCCGCAGATTTTTCACTTTCCCACAATCTGTTCTTTCTTTCTTTTTTTTTTTTTTTTTTTTTTTTTTCAAGAGGCCGACTGCTGTCATCGACTCGTGTTAGAAAAGCCTCCCGGGGTTTGTTGGCCTCATCCAGAATTACAGCACAATTAGCCATTAAACGCCACTCCCATTAAAGGTCGACGCTGCAACGGAGTTTGTGTCTAAGTGTTTCGTTCTATCCCACCCCCGACAGCAGCGAGGGTTTTTTTTTTTTCTCTTCCCTCCTTCTCTCTCTCTTTCGGGACTCTCTTGGCACGTCCGGGGTGTCGGGCCAACTGACCACTGGGGCTCATGGGAAGGGCAATCCATTACGGTGGTTCCATTAATTCTTCGGACATTAGCTACTATTTGAAGCTCCGACTCTTTATTATTATTATTCCTATTTTATGACTGTGAGTTATGAGCGGACGCTCTTCAATCTCTCCTCGTCACAATGCGCCCCCACAAGAGTTGTCACACGTGTGTCGTCGATTCCGATATGGCTGGAGATTTCAAGAGAGTTGATGCTTATTGTTGTGTTGTGTTTTGATTAGTGAAGAGATTCGTACTAGTATCGTATGTGAGTTAACTTAAAAAAAAATATTATTATCTGGATTTCATGAATATGTAAATTATTTAAATAAATATTAATACAGTTATGAATAAAAATATTTTATTGCTATAATTTTTAACGTACATAGGTTTTTTTTTTTTTTTTTTTAAATAATTAATTTCTCGGAATTTGTGCATTATTATTTTATACTTTTTTTGTTCATGGAAGTATTCGTAACTTTTTTTCTTTTTAAAGCTAGGAATAACATTAAGGATTATGATAAAAGAAAAAATTGGAAGCAACCCTTCATTGCATAAAAATAGCATTAGATTTAAAGGGAATGTTTACAAGTTTCTGAAGTTGATTGAATATGAATTTCTTTTCAATGTAAATCGATTTTTATTTAAATGTTAAGAAATGTAGACTTATTATAATTTATCTATTAATATTTTTTTAATTACGTTTAAATGTGTTAATGAAATAGTTATTTGGGTAAAAAGGGGATTATATAGATAAAACTCTTCTAATCGTCTGTCCTTGCTGTGTTTTATCATCTTTTGCCAAAACAGGTTAATCTTTATTGCTAAATGCTGCTTTTACAACTTATTTTGCTTGAGCGAATCAACCTACCTGCAAACTTACTTAATTCTCCTGCTTAGCGTGAAGGTAAAGGCCTCTGGTACTTTTTTATAAAGTAACCGACGGATGTTAAATAGATTTTCCGATGTTAGTCATTCGGATTTGAGACGGAGTTGAATGCGATTTTGCTGAGAGAGAAAATAAAAAGAAAAAAAAGCGCAGGCACATACAGCTTCTTATCGCTCTCGGAATTTTCCATGAAAGATGCTTTGATGGCTCGCAAATGCTTAAGAATGGTACCCTCAGCCTTTTATGTGAAAGGTCTTAACGTCCTTCCCGCCTAACTTTCCGCTCCGGTGGACGGATTTCGGATAACGCTCCTGCCCAATAAGAAGCTAAGTTATGAAGCCCCCTCTGTTCTTCTGGGGGTGAGGGGGTGGTTGAGGAGGAAACATTTCTCTTCCCAAAGTCCAATGAATATTAGAAATTGGAAGAATATGAAAAGGTGAGGCTTCAAGACGATTTGCGATCACTTAAAACAGATTGGAAAATCGATTCAGTGTTTTAGTATTGCTTTTCCTAACCTGTTTTTTTTTTCTTTCATCCGACTTCTTTCAGCTACTTGCTTTGCCGCAAATTTTCTTTTTTATTACAAGATTTTCCCCATTTTTTTAATGTGTGTTTTGCCTTGCTGTTCTCATCCATCTCTTATTTCTTTGCAGCATAGTACATTCCCTTCACGCGCCGATCTCCGATTTTTTTTAATGGTTTCTGTATGTTAAGACTTTAATGGATTTTTCTATGTGTGTAATATTTCAGCTCCATCGTTTTTTAGTAAGGTCTTCGATTTAAACGTTATTTCGGGTTACATACGTATACGAAATACGCGACTTAAGCCAATGGGAATCAAAAGAAAGATTTGTTAAAGTGAACTATTTTTTTAAATCATTCTTTTATGATATATCTGTATCAAACAGCAATACAAAGTAGCTTATTAACTGTAAGCTTCACCATAAGAAATCATCCATTTTCATAAGAATCATACATTTCATTCATTTTCATAAGGCTTTTGCTTTCAACAAATCAGATAAATATTATGTTTCTTATTGGAAGTAGAATCCATGAAATATTGTCATATTTTATATTTTAAAAATAATTTTTGAAAACTTGATCTTGTGTTTCAACGAAAAAATTTCTTTCTTCATTGAAATATGTATATATATATCTATATATAAACATTTGTTGTTGCTGTCCTGCAGTGTGGGACGGACATCTACTGAATAATCTACTCATGGTTGGAGGGAAAGTGGGCTGCTTCTGTTGTGATGGGGCACCCATAGGTCCATAAGGTTGTTGTGTGAAGTCCGTAACGCTCTTACAGTCATATGTGACCAGGACCTACGACTGAATGCGGATTCCGACACAAACTTTTATCAGAATATACATGGTGTTCTACAAACATCTAAGGCATCGATGGGACTTGAATCCGAAACTTGTGTCACCGAGCACCAGGGCGCTAGACACTCGGCCATTCAGGCATATATATATATTGTTGTCAATTCTACTGTGGTATACAGCATTTATATGTTAATTGCGTTTCTTCTTCTTAGGAAATTAAATCTTATATTGACTATTTGGTCTCTTATAAATTTTAACACTTTCACAAATTTATAATTCTATTGCGAAAGTATAATTTCTCACATCTTCTTTGTTTTTCCTTAAAACAAAATTTGACTTTTAATCTTTTTTTTCCCCTCCCCAATAGAAACACAAACATTAAATTTATTTTACAGGATTGGGCGAAATGCATTCGAAACTTTCAGAAAACGTTGAAAACACCGAAGAAAAACCGAGCGAATGAAAGGAGTCCCATGAGTTTCCAAACATAATCTATATTTATTTTTTTCCCGGGATGAAGAAGAAGAAGGAAAAAAAATTAATTTAAAATTCGATTTTTGCGGCATTTCATCCTCGCAGTGCCGATGAGAATGAATGAATGGGGGACCACGAAGAGATAGAAAAGCGAGAACAATGCACTCATAATCAGCCACCTGAGCAAACAGAGACAATACGGGTTGGGGGGCAGCCTGGCCCCGAACAGATACGCTCCAATATTACAGGCTAATCTCTTGCACAAACCCGACGGCCACATTGATGTACGCTGGCCAAAAACAACTGCCTCTTGGATGCCGATCAAGCTGCTGCTCTGTTTCTCTTTTCTTTTTCTTTTCTTTTTTCTTTACTATCAGCTTTCCCATCTCAGTCCCCCGTCGTTTTCGCTCCGATGAAACCAAGTCGAATACTTGGAGAGACGTACGGTTTCGTTTTAGATGAAGAATTTAATATCGTTAAATTGTTTAGCGCATGGCCTTTTGTTTTTTGGTCCGCAGAGCTTGTCTTCGCCATCGTAATCGTCATTGTCTTTGGTGCTTTTTTTTTATTTATTTATTTTTTACTTTTACTACCTTTTAGTGTAAATGTTTTTGATTATTGATAAAAAAAATAGTTAAACTTGTGTATCTTAATGAACAAATATGCGTTAGTAAACATGCTTTAAAAAAAAGTTGTTAAGTTGCTTAGAGAAAAAAGCTACAATATTATATTTGAAATAAAATAGGCTACTGTTTAGAGATGGAATGAAAAGACTTTTCTTAATGTGCATTTTATTTTGTAGCTAAAATACAAAAATTTATATTATTGTGAGTGCTAAAATGTTTTGTAAATAAATAGGAATCTCCAAACACATTTTACAGTTACTGAATCCATAAAAGATTGTTTAAAACGGCATAAAGATCCTCTTGGAATATTCAGATCGTTTTATTAATTTGCTTCTTCTATTCATATATATATATATATATATCAGCCCACTGGGAAATGCCTTCCTATCATTGAAAGTGAAATATTGAAGTTTAGCATTGACTTTACACCTTTATATTTGTTTCCTTGGAATCTTCTCATTTTATAAGCATGATGCTAATAAATATTCTGTCGTAATGGAAAGATTTCTGAATACATAGTTCGAGCTTTATTGAAAATTAAGTACTCGTAAATTTTTCCATAAGTCATAAGATTAAAATTTGATTAATTTAATTTAAAATGGAATAAACTCTTATTTGGATGCAGTTTTACGAAATGATAATGTGTTTATTAATGTTGTTGTTGCTCTATTGGTTCCGGCAATACAGAGACAGTTAATCTTTATACCATAGGCAAGGGTTACACCGCTGTTACTCATTTAGCACTACCCAGGGGGCTCGTGTAGTTTGAAGATATGCTACGGACGCGAGTAACACTACCTCCACAACGCTCTACGATCCTATTAGACCGGGGCCTATGGTGTTAAGTGGATTTCGAACCACTACCACACCAACCCTTTCACCGCCGTGACTCGAACCCGAGCTCTAGATATAGCCACTCGGCCATCAGGCCCCATTTATTAACCCTATTAGTAAAAACTAATGTAATATAGCGATTTTTCCATTCTATAAACTTGTTCACTGTTTGACTATGTTTGTTTATATTTGATTCACACTCATATCAAATGAAAATATGCACAATGGAGTTTGATGAGTGGTGGCATTTCCTGTTCCAGTACCTCAAAGCACAGAAATGTACTTTGTACTCTCCCTCGTTATGCAGCAGGCTGGCAGATATTTCAAAACCATTAGCAGAATCCGAAAAAGCCAAAAAAGGAAATAAATACCGAATAATATTCTTTTTCTCTCTCTCTCTTTCTTCTTCTCCTCCTCCTTCTCCTTTCGGTCGCTATTAATGCTTATTGCAAGCAAACCTTCTGCTTTCCCCCAAATCTCGTTTGCAGGCCGCCATTATTTTGTTAATCCGTTCATCGCGTCATCATCGCAGTTCCCCCAGGAGCTATTTCATCCTCGACGCTAAAGGGTCAAGCAGAAATAAAAATTAAACGCAAATGGTCGCGCTGTTATCTATCCACTTTGACAGTTGGTTCATCAAAGTTGAATCTAAAATAGCGCGTGCTCTCTTTGTATATATCGGTCGACTTCGTTATTCATTTCACGTTTGTTGTTGTTCTGTATTGATAGTGTGTAGCGTTATGAATACCATTTGAAAATAATTTTTGAGCTGAATACTGTTATGTGCACTGCTGTCTTTAAAATAAACATTTCACTTAAAACGAATTAATATTTGCAATTTAGTTTTATTAAAGATTTTAAGTTAGATTAGAAATCAAATTGACTGACATTAAACTAAAAACACATCAGTTAGAATGATTGAACTATTTCTAGCGGCCTGGGGGCCAAGTGGCTAGCGCTCTGACCTTTGGTATCACAGGCTTCAGGATTGAATCCTAGCTGTGGTATGGATGTTTGTGAGTGGTTCGGAATCCACTTTAAACTTTAGGATCCGGTGTGTTTAGCCTAAAGTGTGCAATGACCGTAGAACAACAAACCAAATCATTGTTACCACAGGATTAAGGTTTGAATCCTCGTTGAGGCATAAATGTTTGTTGGTGGTTCGAAATCCATATTAAACTGGCTATAAACTGTACATTTATAGAATCTGAATCTGGATCTGTGCATTTTATATTATATGAAGGAATAAATAACATTTGCCATAGGTCGGGCATATATATTTAAATCGCTTTTATTGATGTACTTAAAATCAAATTTCTCTTGATATTATTCAATTATGGTTTTGTGAAATTTAATAATTAATAATAATATATACGGAAACATTTCACCAATTTATGTATATTATTAAAAAATCTAGCTTATGTAATGCATCATGTAGATTAATTTACATGATTAAGTGAAATTATTTATGTTTTTAATGTTTGCCCACTGTGAAGCTTTGCCATCTATATGACGGAGGAGGATAGGCGGCCATTGCTTCCTGAAGAGCTGTCAGATACAATTGCCTTGCATTCATGTGTCATATGGGAAAAAAATCCTAAGAATTTTCGTTAGGTAATTAAACTAACGATGCAAGACGCTTGCTCTCCTGTTACAACTACTATCGAATCTCCGCGTTTTTGATAACAATGACTGTAACGCATACCGCTAGTGGATTTGTCCCCGAGTCCTCCTGCTCGCTAATTGCTCGAATTACCACCGAGCAAAGAGTTGGGCTTTAAAATTAAAGAAGTGAATAATATTTTTCAGCATCCTCTTAATTAATGCACAACGTATATGTATATTAAAAAAGACGTAACGAAAGTCAACACGTTTACGACTCTTGTATGAGAAATAAATCGTTGGGCCGAGTAAACGGGCAAAACCGTTTGGTCGTCTCTCCCGGTTTGATGTTCGTTTTCTTTCTTGGACACCCGCCGTGTCAGGAAATCCGTATTAAAGGAGCTAAAGACGGGAAAGGGGAGGGGTGGAAGGGGGTATCCTGCATCATTCTGTCGGAAGTCGGCTTAAGACAGAAAATGCTATTTTGGAGGACGTGGCTATTAGCCGCTGGGGGTGTCAACTATAATTTCAAAAGCGCCGAGCTCTCTCTTTCTTTCTGGCTGGCCAACAGAGTATTTTTATATTTTATCGGGTTCTCTCAGGGAGGAACCAACGTTATCGGCAGTTTCCCGAAAACAGGTTGGCCGAATTAACGGGAGGGTGGGAAGAGAAATCTTAGGGAAGGGAAGGAAGGAAAAAAAATAAATAAAATAAGTGAAGAAGAAGCGAAGGCAAGGGGCCATTAGTCGCCATCGCTCCTTCCCGCGTCAGATGATGATTTGAAACATTGCGGCTCTTCTCGAGAAGGGCCCGTGCATCCAGGAGATAAGACTGTGCCCCATCTGTCTTGATTACAAACTGCTGGTCGGCCCCCCTGTCCGGCCCACTCCCCTCTCTCACCTGATCCCTTATGGAGAGAGAGAACGATGGGGTTAATACATTGTTAGGGTATCTTTTGGAATATGGAGGATGAGATAATGTTTTAAGACCTAACTATGTGTGAGGTGTATTGGATGTGATGGTATTTATATTATTCTGCGACTGATCTCCGGTCCAGGGGAAGTGTGATTAGTTTTGTAGACATACTGCTTTTTTTTTATCTCCAGCCCCAAATTCCGATTATCAATTTATTGACACACTGAAATAATGTTTTTAATAACATAAAATAACCAAACATTTGTACTGTCTACAAAAATATTTGTAAATATACAAAACCATTTTCATATTTTTAGTATATTGATATAAACTACCGAATAATGAAGTAATAATAATGCTGTAATTTCATTTGTTTTATTTGCGTAAACTTTCGCAATTTATGAAGTATAGCAATTGCATATAGCAACATGTTGCAACAATAGTAGTTGCAATAATACAACAGCAACAAGAACAACAATACTATTACGAAATAAGTATAGCAACAATACAATACAAGTACAGCAACAATAAAATACAAATACAACAGCAATGCAAGTACAGAAACAATGCAAGTACAACAACAACAATACAATACAAATACAACAGTAGTTGTATATTGCAACAATTAGTTCAACAAACGGACTGTTTTACTGATAGAATCTTGTGGAGTTATTTTTCAATTCGCTTTAAAAACGAATTGTTATTGAAATACATTTTCTAAACTTTGTATATTTTCATCAGTGCCACTATAAAAAGGCTTTATTATATTGTATATAGTACTGAGGTGTTTCAAATATGCATCCTATCATCTCGAAAAATTCCATAAGATAATTTCATGTACCATGCTTATAGAATGACAGTTATGCACTATTTGATTTTCATTTAAGTAATATTTATTACACATGATCTCTTATAGAAACGAATTTTCGTGTAATTGTTTCTCTTACAGATGGACACTTGCCATATCTGATAGCAACGGGTCCTATCCTCATTTTCATTTCCGAAAACGGGGCATAATTTGATTTAAAAGAATAGGTTCCGTTCCCTTTTTTTGCGCCTCGAGCGGACGGAGATAATCACAGTAATATTAATAATACAAAAACAAGAGAGAGAGAGAAAAAGAGACAGAGAGAGAGAAAAAAAAGGCGAGACCAGCAAACCAATTGCACCGATCGGAAACATTCCCTGGGGAGGGAACAAATGACTTTTCGGGAGAGAGAGAAAAAAAAAAAAGAGTGTATGTATTACCGAATGGTCAAATAGTGATTTCTTTTATGTAGATGTGCTTCGAAACGTATCGTTCGTTAACTGCTACTGTGTGTGGTGATGTTAGATCAGGGGGCGGACCAAAGAACTATTAGTTATCCTCGCGTCACAGTGATATGAATATTGGTCTCCGTGATGAGAATTTTTTGGCCTCGTTGAACATTAGGTTCCCTACCGTGACATTTCGTGTATTTTGTGCGCTTTGGTAGCCAAAGGGAATGAAATTGGCCGATAGTGGTATGTTGGTATTATTATTTTTTATTCTGTTCTGCGCTCACCTTTTTTTTCGCTGTTCCCGTGCCCTCTACCCCTGCCTAAATTCGTTTTTTTTCCCCTCGCGGCACTTATATGATCGATGTCAATCACGTTAAACGTACTCATCTGCTGCGAGTATTGTTCAAATAGGCTGCTATTGTTGAGCGAGTAACGGAATCTCATTTCATGGGTGGTGACCGTACAAGATGTGGCTTGCTTATGAATTCTAACTAAGGATTCTGGGAGTATGCAAGCGTTTTAGAGTTAGGTACTATATACCTTTTGGAATTTCAGTTAAATGTTTAATGTATGGAAATGTGGACGTTGTTTTACCCTTATATGAAAAATAAATTACTATATTTTAAATATTTTATTTCTAATATTTATTTTAAGTGTTTAACGCCATTTGCGATTAAATTAAATAAATGAGAACTGATTTCTGTTTACTGTTATTTAAGTATCAAATGGTTATTTTAAGTATTTGTCAAGTTTTATAAATAGCTTTCTAGACCTCTTTTTTAGTTGCACTACATATTAATTACTACAATAAATCCTATTAAAATTCCTTTCATTATATTGGGATTCATTCGGACATAACAAGCAAGGAAACTTAAATTATAAATATTAATATTTTGAATTTATATATTTTTTTAATTATAAAAATTTTGACAACAAAAACAAATCGATTTAACAAGTGAGCCTTCATAAATATTTTAGTGTCTAATAAAAACAGTATGCCATAGAATTTTAAAGAATTGTTTAGGCTAAATATAAATATTACAATCCTCATTTTAAAAATATTATTAAAAGGAATGCTGAGATGGTATAGACTTCTTTTCTTCAATTTTTTCATTATAATTCCTTCTTTATTATTATTTAATATTTGGCATGACTGCTTTAGCCGTTATATTTGAAGGCCATCGAAACTTCTTTCTAATTTCCAGAGTTTCCGCCATGGCTGAGAGGAAAGAGGGTGAGAAAAAACCTCCATTGTTTGTTTTTCTAGAAAAATAAACACTGAGTTTTTCCTGGAAAAGAATTTTTGACTAAGCATTTCCTCTTTATCTCACTTCCTTGCATTAAGGTCAGCCCTAAAGAGTCCCAGAATCCATTCGGAAGGGACCCCTGGTGTAATTAAGCGAGCGTGACGGTGACTGAGGCAGTCCGATAACGACGCTACCCTTCCCGGCTGATGTAGCCAATTTTTGGTCACCATTTCCCTACATACCCTTCTTCGATAGGCACCCCAGTTATTAAGGCTGAGATAGGGACGGTCATTAGTTAGCTTCGGCGATAGCCCCGACCGCCTGTCATGGACATCTTCCGACCAGCTGACCGGGACCGGCTCTCTCTGGGATAGTGGGTGGACAGTGGACAGTAAACGATATCCCTCCCCCCCCTTTCCTTTTTTTCCTTATTTCTATCCCGAAGCCTCATTATGATATTGAGCGAACCTCGGTCCTGTTCGTCCAAGTGGCGAAAGGCTTCTTTGCCTCAGAGTCGGATAAGCGGGCGACACAATTACCCGATCATTAGGTGGACATAAGGTGACAAGCGCATCTGTTAACTGCATTTTATCTTATTGAAATTGGAGAATGTCTTCGAAGGAAACACAGTTTGCTTTCTTTGCTTGAAACGTTATAAATCATCTAACGTTTTCTTTTACCTTTACATAGAATTTAAGAATTCATCTTGCATTTTGTATTGAGTTGTTTTGTTTGTTAATTAACTGTAATTTTGTTTTCAAGTATTCTGAGCATTGCTTGGATTATTTTCTTTGTATTACAAATAATAGAACTTAAATATTTTCAAAAAAAAAAAAAAAATTTTCCCAGAAAACTAATTCCAGGAATTTTCTAACACTGCAGATACATATTTTGTCAATTATTGAAATATTTGTAGTCTAAAAGATCATTCCTATTAATGTATTAGTATACTAACATGCGATATTTGAGTTTTTCTATTTAAATATACTTCATCAATAATACTCGTAATAAAAAAAAAATCCAACTTTTCTATGGAAATAATTCACGTTATTAAAAAATTATATACACTGGTGTTCAGAATTACGAGAATATTGATATTTTACCAATTTTCTCGAAAAGGTACTCAATGAAAAGTAATACTAATGCTTCCAAATAAAAATGCAAATCTCCAGTGTCGAATACTTAAGAGTGGATATGTGCAAATTTGAAGTGCATATAGAAGCACACGGCAATTTCTGCTTTTAATTCATTCAAAACTTCGATGCATTTTATTTAGTAACATTTTATTGCAAACATTCAGTGAAATTCACGAGGAAATAATTAAATGAGTGACCTCCAAAGTTTTGAATAATAAAATGAGACGTTTGGAGTTGGAATATTGGAACCTTATGTTTGCCTTCTCAAGGCTGCTGTTGGTCCTAATTTTAAGTTAACGTAGAACAACATGCATCTACATAGGGCTCATCTGGTCGACAATTTTTTGGAAAGTTTGGATAATCTCCGAATAAATGGGTCAGACATACCTTTAGACGTAAGATGAATCGTGGGGAGGTAGAAGAAGGTCAGTCTCATGTGCAGATTGCTAGAGACTAAAGTATGATTTCCAACCTGCAATTTATGGAAAAAATACTGAAGCCGTAGAGAGAAAGAGTGGGCAGGTTCACCCAAAAGCCTCGATGGCAAATGAAGATCGACATTTGTCTATTACATTGGGAGGAGGCGTAATAGGAGTTCAATAGCTTCTCAACTCTTGTATTACTGTAATGTGGCCACGAGAATCCGAAATTCGAAAAAAAGTTAGAGATCCATTTACAAGCAGACCTACTGTTTCAGCAGCAGACCGATCACTTCTGCTCACTGAAGAGCCAGTTTAGTACTTAAATTTTAAAAAATCGGCCTTGGACTTTTGAGATCAGTCGGAAAACATTCTATTCTTTGATGCGTCAGAGTTTAGCCTTAACATTTATCCTCGATTGCATTCATCTGGGGAGACTACTACATGCTCTCCAGATGAGAGACTACTACAAAGACCCACTACATGCTCTCAAACCTAAATAAATATTATTATGGCAGCAAAGGTTGGATTATCTGAACATTTGAATGGGCATAAAGAGGTTCTGTGACAGCTATGGTGTGTACGGATGATATCCTGAAGTCTTATGTTTGCTTTTTAGGAGTGCAATTGATCCTGGTTTCGTTTTAATATATGACAAAGTCTACGTTAGGTTCATCTGGTTATCAAATTTTTAAAAAGTTTGAATATTCTCTGAATGAATGGGTCAATCGGACACACTCTTGGGAGGGCTATTGTATCTCGTCTTTTACTTCTGAGACTATCCAGTGCCATTTTTACCAAGGGTTCATAAATTTAAATGTTGCGAAAGATGTACTGTAAACGTACGAAGGATGTGTAACTGTAAACGTTACGAAAGCTGCACAAATTCCAAATAACCTATTTTTGTATTTGACATTGTAAAATCAATTTTACTACTGCCAACACTAATGAGGTACATCTTACATCATGAGGTACATCTTGATCATGTGTGTGTACCATGCGTGTTTTTTTAAATTTCTATTTAATTTATTTATTTTGTATTGTATTGCAATAAGGCTGATTTTGAACTAGTGTATTTGAACAGCTTTATGTTTGATTTTACTGAATTAAAAAGTAAATATTTTTATTCATTTTGTTTTCTTCTTTGTTAAATGAAGTGCTTTTTTGATGAGTCATAAGAAATTTAACTAAAAATTTAAGATAAGAGTAAGTTTTTGTATTCAACTTAAATCTTAGGAGTAACATTTTCTGAAAATGTTTCTACATAAGGAGAACTGTTTCTTCCTTTTTTTAAAAAAAATTTAATTTTGTATTAAAAAAAAGCAATTGACTGTACACATCAAACGCAAAGTAAATAATTATATAGTATATTAAATATCACTAACACCGATGTTTTTTGAAATTAAATGTTCGAATTAAATAAATAATATTGATTAATGTATTGTACATTAAATGGGGTGGGCAATTTATTGAAAAGAACATCCTAATTGTTATCGATTTGTGTACAATAGCCTCTTTCGTTCTTATTTCTTTTTCATAGGAATATTATGAAATCATTTTTTCTGCAAATTTCAGCTATTATCATCTTTTTCTTTCTTTGCACCCAGAAACTTCCGACACCTGCTCATTTCATCATGTCCATGGTGCAAAACTTAACAGATTATTCCGAAGCGCATTAGAATACAATAAAATTGTTCGAAGAAGCAAAAAGGAAAAAATTCTGCAATCCGGAAAAACGCGGCGCATCCTCTTATTACCTTGCCTGTGGGAAGGTATTCCACCTGTTGCACTGGAGGCCTTGGCAGGGGGCGGAACTTCCTGACTTGTAGTCATGGGTCCCCCCACTCCACCAATAAACCCATTGTGTACTTTTTTACGCCATTCGTGACAGCACATTGCAATTTATAAAGGTCCCATTACGCGCTGTACACAAACCCCTGCGGCTGCCCTGCCACTCCAGGTTTTTACCTGTGTGAAGTTCGTTTCCCCCTTCTCACCTTTTTTTTTTTTACCTCACACTTCACTTTTCTTTTTTTTTAATGTATAAAAAAAAAGTTCATGCTATTATCAATATCATTTCGGCAGCGGTATTCGACTTGAATCTGCCTTCCGTTTTCCAAATAATTTTTAATTTTTTCTTTGGGAGGGAAGGGGATAAGGAAATTTTTTTTAATTATTAATATTTTATCAATGTTTTTAGTATTCATTATCAATTGTGTAAAAGAACATTTTTTTTTTCATTAATTATACTAGAAATTTATCTTTGTAATCTGAAATAACATTGGGACTTTTTAATGAATTCATTTAAAAGATATATCAATTTGTGTACCTGATGCTTTTTTTTTTCTCTATTTTGTTGTTCTAATGCAACTGGCAATACAGAACCAGTTAATCTTTATGCCATAAGCAAGATATGCTACGGAAGTGACTAACACTACCCCTTTTTTCTATTTTATTACTTAATTTTAACTGCTATTAAAAAGCAATGAAATATCCAGTCGGTTATCAAAAAGAAAAATTAAATTATCACCAAAAGAAAACCTATTTGCACTGTCATATTTTCTGTCTCTGTATTTTTTAAACCACTCTGAAGTTTTTTCAACATACTAATAAAATGTCATCAAAACGTTTATAACAATAGGATGTCATATTTCTTTTTTTTATTAACAATTTGTTTTGTTTTCAATTGCAATTAATTGTAAAAAAATCTTCTCACTCAATAAAATATTACGCTGTCATTTATTGATTAAAATTTTAAATAATCATTTTATCTTCTTATTTTATAATTTAATGCAGTAATTTTCAATTTGTGGGACGCTACACCTAAAAGGTTTTGTTCTACTTCATGCAGATAAAATATTTAAGAACCTGATTTAAAAAATATTAGATATCATTCAGTTATTATTATAAATTTTGAAATGGCTGTTTAAAGCTTTATCTGCAAAATTTCCTTTTGTTCCCTTCTTCTAACTTTTTTTTTAACATTACGCTTCATTTTATTTATTTATTTTTTTATTTTATGTGTTTAGTGAGTAGCTTACAATTTAGAAAAGAATAAACTTAAACATTCTGATTTGTTTTACAAATTATTTATTTGCGAAGGTTTTTTTTTATTATTATGTGCATCTATTATCAAATCACAAACCAACATTAATTATTTATTAACATTCGATTTTGCCGTAAAAAAAATATCTGAAAAAAATAATTGCAATCCGTTTATTTCATCGATGATACATAGCATTTGAATGTTCCAATTTTTTTTTTTTTTTTTAAATAAAATATGTGTTAGTTAATTATTCCTAAACTTAAAATATATAATGCTTGTTGTAATTAGTAATAGTTTTTTTCCCCTCAGATTAGTATTCTGATAATTTTACTATTAAATGGGGGGAAAAACATGCTACGGTTCAGGTATTGTTCATATGAAATAAACTGAACAAAAGTAGTCTAATATTTAATGTAGAAAGAAAGAGACATTTTTCATAAAAATGTCACATGCTTAAAAGGTGCAAGATAGAAAAGTTTCTGAACCGCTAATTTAATGTGTTACAAAACTTGCTTTGTGAAAATTTAAGTTTGTGAAGTTAAGTTTGTTAAGTTAAGAACTATTAGTTCTTGTATCATTTCCCTCCAGTTTCCCTTATGAATATCATTTCTACAAATATAACAATTGTTATAAAAATATTTTTTTATAAAAATATTTCTTATAACAATCCATAAAAGTAGACATTTATTTAGTAAACATTGAACAACATTTAAAAAAAAAAAATGTTTATTAAGTATGGTTCTGAATCTACAAACAGATGACCATTCTATATTTAAAAATGTTTATTTCGCTATATTCCGAGGAACATGAATCCTGTCCCCGATCAAATACAGTTCTCTTTTGCTAAAGAAGTCTGTAATTTTTGAACATGTTTCGTGACAGAGATCCGAACTTATGTCACGCGCATTATTATCGAATTGTTTGGAAGTCTAGCTCTGAAGCACCCTCACATATCTTCGTGTGACATTTTTGACAGTTGCTGGCATAGAATTGCCTTTCAAAAGAGAGGAAAATCACTATCTTCAGTTTTCTCTTATCTCCAAAGTCTTGTGCAGGATCGAAGTAAGAAATGCTGTGTCTGAATAGCGAATTGGTGTGACAGTCGGAAAGATTTTGACTTAACATTTGCCTTTTAAGAAGTGTCTTCTGGTTCGTAGATCATCCCCTTACACTTCAAAGCTGTAGCGTGTAAGTTTTTTTGGGGTAAGCAGTTTTATGAAATGTATTTATGTGGTTTTAAATTTTCTTGTAAACTTTTTAAGCAAGTTGGATTTTTTTGTGTGTGTGTGTTTGTGTGTAAAGATGAGTTTTTAAATAAATTAAAAAACGATTTCTATGTGTGTGTTTGTGTAAAGATGATTTTTCAATCAAATTAAAACACAATTTCTATGAAGTTCATTATGATGAGTATGGTAAAATAAATTGGCATTTATTTATGTGCTGACCAATTTACCTCGTGCTAATATTACGTTGAAAACAAATATTAGCATGAGGTAAATTGGATTTTTAAAAAAATCTCACTATTTTTGAATAAAAAATCTTTTCCTTGTGATTGGATTTTTTTTTTTCATTGTATTTTTATGAATAATTTAAACAATTTTCGTATTGAAGAAGGTCATTATCTTTTATTTTACACAAATAATATCCCTGTAAGGAATGAAATATATGCATTTTTAACATATGATAAGTGAAGCCAAACATTTTAGTTCCAAATAATGAAAAAGTCAAAATATCAACTTGAGATATGTGAGTATCGAAAATAGAAGCATTAAAAAAAAAAAAAAAAAAAGTATGAAATGAAAATGAAATGGAACGAAAAAAAAGCTCAAAGAAAACTATCTCTGTAAGTTTGGAAATAAAAACTGAAAGAAACGTTTTTTTTTTTTTTTTTTTTTTTTTTTACCCCTCTCCTCAGAATCACTACCTTGGTTCTTGGATTTTCCATTGTCTACTTCAAAGAATATTGCGAGGAATGTGAGTGAGGCTGAGGATTATATAGAAGACTCGAGTCTCTAGTACAAGAAAAAAAAAAGTGATACAGAATGGCAGCGTTGCATAAATAATGCAAACTTCTAACGGTCATCTATTGATCGCCCATTAGTGATTGCTCATTAAGAAAATCCTTAGGACCTTTTGTATTTTCTCCATAAATATTCTTGCTGTACAAGTTTTTATGTACATCTATTTCCTCATTAAATTTATTGAAAATAGTTTTAATCTTCTTTTTTCTAATTCTTAAGTTCTCAAGTTTTTCATTTGCCTTTAATTTATTATTATCCATATTCTATATTATTATCCATATTCTTTTGCCCTTAAAAATATGTTGTGATAAGCATTATTAATTCTAATTATTTCATTATGTAAACAGTTATTTAATATATTTTTTCTTTATATTTTCTTTGAAAATATTCGTTTTATGGCCGTGAGAGTATAAAAAGTAAATAATAATTCTTCTTAAAATCCAAATTGAAATAATCCAATAAAATTACTGTGGCAAATGAGTATTTTGTAGAAACTTACATACATCTTAGCATAAATTTCTTTATTAATTAAAAAGAAATAAGAATTCGTTGTTTTTAAAAGTTTTCATTTTGGACCAATTTAATCCATGTGTTTTTATAACTAGCAAAGAAAATAATTGTTTGTTAATGTTTTTCTTCAATTATTTCGCAAAATGTTTTGTAAACTTTCCATTAGTTGTTGTTATTATTATTATTATTTTTATTTTTTATTATTATTTTTTTTTGTGTGTGATATTTATTCATTTGTGAAAAAGAAATGTATGTAGCAATTTTTTTTTATCCGTTTCATTCATTTAACGTCCTTTTCACATTAACTTAACTTACGAAATTTTGTTTTCTTATTGATGCATTATGCAATCATTCTTAATGTGCTAGGTTCAAATCGTTTTCGTGAGTGTTGTTTTTTTCTTTATTTAATAACAATAGCATTTCCGCCTTGCATCAACAGCCTTTTTATATGTTTAATTTTTTTATGCTTCATTTATTGAACATCGTATACAAATTTTTTTTCTTGAGATTTTGTAAATTCTAATATCGTTTAGGACAAAATTTTGGGTTTATTTACAAAATTTTGGATTGATTATTTATTCTTTCAATAGTTATTTTATAATCAATTTTATTTCTTTGATGAATCAAGTATAAAATTAATGTATTACAAGATTGGACAAATTAATAGAAAGTGTTTATAATAAAATTTGATGTCATTGTACCTTTACAAAACATGGAAATTACAAAAAAATTATGAATGTAATAAATTCTGAATGGCATTAAATGCAATGAAATTGCATTTTTGTGATATAAATTTTTCAGATGCTTGGCACAGAATAAACTAAATGTATGTCTTTATGTATGCCATTAAGAATATGTATGCAAGATTCTAAATCATTCGTCTGAAAATACTTTTATGAATAAATTAGTAATGTGACTTGTAACATAATATGTCTGGTAAAACATTTTTATACAGACTTTTTTTATTGCTGTTGGAAAGGTTTTATAAACTTGCTTGGATTTTACCATTTATGCCCAGAGCATTATTTATTGAATATATAAGTAACTTTAATAAGTAACTTCAATGCTTTAACTCTTGAACATTTTTGTAGTAAATGTTTTCTTACGTGTTTTTCCCCTCCAATGATCCGTTTTGTCGAATAAGAAAGTATTAATGTGTTGTATATAATTAAATCATTTTTTTTTCCAATATGTGATATGTTTATCAATTTATTATTTATTATTATTTTTTTTCTTTATTTTCATTACAAAATATAATAATATATATATATTTTTTTTTAATTATCAATCCAACCTTTGCTTGGAAAGCTAAATTTCTAATAGTAAACGATTTTTTTTTCTCTGAAGTACGCTTTAATTTTTAAAGCTTTGTATTAAATGACTTTGGCAATTTTTAATGGCTATGGCTTTTTTTTAATCGCCTTCGAGTCTAATACTAAGACATTATTCTATTTTCCGATAATTTCATTATTGTTCGAGGCTTCTGCATGAAATTGTCAATTAATTTTTCTTTGTCTCTCAAAATGAGCTATGGGAGATAGCTAACATTTTGCATGGATAAGAATAAATCCCCCAAATTTTTGATAGTTTTTTTTTAACTAAAGAAAAGAAGAAATTTATAAGCAGTCAAATTCTAAGCAACGCTACATATGAAACCTGTTTATGCAAAACCTAATACATTATGAATAATATGCACACTCTAATGAATACTATATGTTGCATCACTTAAAATATCTCATCACGTCTAAATAGCTTTCGTCAACCTTTCTGGGTAGGAAATACTTTTAAGGAATAATTTTCCCGTGAAAATGATCCTGCAGTTATTATTACGATTCATCATTTCGTCAGCGCTGACAAATGCCAAGTGTGGCAATTAAACTGAGTGAGTGGCAGGAAAATATGCAAATAGAGTGTTAATACTGAAGCTTGAGAAGTCATAAACGTGAAAGGGTTTCTATCGTACATCGCCATTAGATTTACAATTCAGATTTTTAAAAGTATATAGATTCGTATTTTGATTCGTAAGTTGTGGCATTCAGATTTGTTGAATTGCCATCTTTTGTATATAATTTACCTTGATAAAACATGGTAATTTGGTACCTTTATATGCAATTCGCTTTAAATGATTAGAATAATAATTACCTTTTGAATGAAAGGATGAATTCCTCAACAGAACAAAATATGAAAGGAGTAGAAGATAAATCTGTTTAAAATAGTAGAAGTGAAATTTTCGCGATATTAGTTTTGATGGGGGGCCTGAATGGCCGAGTGGCTAGCGCTCTGGCGCTCGGTACTACAGGTTTCGGGTTCGAGTCCCGGCGGTGCTATGGATGTTTGTAGTGGTTCGGAATCCACTTCAAACCGTAGGTCCCGATCTATTATGATCGTAGAGGTTTGCGAGGGCATTGTTACTCCGCGTCCGCTGTGTAATCCAAAGTGAGTAACGTCTGTGCAGCGCTTGCCTTAAGGCATCTAAGACCAAGCTGTCTAAGTGTTTGCCAGCTGCATTAGAAAAAAAAAAGTTCTGATGGAATTTATTTTTTTATACAACATTCTATTTAATGATGGGGAAAAAAAATTTTATCCAATACCACTAGTTTTGGTGAGGAATGATTTTCATTCCCGTTACTTTATATATATATATAGCATGTAAACTCCAATGGCATTACCTGAATGCAGGAGCAATATATTCAGCATAAAAGTGCGCTTAGGGGCGTCATTTTTCACGTATCGAAGGTCTCTCAAAATTCATTTATACCAGCGGGGGACATTAAAATGTATGGCCGGTCTGCTTAATGTGCCCATCAGAGCAGCGAGAGTGTCCATTAGCGAGAGAGCATTGGTAACTGTCTTGGCCGCTGAATCTGGGAAACGAGCTCGAAGGTGAAGGAGGCGCTTCATACGCGCCCTTATAAATTAAGGGAGTTTGGGCCAGATGAGCTAATAGTATTAAGTATCTATGCCCGGGAGCACGTGAGGCCCATTTGCTGCGCTCGGGAGTCAGTCACAGGCCTCATTAAGCAAGATTGAGTCGTTAACTATTCATCGGAATCTCCTCCCTTGCAAAAGGCCTTCCTCCTTGGAAGGAAGGGAAATAACCCCTTGCAGGGAAAGATAGGCCCATTCCATGCATCAAAACTTAACGGCGGGCGCAACAGTTCTTGTCTCCGACCGATGCCCGGCCACTTCTCATTTTAGTGGGGGGACTAATAACCTTCATTGCGTGTAATGGCCTCCTGCAGAAATGGGTGGCCGCTTGTTTTTCCCGAGATCTGATTATAAAAGTTTTATGGAATTATGATGATTTAGGTAGCAAATGGCGGCTTGTTTTTCTCTCTCTCTCCTTACGCCTCTGAGCTTGTTGTTTTTTCTTTAGCCTTACTATACGAGATTTTTTTGTGGTTGCTTCTTCTTTTAATTGGTTCTGCGTGAATATTTTTTTTTTTTTTTTTTTTTTTTTGCACACTTGATGGAATAAGAATGCATGATGTATTTGTTAAATTAATAAAATCATGAAATATGCTCCTGAAGAAAGTGAAATGTTCATCTAGGATTATGAAATAATGCCATTATTAAACAAGGTGTTTAGAGTTAATTTTTATATCATTCTTTATTGGTATTTTATGTTCGTTTATTAATGACAATGATAATGTATTTCACATACATCTTTTTTTTTTAACGCTGATCCAAAATTTAAAAAAATTAATTTCCTTTATGCCTTGAGTATTCTGATGGCATTCCTAAATAATTTATTTTCGCTATTGCTTACTTTCCACTAATCAATTTCAGCTATTGTTGGACGGGTGTAAAAGTTTCTTATTCAAACCTGAATGATTAGTTTGCAGGATCTTCTAAAATGATAAATGAATATATGTTTTGATAGAAAGTAGATCGTCATAGTAAAGCATATTGCAAAAGATATCGGCAGAAAGACAATAATATATATTTCTGAAAACTTTTTTGAGCTCTTAAAAAAATAGGCCAGATGGTGCATTAAGTAAAATTCTTCTAAATAAGTCATTCAAAATGAAACATTTATAGCAATAATTCTTTACATAACTTTTTTTTAAAAAACTGACAGAATCTTTTTTTTTTTTCGCATCCCGATGGTTCGATAAGGCATTTTGGCAGCACTCTCCAGGAAGTTAACCTGGCCGGGGAAACTTTGGCCAGCCGTCGCTCATGAATGCGATTTTTATTGGGTCCTTTCTTTCTCGGTCACTGGTTTAAAAGAGGGTGCCGGGCAAAAAATCCTTGTATAAAATGTTATGGGTCGTAAAAAACCTCCATCGGGCCGCCTGGGAAGCCGTGACAAAAATCCAAAGACATCTCTGCCGCCCGGCCCGAGTAATGGTGTTTGGGCGCGCGGCTGTCGGTAATTGCCCCTTCCACCCTCCCGAGCAAAATGATTGTTCTGACGGATCGCACTTTGGGGATGGACTCCAATGAAAACCCCTCACGAGTGCCGTGAACGATGGAGCACCGGGTCATCGCGAGGCGGTCACTTTTTGTGTCATCATACACCGTTTGTATCTCTCTCCCTCCGACAGGAGGATACTTTCGATGGACGTGATGAATCGAGGTCCCGCTTCCGTGGCTCCCAGCAATATACTTTTGTACTCCGGAGCAGTTCCTTTAAGAACATATAGACCCATAATTAGGAATCATCTTCCTCTGAAGGAAGATTTGCTTATCTGACTATGCTAAATTCTTTTATAATGAGGTTGAGGTTTAAAATTATTATTTTTATTTTTTTCAGTGTAATGACAATCATATAGGCATTGTTATTTTTACTTTCGTGATAATTCATGTGTTGATATTTCGTGTCAAATCAGCGTCATGCATGATAATTGAAAAATATAACGAGCAATGCAAACTCAAGTGAGTTTAGCGAGCTTTTTAAAATTAATTATCTAATGTTGGTTGGTTTGTTGCACTACGGTCATCTTGTGCGCACGAGGGCTAAGCAGACCGGGACCTACAGTTTAAAGTGGATTCCGAATCACTCACAAACATTCATGCCACCGCCAGAATTCGAATCTGAAGCCTGGGATACCAAAGGTCAGAGCACTAGCCACTTGGTCACCTGCCGCTAATGATTTGAGAACTAAAGTTACTTGAAAATGACTTTTATGTCTTATAAACGGCTTTATAGTCCCATATAAACTTTTTTTTTCTCATAATATTCGCTTATAATTATTGGTTTTGGTATCTTTCGGTTATTCTACTTAAAGAATAACGAAGTTGAAAATGCATTTATATAATCTTTATTTAAAAATGATTTTTTTCCTTACGATATATATACATGTCAGTAACTGTGTGTTGCACTTGCACACACGCACAAGTACAAAATATTGCAATTTTTTCCTTATTCTGTCTTACCTATCTGACATCAATTTTCATGTATATCATAAATAAAAATATAAAGCTTTTATAAGAGAAAATGCATGATTTCTATACTCAAATATATATTTTATTTTCAACTAAATTTAAATTTAATTGATAGTTTCTAATTAGCATATGAGCCATGAAACAAAGTTTCTACGCTCGCTTAACCATGACCATTAGCTTGGTGATTAGCATTTCTTTCATCTATCATTTCTAAGGATATACACATTTAGAAACAGTTGGGAAAAACCCACAGCCAGTTGCACTGTTTGCCACAATTTCATCAATATGGATATTTCCGTAGCATCATAAAATAGGATCATTTACATATCAGCCTCAGACATCTAAATTTATATTTAAATTGTTTTTTTCTTATATATATTACAAATATAGAATGAGGAAATTACTTTCAAGGGCAATTCTGGTGTACCTTTTCTTACATCCGTTCATAAAATCTTCCTTTTTAAGAGAATTATCTGTGGTACTTTTTATTTCTTGGTTTCCAGTATGTCAGTTTAAAATATGCTTAATAATATTTATTACATATATAATGCACATACACAATAATATACTAATAAGTTACATAATAATATTTTTAAACGTTTAAAGATTTTTTTTATTCTATGTAAAACATGATGGATTAAATAAAAAAATATTCATGAAGTAAAAGAAAATACTGTTAAACTGTATAAATAAAATGGATTAAAATTCAAATAACATTATAATTATTTCAGTTACTTTAATGCAATTTCGTCAAAAGGAAATAAACTTCAATAATTAATACATCTCAATTTTCTGTATAATTCACATTCAAAGTAATTATTTATTGTGCTTAAATATTATTAATTATATTAATCATTATTGATATTTTATATTAATTATTTATTTAATATTTAAGAATTAATATTATTCAATAAAAATATGTTATTTTACGATAAAGAATAAACAATAATAAAAATAATAAAATAATTTTTTTTTTAATTATTTTATTATTTTATTTATTATTAATAGAAAAAATTATTAAAAATTGAGATCATAGCTGATCATTTTCCAATTTTAGTTTAAAGCGTCATTACGTAAAAAAGAAGATTTTTAATTCATATTAATTATTATTAAAATGAATTTGAAACTAAATTAATTTATTCGCTTTTTGACTTTGTTTTTTAAATGTGCATACATACACGTTATTCCTATAAATAAAATTTTAATTTGTCTTTTAGATCATATATTTTTATTATGTTTTTACAATTAATTTCTGCGTTTGTCCACGACATTCTCTTTTATTGACACTCATTATCACAGAAAAATATTATAAAATTTTATGCATTATTTCTTAACTTCCAATGAAAAGCTTGACAAATAATAATAATTTATTGTAAAAAAAATATCTTTTGTGAGTCAGTATTGCAATAACTATACCTTACTAATGGACTGTATTCTCTCATTTAATGCTCGTATGCATAAAAAGTGTCGTGAAAAGCAGCTTGAGTCGAAACATCCAGCCAATCTTTTCCACTTTTTTTTATCATTATTATTATTAATATGCACTCCGACTTATCTCGTTGCGTGTCGCGCAATTTGTTATTCACTTAATGTGCACGAGGAAACTTAATACCCATTCCGGCTTAAGTACCCGAATCAAGTCCCCATTCTGCCGCTTCCATCCATCATTACAATTTGCTTTTCCCTGTCGTCATACTCATTCATTTGTTACTTCTCTCTCGTCGCAGCGATCGTCCTTTGTGAACGCCCACAAAGAAAACACAATGAAAAGTCTTGTCGCAGTCCATCATGGACTCGATCACGAATATGAAAAGGAGAAAAAGAGGAAATAAGTCTTTCATTTCCTCGTTTTCTCTCCTGCTTTCGACGACGACCCCCTTGTAAAAAAACGAGAGAAGGAAAAAGTGAATGATTTGCTGGGAAATGTGATCGTAAATACAAATCGCGTGCATCTTCCATCTTGTATTAACTTCGCTGAACAAAATGATACGCCCGATCATCACTGGTCATAAGGTTGTCTGTCGTCCGTGTCCGATTGCGATAGAAATCCGCCTAAGAACTTATTTGTCCGCCTAGCTTTGTCGTTATCGGAAAGAAAGAAAAAAAAAAGAGGGACTATTTAGATAGGAACATGTAATAATATAGAAATGATCGGCCACTTGAAGGCAAATATTTGACTGCCGAAGGTCTTCTCTTCGGGACGGACTTGTGCCGTGATATCGTGCTTGTCTGACGAGAACCTGTAAAGCAAATAAGGATTTGGGTCTTATTGTTTTACCATCGCGTGTCTCGGCACGACTATGGGTCCACCTCTTGTTGCCATGAATAAGGAGATATAAGGTTTTACAATGATCTGTTTAAAGACATTTATAACCATATTGTTTCTTTTTCTATTATTTTATATCTGAAGTTGATATAGTTAATTTATTTATTACCACTTTTGTGTGTCACGTTTCTAGTTAAAATTTTTTTTTTTTTTTTTAAATTGATGCTCCTTTTTATCTTAGATGTTGGTGTTTTAAGTAAACCTTTCATTGAAAAAAATTTTCGTACCATTCTAACACTCGTTTCTTTTCTTTTTTTTGTAGGTAGCAGGGAAAAACGGGTTCGTAGAGAAAGTAGTACAGACGGGGATTTTGATGACGAGGTTCGGCTCTGTATCGTGGGTAAGTGTCCTCGATTCCTTTTTTGTTGATTTCAGTTTTTAGCTTAGTTACTTGCTGCATATTTGGATTCAGAAAAAATCCAAGTTGCACAAGAGGATCAATAAAGTGTGTCATTATAATTATATTTTCATTTAAAATGTGTCTTATACAGAATGAGTCAAAAAATGTCCTATACTTGACAATTCTATCATTGGTACATAAAGTGGGTTCTGGGAGCTTTAAGTAAAAACATGCTTGAAAACTGTTTTCTTTCAGGAACTCAACTTATTTTGGGATTTATTTCGAATCCTTTTTAGTTAATAACTCCTGTTTTTTTCTTTTATCGCCTGACTAGTTCAGGCACATGGCCTTAACACATCAAGTATGCGCCTGGTAGCCAATGAATAGTGCATTATAATTTACGAGGGCGGCGGACGGGGACCGGCTCTTAAAAGCCGCTCTCCAAGAAGACACGAAGCTGCGAACAGGCCGATAAATATTCCTGGGCAAAGCCCATCCGTTCGCTGTCAGGGAGCGTTAATTTACAACGTCCAGTCGGCAAGTCCCAGGCAATATCGGGCCGGTCCCCCGATGTCCATTCCCGAAAAAATCCCCGCGAGATTTATGGCCCTTATGTCGGCGGATATGAAAGCCATATTTTTCACGTGTCTCCTCGCGCCCCGTAGACGTGATTGTCCGCGCGACTCACTCACTGGAAAAGCCATTGTTGCCTCTTTCGGTGCATTTGGGCACCCTATAACTACTGCTCGCCACTCCGTTCCCTTTTATTTTTATATTTCGGCATTATGATCCCGCGTATGGACTTCCCTCGAGCTGCTGGTCCATCCAGAAATTTCATTTCGGCACTCGCACCAGCTGGACTCCAGGGCCGACCCGCCATCCGCCGTCCTGAGATAATGGGATTGGAGTCGGCCGGTCAGTCTTTAAAGGTTTACTGCTTTTTCGCCCCCCTTTTTTTCTTTATTTCTTTCTTTTTCTCTCTCTCTCCCTCTCTTACCCCCTTTCGGTTCCTCTATTTTTACTCCGGGAGTTCCGTTACACCTTTTCTCTACGGTGCTCCGGCACTTGGCAGACCGTTATTGGCTACTCGATAAGTATACGCTTTGCGAAAGAGCCCCATATAATGAAGACCAAAGGATAAAACTGTTTCTTTATTATAGAAATCTAGTGGACAAGTCGCCCAATTGTTTGGGTCTTCTGGAGGATGTCTCTTGCTCGCCCGATTCCGAATGCGAGCAACTGATTCATATATATATATTTCATCAGATATTTTACTTGCTTTTTGAAGTGAAGGCGTCCAAGGAATTGTAGTAAACCATTTTTTGTTTGTGATATAAGTGAAATCAAATGTTCTATAAATATTTGCAGAAAGTGTATTAATTTTAATTTCATTATGACTATCTCTGAGAATGCATTGAAAGGTATTATAGATTCCGTATAAAATGATAGTTTCTTCTTTTGTTAAATAAAAATTGTAATTGACTTTTGGTTAAGTTAGAGGCTGTTTCTTCTTTCTTTTCCAAAAAGATGCATTGCATATATTTATTATAGATAACTACTTTATTATCCTTTACAAGATTTAAAATTTTATTTCTAGAAAGTGATAGTTAAAAAATTATTTTTAAAAAGTGATTGGAATTTTTTCTTATATTTCAGAGTCAAATTATTGCATTCAAATATTTCTAAATTAAATAAATCTATCACGCTGCCACTCAGTTAAATTATTTAACTGTAAACTATTTGGAGATTTTACAGTTTATGTTTTTTTTAAAGTATATAAATTAGTATCAGTAGGTTTCTGGATATAATAAAACGAACTTTTTTCATGAATGGAGGGACGTACGTTATATACATCCATACTTTTTATGTTGATTTAGATTTTTTAGTGAATATTAAAAGAAATAGCGTTAGAACATTTTTTCGAGCACATTTTAATTTTAGTCGTGAGCTTAAAAAAGGGAAATTTCTATTCATAATAAAATCAAAGTCAGCAATTTTGCTGAATAAGTATGCACCTATGTATATTCATGGCTTTAAAGCATAAAAGAATATCATTACTTAAAAAAATTTACTAATACTAGTTAACATCTGATAAAAGAATTTTTTTTAACTATTAACTAAGATGGAGAATGCTTCGATTATCTATGTGGGAAAATTTCAGCTCTTTCAAATGAAAAATTGGAAGGGGGGAAAAAAAATGTAAAAAAGAAAATAAATTTTTATTGTACCCTAGAATCATTAAAATAAAGAAAAGTTTTGAATCAATAAAGAATTATTTAAGGAAGTATGAGCAAATTAAAAAAAAAAAAAAAGATTTTACTAAGTGGTTATAAAGATTCAAAATTGCATTGGTTTCCAAAAATTAAATAACAATTACACAGCCATTTCATAAAAATTACAAAGTGTATTAAAAAATTAAGCTGTATCAGATCATGATAGGGATGTCTTTAACGTCCATAACGTCTTCTGTCCTTTAACGTCATTGAAAACTTGACCGAAAGCAAGCCTTACAAGCATTTGTAGTTATAGAAACTGCATAGTAAAATGCCGAAATAATCAACATCATTAATCTAAATAATTACAATAGCTATCCATCAGGCGAATATAAGTTATCCGGAATCAATTATATGTAGCAGCATGATTGAATCGGAGCCCTTCTGTAATTCTTGGACCGCGGAATGAAGTTCTTAGAACAGAATCATCTTTTAGAAGACACAGCCGAGAAAGAGTACCACGTACCTATACCACGTTGCTTTTTGCAACTAACTGGAAGGATAATATGAAGACCAACTGTGCGCAGAGGGATGGTTGCATTCAAGATGTCCAGCATTACGTGTACGCCTCATACCACACCAAGAAAATGAGAGATTTACTTAGACATCCACATATGTCAGTTGTAAAGTTGATGGAAGTTTGTACGTTTTATTTATGAGTACAGATTTTGTTTGCAAAATTATTGAAGACGATTGTTACTCGGATTGCTGGTTGTATATTATTCCCATCACATTCATGAAAAAGACTGTTGTATGGGTCCAGTGTATATGTGTGAGCAGATATCTCTTTGGATACCTACACTGACTGTATATCGTTCTAAGAAACACCGTTAGTACTAAATTAAATATAGACGGCATTCTTGATTCAGATGAAGCTCGATTGATGGAAAATTGCCGTCGTGAAGAAATTATTTTGACAATGGGTTGGACAGCATCATCTCCTAACTTGAACTCTATTGAGCATATTTAGCATGTCCTAGGAAGACAGTGTATTAAATTTACTATTATGTTATTAAATAGTAAATTTTTAATTGTTTACTCAAAAAAATGTAAATATTGATACAATCAAGGTTTTATGTATAAATATCCTGTTGTGATATAGGAAATCTAAAAGATTTGAAATCAAAACTATTATTAGATATGAAACAAAGTAAAAATCTTAAAACGCAAATGGATTATCTAAATAATTCTCATGATAATGTACCTCTCTTTTACGTTAACTACAGTTCCCATGTTTAATTTTTTTTATTCAATGTCTTTTTTTTTTCAAGTTACTAAACTTAATTTTTTCATTTTAATCGTTATTATTTTTTTTTTCCTCTTAACACATTTACTGCAAAAGAGCCAGAATCCATACTATAAAGCTAATCAGTTGAGATGAAACGTTTTATCATTGTCTTACTCAACCAACTCTGAAATTAAATCTGTCACAATTACTTCGTTCTGTAATTTTAATAAAATAAGTACTACTTCACCTTGCGTTTTTTATTAACGTGTCTATTATTATTTCCCTCTCGGCCTTTCCGCCAAAAAAAAAAAAAAAAAACTGTTTTCAAATTTGAACTGTACCCATTCTGTAGTATTCATCATTCATCTTTTGATGTGCAGCTTAGCCTAGGGTGTAAGTTTTACAATTTAAACAGAATAAGTTTTAAAGTGAGAAGTATGTATTAAATCCAAAAAGGTTTTTTTTCCTACTTATTATTGTAATTTAAAAATATGACATAATTTCCAACCAACAATGTTCCTTTTGTTAAAATTTGAAATGAATCATTATCTCATGATTTTCTTCAGTAACCCCCAGGCAATTGTTTTCTGATTCTTCAGGATTCATCTATAATACCGAATAAGTATCCTGAATCCTTCCTTTTAAGTTTTTGGTTGTGATGTTTTACTTAGCAGAGGGACCAAAAATGGCCAAATGCATTGGTATTACTGATTGTATAATAAATGCGTCGCCCCCGGGTTGTAAAGATTCGTATAGAGTCTATCACAGTTGAACATCCATCCATAGAGGGAATTCGTTTAGATATGAATGAATTCCATTTTCACCCTTACCTACTGTGATATCTTTTAGTATTTTTTTTTTTCACACTTCTTTTTTGAGACTGGGGATTTTTAGTTCGTGCGAAGCGAAAAGACGAAATAAAAATAATGTGCGGTGGAGAAGAAATGCAGTGCAGTAATAACAAAAAGGGAAGGGAAAAAAAAAAAACTGTAGAGAGTAAAATAAATACAAAAAAAAAAAAAAAAAGAAAAGAAAAAGTTCTCTTAATGGCAGTAACCAGAGCAGCGCCCATTAAGTTCTTGGAGAAGGTAGGGAAAAGGAAAGAAGTCCGTATAAAAGCACAAAAATGTCAGAAAAGAAGGCGGTTGTAGAACACTGGAATCACTTCTTTACTTTCTTCTCTCCCGTTTTTATTTATTTAATTTTTTTTTTTTTTTTTTTTGCTGTTTTTATTTATTTTTAGTTGTTTCCCTTGCAGCAATTTTGCAACTAAAGATGCCTTTGCAAAGTTTCTGAAACGGTATAATTTTTCGCTGAATTGATTCCATACAGATCAATAATGTCCACTACCACGTTTAAGGCTTCATACAAACAATGTCGTAATGTTTTTCTTTTGTGGATTATTATTTTTTGTGCATGTTTTAAAAGGAGATTTTCATATCTTTAATGTATGCATCAGTTTTCCTATCAATCTTTTTTTTTTTGTCACATGTTCAATTTTGCAAGGACACATTTTATCATCTTTATATATATTTCTGTTTAGTATATTAAATATTGTTAGTTATCTTTTACTTTGTTTATTTTAATTGATCTTTAAAATTCCATCCTCAGGTTGAATTTTGATAATTCCCCCAGATCAATATTCAACCAATGTGTTATCATGACCGAATATCAGACTTAATGCTGAAAACCAAAAATTTAATGTTCAATGTTAAATTTCATATAGGCATTCTTTTTTGAAATTATTTTCGTGGTCTTACTTTCCATAAACATCCTGTGTAATTTTCTGTAGCAAAATATCATTTCATGCATGCTTCACATAAGAAAATGGGCGTTAAGCGAATCTTTTGCAAAAGGGAATTATACCATATTATATTGCATTTCATGAAAATTCATTATTTTAACATTTACCTGAAAGTTTCTAACTAAACAATTGTTTAATGAAAACATACAAATAAGAATATAAAGTCAAGATAAGAAATTTGGTGAGTAATTAGTAAAATTTAAAAAAAAATATTGAAATAAAAAAAATAACTAAAAGTTAAAGAAAAAAAAATGTTAAAAAATATTTTGAGTTAATAAATTTCGTAAAAACTCTATGTAGGTCATTTTTTTCCGTTAGTTGCTAAGGTAAAAGATTGAGGTTTACTACTCAAGTTTAAAGGTTTTAGAGGTCAAGTTTAGAGTTTACTAGTCGAGGTTTACTGCTCTGGTTTTTACCTCAATCTTGCTAAGATTGAGGTAAAAATGTTTTAATAGTTTTCCTTCTAATTATTAAAATAGAAAAAAATCCGTTTAAAACTTGTATTTAATTTTCAAGTATAATAATCGAGACTTGCTTTTAATTGTAATGCAAGCTAATTTATTATTATTTTTTTTGTCTCTAAATAATATCAGCAACAAAAAAAGAGAGAGATTTGAAAAAATCTGCAGAAATTAAAAGTTTTCAAAATAACCAATTAAAAAAAAAACACTAATGTAATAAAAATTAAACAATAGTGGATTCATTATATATATATATAGACTTGAAGTGAAAAAAAGCATATACAGTAAAAGCTATTGTTAAAAAATATTAAAAATTATTAATTAATGCTTCTAATAAGATTCTAAGAACAT